>JAOEFI010000003.1:45413415-45445266 GCA_034621735.1 Anopheles plumbeus
GGGAACCTCGCCCATCCATTCGCACAGCTTCCGATGTAGCAAACCGCTTGGGGTTTTTTTTTGTTTTTTGTTCCACCGAATTAGGGCAAGTGGGCGTCCGAAGTGGCTTCCCGGCTGCCATCAAGATGGCAGCTTCTGGCAGCGTTAAGGTTCCCCGTCGGGTGCTGGCGACGGAGGCGGTTTCGAGTTCCGTGCTTCAGTTTTCGCCTACCGCGGCGTGTGTGCACCGGTGTCACTCGGGCGCTATTTTCCCGTTTTTCGCAATGTTCGCTCTTTTGTGTCGCAACGGCGCGCGCTCGGCGTCGGTGCTCGTCCTTGTGCCATTCCTACGCGGTCTAGCACACACGGTGGCGAGCGTATGTGCACCAGCAATCCCGTCGCCCATCTCCACTAGCGGCTGCCCCGAGTGGCACTTGTTTTCTGGCAGGCGAAAATTTTTCACCAAGCCACCTCATAAGAGGGAACTACTTAAGGCGTCCGAAAGGACGTGCATGAGGGTGGGGGGAGCCGGCCCTCACCGGTTGTGCTACCATCCCTGCCTTGTCACCCGGGTGTCCAGGTCCGAACTGGAGAGGAATGTGACAAAAAAAAGTCAGAAACGAGCCCCAGAAATGTAAGATGCCAGCAGCGACTCGTGGAGCGAAGATGGCAGCACTAGACCAAGGCGAATGCTGTCAGTGTGATGTGTGGCACACAAATGATGGAACGTCTGTAAGTGACCCCCAAAGGGAGGGGGTGAGCAGTGGAAGGTATGGTGGGTAGAGGTGGAAGCGATGGGGGTTGAAATTGCATCCACAAATCCGTTCGACCGAAGCAAGAAAAAAAAAGCATGCACCGGAGAACCTTCTGTCCACGACAGTGAATTAATGAAAAATCACGTTTGCTGACGTCCGCCCTTCTTGAGGCTGCCCATTATGACTCGTCCGCATTTGGGCTGTGTGCGTTCCGAGTCGTCCCTTGCCGTTAAATCTCTATTCCGAAAGGTGTTCCTCGACGCCGTCGAATTGTTTGTTTGCGAACTCTCTCCAGATCCATCGATCCTTCTTAATCCTTGCTGGGTTTTGTTTTCCTTCCGCAGAGCGAAACCGCGTCTGTCCCCTATTGGTGGACGGAAAACGTACACCGAGGATGGGCTCCGGAGCGCGCTGCAGGACATTCTGAGTGGGCGGCTCGGTACGCGGCGGGCGGCGGTGCAGTACGGCATTCCGCGCTCGACGCTGCGCAACAAAGCCTACAAGATGGCGCTGGGATACAAGCGCGGCGCCTCCGGATCGCTGCTCGAGGACGACGACGACAAGGACTCGCAGGACGACGACCTGAAGGAGGGCGACCTGCTGGACAAGCTGCCCCAGCACGTGCTGGCGGAGATGATCCTGAAGATGTACGGCGGTGGCGGGCCCAGCGGCACGCCCCGCCCGCACGAGCCCAACTCGACGCCGACACCACCCGCCACCGGCACACCGCCCAGGCAGCGTGCCACCCCCGAGCCGGCCTCGCTCGATCTCGCGGGCATGAGCCTCAAACCGCACCGCAACTCCCTGCCAGGCGCCGTGGCGCGCCAGCCGCCCCCGTCGACGGCCACTCCCTCGCCCGCACCGCCGCCGCAGTCGTCGCCACTCGCCGCGGCAGCCGCGTCCACGCTACTGGACCCCAGTCTGCTGATGCAGGTGCACCGCGTCATGCAGGTGACGGCAACGGCGCAAACGCAGGCCTCGGGCGAAACGCAGCAAGTGCTGGCTGAGCTACCCGATCTGCTGCGCAAACTGATCGAGCAGCAGCAACAGCTGGCCGACCAGATCCAGAAGGTGAGCGGCAGTGGCAGTGTCGCGGCAGCGCCGCCCACACCGGCGACCGTCGCCATCCCGAGCCCAACCATTCCGACCGGTCTCTCGACGGCCGGTTCCGCACCCGCCGCCGGAAGTAGCTCCGCGCTGGACGCAGCGATGGCGCGCTCGCCGTCACTCAGCGCCGCCCTCAACGCCAACGGAGCCGCCTCGCAAGCGGCCGCCCTCGACTCGTGCTATCTTCCCTTCCTCCAGCAGCTGCAGCAGCAACAGCAACAACATCAACAACAGCAGCAGCAACAGCAGCAACATCAGCAACACCACCTACACCACCATCAGCAACAGCAGCAACACCATCATCACAGCAAACTGCGCACGATGTCCGCGGGGACACCGGACACGCCAGCGTCGATGTCGTCTGTCGAGCTGAACGACCCGGCCAGTGACGATCCGCAGGTCATACTGAAGATACCGTCCTACGGCCGAGCGCCCGGCGCCTCGCCAGGGATCGGCGTGCCTGCCGGCAGCAAAAACGGCGACCTGGAGCGCCACCACCTGCACCATCACAGCCTGACGACCCCGTCGCCCCCGACGGCGGCGGCGGCCGCTGTACTCAGCAGTCTGGTGGCCGCCCCACCCCGCGCCCCGCATCCCTCCGCCAGCCCGCAGGCACTCCTGCTGAATAGTGGCGGGGGCGCGGGAATGTCCGGCGGCGGAACGCCATCACTGAACCACCTGGCCGGGGCGCCCGGCACTTCGCAGACGTCGCTCGCCAGCTCGCTGTCGTCCTCTTCCCCGCTGTCCTCGCTGTCCGTGGCCTCGTCGTCGCAGCAGGACCGGGCGTCGCTGGCGGGCGGCCAGTCGAACCACCTGTCGGTCATATCGCCGCCGCTAATGAACCTGCGGGGCGCGGTGAAGGGCAGCGAATCGGCGGCCTCCCCGCCGGGCGGCTCCGGGCACGGCTCGGGTGTGGGCGGGATGGGCAAGTCAATGCTGTCCGTGCACGAGGTGATTGCGCGCAGCATCAGCAAGAACTTCCAGCACCACCAGCAGTCGGACAGCCTGCTGAAGCAGCAGATGGAGCACATGAAGCGGCCGAGCATCTCCGTGATCAAGACGCTCGGCGACATCTCGCACTTCGGCAGCGGAAACGCGGCGGTGGCGGCAGCTGCGGCGGCCGCCGCCGGTCTCGGACCGGTGGGCAACGCGGCGCAGTACGCTGCGGCAGCGGCAGCGGCCGCTGCCAACAACACCGGAACGGGTGGCAAGGGCACGCGGCCCAAGCGCGGCAAATACCGCAACTACGACCGCGACAGCCTGGTCGAGGCGGTGAAGGCCGTGCAGCGGGGCGAGATGTCCGTGCACCGGGCGGGAAGCTACTACGGCGTCCCGCACTCGACGCTGGAGTACAAGGTGAAGGAGCGCCACCTCATGCGGCCCCGGAAGCGCGAACCCAAGCCTCAGCCCGGCCTGGACGACCACCACCGGCTCGGCGCTGGTCCTTCCTCCGCCAAGGGAGCGGACGGTCCGTCGTCGCTGCGCGGCCTGGACAAGAGCAAATCGATGGGCGGGCTCGGCACCAGCTCCAAAAGCTCGATGGGGCTGGGTGGACACTCGGGCGGTAAGAACCACCACCATCTGCAGCAGCAGCAGCAGCAGCAGGCACAGCAGCAGGCCCAACAGGCGCAGTCGCAGTTCGCGACCAGCTCGCCCAACGGGGGCCTCGGCGCGAAAATGCCCATGTTCGACACGGCTGCCATCACGTCCCAGCTTCCGTACGGGGCGCCCTTCTTCTGGCCACACGCGACCGGTTTCGGTGGCATGTCGGCGGTGGACTTTTCGCGCGCCCAGTCCGGCCCCGATGCGTTGTTCGCCTCGCAGGGCCTGATGCAGCGGTTTCAACAGGAAGCGGCGGCCGCCAGCAACTCGCTGTCGCCGGCCGAAGCGCGCCTCCACTCCGCGCCGGGCAAGTCGAACGCCGCGGGGGGAAGCGGGACCGGCGCACTCGGTGCCGCCTCCGCTCTGCCCAAGGGCAGCAGCGTGCGCGAGATGGCGGAGCAGCTGTACGACGGCAGTGGCACCAACGGCGGCTCCTTCCTGGACGACATCATCCGCCACAGCCTGGACAAGAAGTCGGGCGACCTGTCGAGCCACAGCGCCCTGTTCGACCAGCTGCTCAAGAGCAACCTGCGCTCTTCGGCCGGCGGCTCCTCGAGTGCCGCTGAGGACGCCCACGCCCACGCCACCGCGGCCGCCCTGCTCTCGAAAGCCGCCACCAAGCGAGCCGCGGCCAGCCCGCCACTGGGCTTCCACCCGGAGGGCATCAAGCGGGAACGGGCCAGTCCGGGCGCCTCGTCCACCTCCTCCACCAGCAGCAGCAGCAAGCCGATGAGCAGCCACGGCTTCGGCCACGACCAGCCGCCTTCCCACGGCCATCCGCACACCGCGCAGCACGCAGCCGCAGCCGCCACCGGCACGCCCGAGCAGCTGCTGGCCAAGAACGTCGAGAGCCTGATGAAACTGCACGAGAACCTTTCGTCGATGTCCGTGGCGCACCTTCAGCGGACCGCGATGGAAGAACTCAACGGTACGCAGGCCCACGCGGTCGGGGCGGCGCGCGCCATGCTCGCCCACCACGACTCGTCGGATGCGCACGGCTCGGACGGCGAGGCGGACTCGGACTCGGCGCGCCCGCACACCAACCATCTCAGCCACAGCCTGCGCCACAGCCTGCAGCAGCACCACCACCGCGGCCTGGCGGACGACAGCTCATAGGGCCGGCTGCGCGGTGCATCGGCGACCATGCAACTGCGACGACCCATCTGCTAGGAGGTGACGCGGCACGTAAGTGTAAGTGTGCGATGCAGGCAGCTGAGAGGACGGCCGGCGGAGCGACACGCACGCGGTACGATCGCCCGAGTGGAAGCTCTTTCCAGGCCCCCACCCACCCCCCCGCATACATACAGTTAAATGGAGAATCCATAGTTCAAATATTATTCTTATATTAACTATATCATCGTAGTCAAAAGATAGTGCGAAGAATGAAAGAGAGAAGGAGAGAAGAAACGCGCGAGAGAAATAGGAAAAAAAGGCCGAAAGGCGCGTCTGCGGCGAAGAACGGCGGGAGAGGCTGCAGCACCGGGAAGCGACAAACAGAAACCGTTAACAGCGAGGAAGAAGTGTTAACAATTTTATCCATTTAAGAGGGAAAGCGGCAACTCGGCGCGCGAGTTCATAGGGAAGATTTAACTAT
Source organism: Anopheles plumbeus (assembly GCA_034621735.1). NCBI lineage: Eukaryota > Metazoa > Arthropoda > Insecta > Diptera > Culicidae > Anopheles > Anopheles plumbeus. The sequence goes on from JAOEFI010000003.1 coordinate 45,418,453, forward strand.
CCTTATAGTGAAGCTTACGACAGAAACAAGTCGTACCGTAACACGGACAGGCAACTGAAATACTGAAAAAATGAGCTATACGGAACAGCTCTCCGGGCAGTGGGAGGGCCGGATGGGAAAGACAGGAAAACAGGAAAGACCCAGAAGCGTACGAGATGGCAAGGAAGAAAACACTCTACTACTGTCCCCCCACCACCCTTTAGCACATCGTCCACATCTCATCACCATCATCTTCATCGTCTAAAATTGCACCCAAACAAAGCGAACCAACAAAAAAGGACACAAACTAATGGACATCCTTTTCCAAACGGCGGGAGCAATGTACATTTCAGCACTCATGGCTGAAAATTGAAAGCTAAGTAAACCAAGATTTCTATCGAAAGAAAGGGACGACCAACGGTGCACCCCACAGGAAAGGGTGCACGGGAAAGGAAAATCGCGTATCTGTAGGCACGGGGGCGAAGATCTTCGGGCCACCCGGGACGGGGAGAAAAGGAAAAAGAAGAAGAAAAATCGACGGAAGAGAAAGTAGGCACATTTGAAAACACACGGAAACAATGTTTTTTGACAATCGACAAATAGGCTTCTGTGGCTCGCAGCGAGACACCACCACCACAAAACCCCCGAGAAGCACTACTCACCGGTGCGTCGGGAACACACGTCGAAAAAGGGAAAAAAACCACCACTATCACCACACACTGCTTAACAGAGTGCTTCAGTGCCGTCCGGTAGCTGATGTTTACGGTATGTTTACACTGACCCCGCCAGCACCCCTTTATCCCGATTGTGGAGTGGGCTGAGGAAAGGAAGAGGCGGGTAAGCAATGGGAAAATCGCGCAAGAGTTAGTACCCCCATTTGACCAAAGCACCAGCACCACCAACGAACACCACCACCATCGCATCCACCGCAGCAACAGTCGGGTATGAATCAATCGAACAGTTCAAAATCAAACGCAAGTCGTGGGGAACAAGCCGTTTCGCCAGCAAGATACGGGGACACACGAAAAACATTTGCTGAAAAACGGCCCACTCGCAAATTAGTCGTAGATTCGTTCACCTCAATCGCACACTACACCATTTTGAACACTTGGTATTGGGAGGGAGCGGAAGTGTCGAACTTTTGGAAAAAAAACCCTTTTTTATTCGTTGGGCAGACTGGCCGGAACCAACGGAGCCCTAGATCCCGGCCCATGATGGTTCCTCCTCGTCCAGACGAACTAAGAACACAACACACACAATTCATGAGCTTGCCAAGTCGTAGGTATACAGTGGTACGGGAGGTCACTCGTGAAAGGAATTTGGAAAGTCGTTTGTACCGTGCCAGACGTTTACAGTTCGGTTCGATTTCGGGGCATCCACAGAGAAACAGAAATTTAAACCCATTAAGAAAATCTAAAAATACCTAAATGTTGTGGCTATATCAAAATTGCAAAAGTATTATCGTTTAGGCGAGCGATCGAAAAAAAAGTCCAAAAAAAAAATCAAACACAAGCATAACAATATTATTAAGCGTCAGGGAGAACCTAACCTGAAATCTATTTGGTGTTCAAAATTCTATCATTCTATCAAACAATGGGAGTGCGAGGTGAGGAAGTGAGCGTGTTGGAACAAGTGGTTCCTTGAATGTGAACAAACCAACCACCGGTGGGGAATATCAAGTGGCCGTTCACATGTTTCCCGACTCACTCACCCACCGCCGGACACTATCAACCAAAACGTACATATTTATATGCATCTTTAAGGCAAACGGTAGCCGTGTTCTGTGTTTGCAGGGCGGTTGTCCAAATTATATGGCGACCGGAGTGTTGCAGTGCAGTGGACGGAAACCCCGGAATGTATATTAACAGATCACTCTATGTTTCGACGTTTTTACATTTAAATCTAAAAAAAAAACAAAATATTGTACTAGAGGAAGCGAGCGATGCGCGAGACGGCGGCGATTGAATGATGTTGTGTAAAATCTTATCAAAATTTATCTATACAAAAAAAAATCAACCTAACAGAATCTACTAAACTCTAACTCGGTGTTTTTTAAACTAAGCGACAAAGTGGGAAAAAAAGGCGAATGCAAAATTATAACACATTACCCAAAAAATAAGAATTGTGAGTACGGTGCGGTAAAGTGAAACGAACGGTTTGGAATGGCGAAAGTGATTGAATAAGGAGATGAAGAAAAAAACGTATGCGTTCCACAACAACCGAACTAGTTGAAGAAGCAGACACAACCCCCGCCACACGAAACAAGAGCAAAGACAATCCACGCTTGTGGAAGAAAATCGCAGCTTGACGGAAACGACTTATCACTACATCGTTCTGTCCGATACAAATTTCTGAAACCTAGCCCACCCAAAAACCGATCATTCCCTGTTATGTAAAACCCGCACAACTTGCATACCCATCACTCTTCTTGGCGCAGAATGTGTGTACCCACGCATTGCACCCATACATAGCAGAATCAAAATCCAATCGTTGGGAATAGGTGGAAAATAAGTAAGAAATATATTATATGTGTGTGTCTTCACGTCGCGTATACCTCAAACGATAAAACAAACAAAAAAATTAATGGAGAAACGAGTAACACGAAGAAAAAAACCGGACAAGGATTGCGAACAAAACTTTAGAAACAATGCGCCGTGGATCAAAATTGTCAAAACTTAGCTAAAACAATACCTACAGAATTGACAGCAAATGGGAGAACAACGCTAAAGAAACAGTCCTGTGCAACGGCAGAAGGGATGTGGTACAAATCCTCCTCGAATTCTCATGTGTGTGTTCGATTTTCAGTTTTAACCATACCGACAGTAATGTTGTTGATCGATTTAGTCGAATTATTTTCATGACTCTCGCTCTTTTAAATGAATTTAGACTTTTTGTTTGTTTGTTTTTGTATCCTAACGATTCTTATGTTGAGATTTCAATGCCAATTTTACATGCTTTTCCAAACACTTCTTGGTTTTCACTATCACCCCATCCTTCCTGTTCGCACGATTGATAGGCGTCTCATTTGTTTCTGGTTTGAGAACAACTACAGAGAAACGCGGGTCACAAAGTTTGGAGCTAACCTAACACGATGAATGGTTGATGGAATGAAATGAACAGCAAAGTGAAGGAGAGAGAAGAAGGACGAAAAAATATATATTTATACACTATCTGTGATTGATAATCCAAAATTTTGATGTATATTTTTCTCTAATAATGCAAAAAGAAGAAGAAAATTTAAAATTTAGAGTCTAAAAAAGAAAGCTAGGAGGAACCGTTATTCGATAGATGGCAACAAGACGGTAGAACGGTAGGAAGGGAAACACAAAACATTAAGCTGTAGATTTTTATGGCGTAACGAATTGTTGACGAGGTAACAAACCATTCGGCGTGCGGAAGGGCTTGCATTTTCTACAAAAACGGCGAGCCGGCCTGGGAAATGCGTTTGTTTTCTGAAATTTTGTTCCATCAATTGTTTTGAGCCTTTCGACCAAACTGAGATTTCGTTACTAACTGATAAGCGAGGGCAGTGGCAAAGTAAACCAAAAACACAATACGCGAACCGTGAGAGATGATGCAAGAGAAACCTATTTTAAGCGACATTTTCCAACTTTTCGAATAGGACTAGCAGGCATGAGGGGCACACGGTCACCGTCCGACGCTGGCACGCTTGAGGAAACGGTGAACGGAGAAACGTTTTTTGTCCTTCGATTTTAGTGTTAGTGGAAAAAATTTATGCAACATATAGATACCCAAACAAAGGCGGACGAAGCGGACGGCGGAGAGTGCGCAACAGAGACTAAGAATGCGCATGGAATAGATGCATGGTGGTGTAAAGATAAGGATTGACACTTGTAATATTGAACGGATAAGGAAATGGAACCGGGCGGTGAAGCCGGAGAGAATGTTGAAGTAACAAAAAGTGCAATTAGAACGATATAAACGGTAACATATTCGTTATTTATATTGAAGAAACAAAAAAAACGTACGGAAAGCTAAACGAAACAAGCGAACAAAAAATATTAAAGCGAAAACAATTGAAAACTGGCGCTATAAAAAACGACAAAACCCAAGCGAGTCACAGAAAAAAACATACAAACGACACACGCATACACACAAACATTTACACGGACATGCGAGTAAAAGTGGTAGGTGAAATAAATTTAAATATATAGGGAAAAATTATTTAATTCTATATTTACAACTAAAAAAAATGGGGGAAATAGTTCAGGCAGCAAGTGTCGCGGAAAACAATTGAGCTGACCAATCCGAGATAGTGTATGACGGAAGCGGAAATGAAGGAAATTGCACGAACGCAACGGAGAGCGAACACGAAAGACCCATTTTTTGGGGTTTCGAAGAGGTGAGATCCAAAGTATATGTCAAAAGCGAGGCCCACGAACGACGAAAAAGTCGCCGACCGGGACCAGAAAGGACTGTTCGGTTTATATCTGGGTTGAGCGTTTCCATCGGAACCGAAGAGCGATTTCGGTTTTATGCACGATAATGTACCGGGTCCACACGGTTAGCAAAAAAAAAACAACTCTCGCTCCGTGGGCACGCAAAGGTCAACACAATGTAAAAGAAACTAACGAGGAGAATACGTCTTTGGAACTGTTTTGGAGAGATAAAAGATTGAACAATTAAGCGCGAACGCTCCTAAATGGACGAGAACTCTCTGTAGCAAAGGAACAACACCCATGCCAACGTCCTGTTAGGAATATCTTTCCTTTCTCTTGATTTACGAAAGTTTTCAGTTTTCACATCCGCTCACTAGTTTTTTTCCCAGCCCCCACGCCCTACACCCCACCCCATCCCCTCCCAAGGCCTTGGTCCGACTCCTTTCCAAGTATTTATAGCTCCCTTCCACCGTCCTGTTGAGAAACCAACGCGAAGGCGTTATAGTAGAGAAGACGGTTCGATCGTTGGTCGAGGAGACGCAACGATCAAACTACACCCCCCTTATCGGTGGAAGAACTCAAAACAAATAGCTAGTGCAATGTTTTTTTTTATATTGTTTTAATAATGCAAGACATGAACGCATCATCCATGTTTTCCTTTTATCTGTGCTTTAAGTGAACAAAATCAAAAATAACTTTTAAGAATGAAACTATGCGTGTGAACGATTAATCAACGATGTAGATGGAAAAAAAGCTTAAAGCATTAGTAAAATGGGCGAACGGTAATTAGCGGAAAATGCGGAAAATTAATATATTTTCTAATACGATACCATCGATACGGAAAACCCAATGCGGCAGTGGCCAGATTCATCACTTGTACGGAAAAAAGAGACAACAAAAAACAAGTAAAGAGAAAAAATGTACATCTTTAAAGATAAAAGCGTAAAAAGACACATTTCGAATCGCATTCATGAAAAGCAACAGCTCGTTAATATTATCCAGTTTCCTATGATTTTGTCTTTACATTGTTTCGGTTACTAACAGCATGAGTTTACCTTATAATACCTTCCACATAACAGTTGAACCATAGAAACAGAGAGTATCAGAAACTGCAGAAAACCAATAGGCAGACAGACACGTTCGAAGCAAAACCTGGTCTGGAGAATGTTTCGCGAAGCAGGATTTCGAAAACAGCCACCACAGAATCAACTTCAAATGCACAATAAACACTACCAACAACTCAGTAGCATGCAAGTACGGCGGAAACAGTCGTACGAACAGGAACACACATTACAAGAGCTATTCAGTTTTTTATCATACTTTAACGATCCGTTACGATTGTTCACATTGGGAACGTCACACTTTCACTACTTTCACCGAACACAGCTTTGGCAAATGTATTCGACACAATTTCGGAAGATGCAAAATCATTACACATCACCGATACTATCTGCAGTAAGAGAAAGGGAGAGCAAAATGAAAAACGATTAAACAGCCAGAGAAAGAGCATAGAAACGAATGCACGTATCAGCAGAAGGAAGCTAGAGCAAAAAAGCACCAACCGAAATAAAAGAAAAATGAAAGGAAAAAAAGTAACATCTTAAAGCAAATGAAACAAAACGTGATAAGTTACAAAAAGAACAAGAAAGAGGAAAAACAAATAGCACCACCATCATCACCATCACCATCACCATCAGCAGTAAACCACCAAACTATCTCCAAGCTAATACAATAGAACCCTCCCGCATCCACCATGCATCCACCCAGCAACCACCCGAAACTACAAACTTCCCGTAAAACAAGCCTACGCCGACAGTCGATTGGCCCTGTGGTACATCGCGACCCAAACGGCAGCAAACTGTCCACCAACGGACCGAACGTTCATTCCGAAGAACTTCCAGTGAAAATCGATCGCGATGTATCACAGTGCAGAACATAAACAACAAACATACAAATAGAGAAACATTACAAACAACATTCAACAACAACAGCTCACTTTCAACAATTAAAGCAAATGCTACAATAGAACCGAACTCAATTCCACAAATGAAAGAAGGAAAATATCAAACACCCCAACCGGGGAACAATAGCACGTAATAAAATGGATAAAATTTCACTACAGAACCAACACTTCAAACTCCCAGTTACGGTTATAATTACTATTGCTACAGTCCGTGGGGGAACGTGTAAATCAGCAACCGGTAAATAAACGACAAAACCATTCAAACAACAAACACACTCACAACAAACGGCAACAGCAAACAATAGACCGGAACGCGAGCTTTGACGTAGCGGCAGCGAAGTTCAACCTTCACGATATGATTATACACTTCAATCACTACTACAAACACAGCAGCTAACATAACTTGTACAATAGCCAGGATTATAGGATAAGCACGGTCTTATCCGTTGTTCACAACTTCACCAATACATAAACACACCAGCGTGCGGGTTCATTGGCACCCGCACACATTAATGTTTAAATTTTGTTACAGTTCTCTTACTAAGCAGTAATAATAACCGTAATCAACGTAACAGAAAATAATAATAGATGAAAAGAAAAACACAGAAAAAAATATAATATCCCTTTCCTCCCGCATATCCTTGCAAACTGATGATGATCCTCTCGAACAGTAACAGTAACACCGCAACTACAGCGATCACATTCAATTCCATACACCGCAGTCTTACAATAGTTACAATAGTAAACAATAAGAGCATCAGATCTGTAAACCCATGTAAAAAAGAAATCAAGAAGCTACAATCCGTACACCATTGCAGTACGCCTAAACAATATATCGAATCGGATGTTCCCCCGTGGGCATGAATGATAACAAAACAGAAAAATGCAAATCCAGGCTCCTTCGGTAAGAACACCAACCCGGGAAAAAGGGAGGACCACCACCACAACAAGAGACGTCAAAACCGCGCTACTGTCTGCGGGGGACCATTCGATGCCATAGAAACAATAGACCTATCTCAAACTGGATAGAAATAAATCACACCAGCAAACACTTAATTCAGCCGTGTCGACGCAAACGCGTCCATACTTAATAGAACAAACCATAGTTTAACGACAAACGCAAATACAAATAGCAACCATCCTTTCATAATCACGATTTTTCAAAACCGTAACACATACACACACACACACAACAACAACACAGGTACACACTTACACGTTCAGTTGCGAAACATAAACAAACACTACACAGTAAATGCAGAATGGATCGAACAAGATCAAATAATTAAAGAAAAAAAAATCATAGCTCACGAGCATAAGGAAGTATGAAGTTGGCGACAGGAACAATAGGCGGAGAAGAAAGAACAAAAACAAACAGATAGAAACAAGCAACCACAACAACCAGCAGCAGATAAGTACATTTGTCAAAACAAAGGAAAAGAAATATCCACAAAACAATAGTGGCAATAGAACTTTTTTGTGACAACACATCGTTCATAGGTAAAGGAAATTTGCGATCGAGCATTAGTGATGGCAACAACGAGCGCTAGCACAATGTCGTAGGGATGAACAAAATACGCCGGCCCGTGGAATAAACATTTTTCTTAGCGAAGTATTTCCGGAACAGATAAGTTAAACCAGTTTTAACATGCATTTTTGTTTCAAGATGAATACACTCTTTGTTAGCGTAGTGCTCGAAGGGGTTTCGTCGCCTTCGTTTATCTAACAGCCGCAGCGTTTTTGGCTTTCAGCGAACCGGAAGTGGCAATTTTCATACCGTAATTCATCATGGTTTTGGTTTGCTTTACTCCTTAGTGATAAACCATGAGCTACAGTACAGGGCAGGAATCAATATATGGAATGCGAGATACATTATATTACATTTTATACGTTTTTAGGGTTTATTCTCAACTGCCGGAGCAGTTGGAAGTTGTGACCGGCCAGCTTAAATGCAGCAAACATTAAGAAGCAGAAAAAATGAACATTTTTGAAGAGTGAAAGGTGGAACACTGGAGAAACATGTTTGTAGAGTAAGGCTAGTTGAATAGTGTATAACTAGAAAAGAAGGAAACATCCAAACGTGCGAAATACGCCGGGCGAATACCACCAGCAAATTAAATGATGCTATTGCATACGGTCCACACTCTGGGCGCGTCTGGTGCAGCATGCAGTTGTTGTATAGTGATTTACATTAATTCTTTTATCATTTTAGTATCCATTGTTTTACCCTTAGCACTTAAACGCTTCTTGCTAACGAAACGTACCATCCGTAAGAGAAATGGTTGAGTTGTATCTACCTCCATGGTACCTGGTTGGAGTACCATGGAGACCCGCGGTCGACGAACGGTCAATCAAGCGAAACACCGGTTTTCTGTGCCCATCGGAACAATAAACAAACAAGCAAACAAACAATAACGTGAAGAATCATACAAACGTAATACAAGTAGTCGCGAAGACAGGGCGAACTGGAGGAACGTATATAAAATGGCTGCCTAGAAAATAGAGATAGAGTTTAGAAAATAGTGAACAGATAAACGCATCAACCCATTCGATAAAATAGCGTTAAGTAAACAGTGAACAAAATACATGTTTTACATTGGCACAACAATACTTTATTTGATGATGAAGAATACAGCTGACACAAAATACATTTCGCAAATATGTCTAGACTTTTTTATTATCAACTTGCAGTTCGTCATTTACGAAAAGAAACACAACAGGACATGATCACCTTCACACTCACACACCAGCTGACAGACGGCGGAACTGATGTTCCCATCTGCTGGATGATTAGCCTACTCATTCCTCCATCCTTGGTTGCATGACGTTTCGATTGAGCGCGGCGAGTTCATGGCGATTTAGGCGAGAAGCAAATGATTTCATGTTGATTATTTCATTTTTGGATTTCTTCCCCCTGTACACTGCTGTACTTTTTGATACATTCGTTTACGTACTAGGAACATATAGGTAAAACTAAAATCTAGCAAACATACAAAAACAATACAAGAAACAAAGAAATCTACAACAACCAAGTATTTACCACCAAAAATGTGCCAGAGAACGTAAGGGGAAACGCTGGCGATGCTGTAAAATAGGAAACATACGCCCGGCGCCAATAAACGTGAAAACCGTACAGAATTTTTACATACGTTACATCTATTGCTTTACGTTTTTGCGACAACGCGCAATAAGGGTAAACCAACGAAGCGTAAAACACATTATTTTAACCAATCAAGCACAGCACCTTGCCATGGTAGGTGATCGAAAATGATGTTAAGAAAATATCATTATCACCCGCAGCGTGGCTGCTGGCAACGAGTTTTCGTGCATTGTTCAGTTCGTTCCGGGCGAAACTTCCATGCGGCTCTTGTGGTGAGAGGCAAGTGTTAGTCCATAAGATTTGACGACATCTCTCCCAGGCCGGAGGAAGGGGGAGAGTCATATTAAACCATCTACAAGTGAACCCGCGTGTTTCGGTGTCTTGGAGCATCAAGCATTTTAGCTAATACTGTGAACACGATCTTTAGCGCCGATTGAACATTGAAAACGTAAACTAAATTTATCTTTGTATAAACAAACATGAAAAATCAATGCCTTATAACGGAAGTAAACAGAATGACAAAAAAAAATTCATTATTCTTACTTATGATATATTGAGCTCCCATTTCGTGGGAGGACCGGGTGGAAGGCGGAAAAACGAATCCTCCCAGCTATCATATGAACAACTGATGGGGACAAACTGGTTTCGGGGTGATGGATATTACAATCTTTGTCACGTCTAATGAAGCATTTAAACGGTATTTTGTCAAAATTTTTTCTTCTCTTCAGTAATGAGTTTAAGCCCTTGTGTTCTGCAGAATTTCCACTAAATCACGGCCTCCAAATTTTCTTGATTTTAAAAAGTTAATTTTTTAATATCGTAGTTTGTTTCTATTTCTATCCGTATTGGAAAGCTTCATTAATTCGGTTAGGAATTATATCATTGAAAATCTGGATAACATTGCCATTGCTTTAAAAAAAAATCGTTTACGACCGAATGCATTTAATTTTCCTCTCCAAATGTGGTGCACTCCTCATACGAGAATAAAGCACATACTTTACATGTTGGTAACATATTGGAGACATGGTTTCAAACGCTTTTGACATGCAATAACAGAATTATTCAACCACATTTTACAATTCTTCATAATTTCGCCTACAACATGCCGTGGACTTTAATTGTAGGAATTGCAAACCACAATACTTGTAAAAAAAACTCGTAATACCATCAACCAAATCAGTCAAATATGCATGAAAATCCAGCCCCCTCAGTTCCGCTTTCCTTGAATGTTGCCCAACTACTTAGGACCATAGAAAAAGGCAAATGCATTTTGTTTCACCAATCGTAGGAAAATGCTTTAAAACTAATTGCAAAATTAAGTGTAGTACTGATCAAGTGATACGAAACAATTGAAACCCCAACGTGATTGGCTAAGAGAAATTAGGCTAGCTGTGGCTACGGAACAAGCCCAGTTCCGAGCAAGTGATCGAAAATTTGAATCGTTTTGTCAATCCAATGTGTGCATGTTTTTAATTGCGGCAGAATAGGCATAAACACTAACACTACATCATTGGCAACATTCTACTAAACACGTCCTGAGAGGGCAGAACGAAACCAAATTGTGATTACATTTTTATATTGCAAAAACATTTGGAACTGATTGAAAATCTAAATTCTAACCAATTAACACTACGTTGGCCAGTGCGTAGGTAGAGGTGCTAAACTATTAGGAAATTTGAAATATATTTATCGATTGGATAGCTTTTAACAATAATTTCAAAAATATCGAATGCATTGATAAAACTAAGGAAAGCGAGGTCCAGAACTATCCGCCTCGGTCGTTTGAAGAAAAAAAACAATAAGTAGGGATTTTACACCTGGAGAATAGTATAAAAAAGAACACTCGGGTATGTAGTAGTACTGGTGCTCCGATGTATTACCAATAGGAGTGTCAAACGTGTTCCGTTGCTAAAATTAGTATAATTTTGCTAACCTTGTTGTCACTTTTTCGATGAAACGTTTTGGTTTGTGTAAATAGTAGTGAAAGTATTGGAGCAGCACACACAACTTCTACCCGGATGGGAATTTGTTATTTCGTTGTTATCACCTCTTCGGCCGGAAATGTCTATGTACGCTAGAGTGTTTCTACGATTCTGTAAAAGAGAATGCACTGTTTACACAGATTAAGGGATGTTTATAGATTTGTCTTCATTTCATATACGTATAGTGACGATGCAGGAGAAAACGCAGCTTTTATAAACCTTTTGAAATGTAACAAAAAGTGGATAAGAAGTATTCTAAATCCATGCAAGTGGATGCGTTTTCAAGGAGCATCCGGTAAATGTACTTTCTGTCCAAAACTACAACCATTTATATCAAAATTGTAAACTAACAAGGCCGGCTCGTGCTCGTGTGTACACTTATCCAAGGAAGGGATACAATTTGTGGACGAAAACTGATAAAAAATGGGAAATCAAAAATAGAAAATTTGGCCTCCAAATTAAAAAGAGTAGAAGTCGTGGTTGAAAAAATTTAAAAAATATATATTTCATCTCGTGTCTAAATGTGATATGTAGGATATGTTGGCTGAAGAAAAAACTGGGATGTAATTATTACTACCACGAACGACGTTTACATCTCTAGAACATGAAATCTGACGAAACTCCTTGCAAAACCTATGCGAATCGTGTGAAATGGCTAACCAATGAAGAAAAGAAAGATGATCAATGTCGGGGCATGAATTTCCAAACTTAATAAAAATGCTAAACTTGATAAAAAGGCGTGAACGTTGCGGTCCAACAAAAAACAAAGCTATAAGTTTCGGTCCTTGAAAAACTGCGTCAGAAAACTAAGTAAAACAATAAGCAAAAAAACGGAAGAAGCAATCATTTTAACAGATACAAAAATATGTCAAAAAAAGGTACATATGCTAAAACAACAAACGCCGAGCACATCACTTATATCAGCAGCAAGACTAAGTATCGCGAACAGCACACAGAAATCAAAAAGCATCAAGTGAAGCTCAAATTCAGGATGATGTATTTAAGTTTTATATTTTGCTTTTAAACAGACTCTTGATTTACGGTAATATTGAAATACGGAATACAATAGTACAGTAACGGCAGCAGTAAAGCAGCTTCTCCAGCACATCAAGCATACCCGAAGTAAGACACACTCACACTCAGAACTCAATAGAAAATAGCAGCCAGTTTTTTAAACCACAACAACTACAATATCACCAGTTACAATCGTAAATAATACTTGAATAATTTTCCGCTTATACTATCACCGTGCTATACCGTGCACAATTACTACAATAGCCGAAGTAAACCAGCAGCATGTACGATTTATGGATCGTACCTCATACTTAAAAAAGAGGCAAGAATAAAATATGTAATATTCTCACACAACAGAATAACAGCAACCACAAACAACAGAAAACAGAAACCAGATACAACAACAGGCTAACAACAACAAGTACCACAACCAAATAGCAGAGGCGGTTACGTGACTTCGTAACCATTATAATATAAACCAACAACTCTGTTCAAAGGAGTGGACTACTGACGGCCACTGTTTAAGTGAATCCACTACACCAACATCGTTAACGAACTTTTAGTTTTATCATACCTCTGGTAAGCGAAAATTGCTATCCTTTGCATTCCAAGATAGCGAGAAAAAAAAGGATCCGCGTCCTGACATTTCCTTCACATTCACGCCTCAAACATATTTCCAAGTTAACATTCCGAATTACGCGAATCGGGGTGCATTTTTTCTTTTACAGAGCGTGCTGTCAGATGTCCACTCCAACAGAGAAATATGATTCTTATACATTTAGTTACTGTCTCAGACGTTTATTTCTATGAGGACAGTTTCACCAGTGCAACGGCTGACATTACGCGCCGCATTATGCTGGTGGTGCTAGCCGGAAGCGGTGTGCCAGCTACCGTTTTTGATACATCATTCTTTGACATTTGAAACGACCAGCATCACACGCGTTGTCTACTTGTTAAACTAAGACACTGGTTGCTGCTCGACAAACATGTTCGAAAGTTAGTAAACTGGTTTGAAATTAGTATGAACATTCCAGCACAACGTGTGTTATTGAATATTGAAGACTTGAACAAGACTTCGAACGAAGAAGACCAACGCTCAAACTCAAAATGCTATTGGAACCCGCCATCTTGCATTTTTTAATTGTTCTTGTTCTTCTTACTTTTCCGTGAATACGTTACTTTTCCGTTAATATATTTTTTCATTCATTTTACCCTCTTTGGTAGGCACTTTCTACTTTTCTCTGCAAGAGAATCAAAGCGCATTGATATTTGTTGAAGTTTTGTTTTTGCAACTATAGATTACCAATATTTTATCTTCTCATTATCCTACTTCATAGCTTTTTATATACACTTTCTAATGTCTTTGGTTTAGTTTAAGTGTTCAACCTGTTACACTAGCCCCATCAAAGGAAAATTCGTTTTATTCCGCAGAGGATCACTCTCGTGGAAGTCAACAAAACATCAATAATTTGATGGACTTACACATGTGTTAGTTATTTTCAAGCTTCTCTATTTTTTCTTGTCGTAAGATGACGCAGATTCGGCCAGATTGGCCAAATCGCATGTCTAGACTTCCAGAAAAACATGCAAACAAGCAACCCCGACTATGGTCGCCGACATTTCTCTTAGATTCCACGCTGCGTTGGGCCAAGTCCTCGGCTATTGCATACCATCGGATGAGCTGAGCGTCACAGCAGAGATAGTTGAGCTTTCACTATTGAGATGAAGTGAGCAAGAGCACGCTAGCAAACGAATGATAACACAAGAACTCAAGGAGGATCAGTGCATGCATATTCTCACAGACGCAAAATTGTACTGCACAGCCAATCAATCACACATTCGCAACAGATAAGTGTCTGCAAACGCAGCACTGCCGATGTGCGGCATATGGTAATGCAGTAGCCGCACCAAAGCCAGGAAGCATAAGTAGTAAAACTAAACGGAATGAAACCCGAACTAAATGTACATTACAGTTAAGCTGAACCACTGAAATAGAAGAGAAAACAAAACATACAAATAAACACTAACAACCACACAGCAATAGCGATAAACTAAGGCAAGTAAAGGAGTTCTCACACACTGAACATCCTCCGCGCAAGTCGACCAGTTACACACGCGAATGCAGCAAAGGGATGGTACAGAAGAGACAACAGCAGAACAACACAACACACACGCATTCAAACGATTATCCTTCAGCAGCTTGAACTACATACGATACGTGAGTCAGTTACAGAGAATATGTGTGGTAATAGCAGCATGGGGAGGAATCAATAGCCACTAGCAGCACGATTAAGACGATCAAGACGATCACGCCGATCTTGGAATGCAATCAGTGTGCTTTTCCGAGACAAACATACGTTGGTAGTAAGTTCAGCATTAAAAACGTATGTGCGTAAATGGCAAGTGTGTACGGGTGCATCCACAGCCGATCGCTCCGACGGGCGTGCCCCGTCGTATGGAGCGACGAGGCGGACGTAATTGTGTAAATAGTACCAGGAAAAACCTATCGAGTAAAGATCATCTTCTCTTCCGCAGAGGGTCGCATCAATCGCTTCAATTATACTGAGCGGACAACAACTAAACCACGTTTAGTAGCCAATTCAATGGCAGTACACTTGTATTTAAAAAAGGGAGAAAAGAAAATGAAAATGAAAGGCAATACTGAACCATCTCAAACACGATACACACAAGCCAGAGAGCAATGGAGCAACATCGAGCAAACGACGGTCAATGGGGCGGAAAAGCGGAATGCCGGCCGTAGTGCGAACGCACGAGCATAAAAAAAAACAGCCAAACCGAAGTAATAACTTAACACACAAACAGGATCAGAATTGAGTTTTCCGGTTCCAGCAAGAGAACACACAGAGATGTAGAGTTTAGTTTCGTTTTACGTTTTCAACTAACAGTCCAACAGGTGTAATATGTTTTTCAACGAACAACGCCGTCATACATGGCGGGCTAAGCGGTGAAAGTGAATGCAATCGTGTAAAAGTATCGGAGGCAAATGGAAGAAAAAAGGCATCCAGAGTATGCTACCAAGAGGCTTGCGATTCTTCTATTACACGGGGAGTGAGAAGAAGGACAAACATCATAGCCTTTTCTTGGATTGGCCAGCAGAAGGAGAATTTATTATAGTGCCAGTTTATATTAAATGTTGTCTTAGCGTCTCAGTTTTTGCTATGTTTAGGTTTTCGTTAACACTTTCTATATCCTGGGGGATACAGAGGGGTGGTATTTAGTTTGTGTATATTTTAATTCACTAAACATTGAACGAAGAAACCACAGAACGAACGATCATGTTTATAGGTGTAACATAGTTTGTTGAAAATTAAGACAAACTTTCACGATAAACATTCATTCATCAGGAAGATAGTGATAAGGGTACTTTGTTTTTTTTTATACCGATTTAATCTCTAAGCTTAATTATTCAGCTAGGCACTGGGTATTAGTGTAGTACATATATATTTGGGGTTTTGTTTATTAATTTTTATTTTAGTCGGTAACTTGTACAACAATGCTTGAAACACAGCAGAATCAGCAGCAACAGCAGCAAAGCGTTTAGATTCTACCCAAGGGCCCATCGACATCGCCACACCGCGACATCCGGATGTGGACACCTTGTCATACGAGACTAGTTTTACACTACCCTTTAGCTTTAGTAGCCCTAGCGAGTATAGTGACTCCCTCTTTCGAAGCCAATGGTTATGTTTTAAGGTTCTTGTTTCATGCGTTCGTTCGTTCAACCGATCGGCGCCTCATTCAACTCCCCTCGAAGGTTCCCTTCGGCCTCAGGGAGCGTAATGCAAGACGAAGACGTTCGTTTCCGATCGGAAAGTACAATAGGCGCTCACGGTCGTGGCTGAATAGATGCAGCGAGCGTAGCGTAGGCTAAGTAAGGGTTGATTTAGGTTCGTTTCCTCGGTTAAGCATGATTTATATTTTAAAGCAGTTCCCTAGTGGGTAGGTTGGAGTAGGACTTAAGGGTCGGGAGTTGATTAAGGAATCACAAATTTTTAACTTTAGTTGTAAAGGACGTAGGAGAAGAACACAATGCGGATAATGAAATGTGTGCGTTAGCGTTGTCCAACCTTTGCCACGATTGCATGAGCTTCCCATTTGCTCGCCGTTGTTCGCGGTCAAGATCAACAACAACAACAACAACAACAACAGCAACAATAACAACAGAACAGAGGAACGGCCCCACCCTCCAATGCAATAGACAGTAGACAGCGAGAGAAAATAAGGCAGCAGATACAGCAACAACAACAACAACAACAACAACAACAACAACAACAACCCCATCATTTCAACCGGCATTAACATATTAACAAACGGAACAATCTGTAAACATATAGCAAATACAATAGCCCCACGCTCAAGAGCTAATTTCCACTTTTCATTTCGCTACCATGTTTATACCAAAACAGAAACAAGCAAAAGAAATGGCAAAACAACAGAGTACTGCAAATTTGCAAAAACCAGGACAACTTTAGAATACCGTTGGCTCGAATGTTCAGGCAAGTGAAAGATCATACGCACATTTCGATGAAACCGAAAGTGTGCTGAATCTTTTCAACAGCAACAGCAACAACAACAAAACAAAATCAAACAAAATATTAAAACAAAGACTGACAAAACCCATAAAAATCAACCCTTATTGACGATATGAGACGGGAAATCATGTACGTATGTACTTAGAGAAATTTTTTCTAGCCAGTTAATGGTTTATAGTATTACTCTTTCCATGCCATACGCGGCCACGAGCGGACGTAGATGATGGCCAACGTTTCGTTCCTTGGTTTCTATTTTCCCCAATAATATGAACCTCAACCGTCACGAGAGACAGCGCAAAGGCTGCATAATTTGTCCGAATTCACTGGAAGAGAAGATTCGAGAACGCGGGAGGGGACGAACGATTGCTTTAAATTTCGGATCCCGAATCATCTCGAGCTTGGAACGTCACAAAGAAAGAACAGGAAGAATAGTGCGAGCAAAACCTGTTTTGGGACCAAAAGCATCTCCAGAGTCAGCTTTCCAAAAGTCCATATCCAAACGAAACTGAAAATTACAATCTAAAGCGCGACTACGTTGCAAACACGCATCTAGCAAACTAGTTAATCAAACCGGAATATTATTCCAAACGAAACGGAGGGAAAATGGAAGCTGCATGCATGGGGGTTGAAAAACATGAAAAATGATGCAGAAAAAAAAACAGATTGCCTTTTCGTTTTCGGAAGAAGTGACATATGGTTCTACGAAATGGGGTGAAAAATAAAAAAAGTATTCTGACAATTATGGGGCGGAATGGAGGAAACAAAAAGTCGAACAGAAAATGGAGTGTAATATAGTTGTGGAAGTATTTGGAATAAATTAAACCTATCAGGAAAAGGCTACAAAAAAAAAGTCATTACACCCGACCGCTGCACGCGATCCGCTAAAACTAAGCTGTGTAACAACCTGGCTAAAAATACACATAAAATATTTCGTCCGATAGAGCTGGAGTGGATGATTCGAAACTCGGTAACTAGCCAAAACAAAACGTTAAAAAGGGTAACAGCATGTTGGACTGTGGTACTAGGTATCAAAGTCGAATGAAACATTAGAGAAAGAAACAAGAAAGAGTCTGCAAACTCTAGAAAAGACGCGTCACACACTGTGTAAACAAAATGCAAGGGGGGCGCGAGTAAATAAAACAAAAAATGTTGAATACATATTAAACGTTGTGGGATTGTTACTGGAAAAAAAGAGAAACTTATACTTAGTACAGATGCATCATATGCAGCGGAGCAGTGCGAATAGCAAGAAGAAGAAGATAAGTGAAAACGGAACGCATGAGACCGATCTAACACTAGAACAAACAGTCGGAGCCCAGACCGGACTATGATGCGCGACACTATGCGTGGCGCTCCATTCCGTTCTACTGAAGCAGAAGGCAACCAACAGGGGAATCGCCGCGATATAACCAGAAACACACACAGAATACGCATGCGATCACAGGTGTATGTGCTGTAGGATCAAAAACCGTTCGTTGAAGAAATGGGAAAGCGTTGAAGAAATGGCTTAGAGATTAGCTTGTGGAGAAGAAGAAAGAAAACGGAGAAACCCATACACTTACACCTAAAACACACAGAGATGATGAAATGTAATTCAAGAGACCGGCGAGAGTGGAGAAATTATATAATAAACAAGAAAAAATAATTATTGTAATATATTTATAATGTGAATTTGGAATATAACCAGTATTTATTATACTGTAATAAAAATATATTTAAAAAGTAGAGCAGTTCTAAGAAAATTTTATATTTGGGATATATCGTGTGGAATGTTCGTAAAGGTAAGCTTAATTACATTGTTTATTGTTCTTAAGATTTGACGGTCCAACAAAAGCTATTTTTATTTTGAAAAACATGTTATTCCACGAAATTAAACCAACGAACAAATCGTTGCTGTTCGATATTGGTGGTTCTAGTAAATACTAAATTCTACTAAATAAACATCCAGTTTAACTGAGAACTTCTTCCTACGTGATTCCGCTTGAACCATATTGACCAGAAATGTTTAAAAACTTTTACAAATTTCTTCACTTCATTTCATTTAAATTCATCTGGTAAACTACGAAGTAGAACTTGGCATATTATTTATTTTAGTCTAAATCTTAATGTAACCGCATCATTATCATAAGAGAATTTTGATTTCGATCATCTATTATGATCTTAGCGATGCCTTTCTTTCACATCTGTTTTTTTTACTGTTCCCTAACATTACTCAGCAAACCACCTTTCGTCTAATTATGTTGTGTTTGCGTTTCTAACGCTTAATGGAATAAAGAATGAGCACGGCCGCAGTCCGGCGCTGCCGTAGCGTCACACATGGCCCACATTCGCCACGAATAGGTAACAGAAACACCCGAAACCGATCCGAAACTGACCTAAATCAACGCGACAGAGTCTTATCGCGACCCACACCGGGTGGCGACCCTTTTTTTTCTGCCTTCTCAATTTATTTTCCACTCTTTTGCGAAACATTTTTGCACAACGCTCGTTGACTGGCGTTTGATAGGGTGGCCTCGTCTGTGGGTAAGGGGTAGAGTCCGTTGGTCCCATCTCCGGCGCATCATCACCCCGCGTCGGGAGCGTCAAGTGGTCAAATATTGCGCAAACGTGTATCGCGCAGCACTTGAGCGCACCACCACCCCGGGGGCTATGCGGACGCGGAAGGTGGACGGGTCGGGAACTGAAATGAGGCCACAGTCGGGTGCACTTCCGAAAAAACGAATTGGAAAACAAAAACCCTCCGCAGCGACCCGCAGATTGCAGCTGGGAAGAGTGCGAGTTTTCTGTTTGCGTTGCCTTCGCGCGCGCCGCTCGCCTTCCCCATCCGGAACGCCCAATCCTAACCTCATTTCGGCCCAACTCTCGGCCCCGTCAGACGGAACGATCGCCATGTAAACAAACGCGCGCACGATAATGGCGAACCCAGACAGAGCGACAGAGCCGTGCGGCCGTGCGGCGGTGGCCTTGAAATCGCGCATCAGCTCCACACCTCGGGTCACCACTTCGCCCGGGCGCGTCTGTCTGGACGGAGAGCTTACAAAATGACATTCACATGACGAAGCTGTCGGAATGTTGTGTGCGCAACACGTAACAGAAGAAGAAGCTTGCTCTGATGTGAAGACTCAAAAGTTTTAACCGATCCGTAGGTAGAAATGTCGGTAGGTAAAATAATGAACAACTCGCTGGACTGTTATGGGCAGGACTGTTTTACATGACTAAAAGTAAGCGTACTAAATGTCAACACGATCACTTGGATTCCAATAAACGTAGTCCTTATATTTAAAAAAGTTTGGGTAATTTTGTGTACCCGCCTATTTTGACATTCCTGCCCCAGCAGCCTCTTGTTTATCGTGTATGGTAAAGCCCAGCAGACCAGACGCCCTCCGTATAGCAGCGTTCGATCGTCTGTTTTGACCGCCCGCTTCGCCGCGTGCGAGTTCAATGTTTCTAATTTCGTTGAACCCAGAAGGACGTCCTCGAGTCGGGGAGTGGCGCTGTCGAACCTCACTGCGAAAGAGATTAGGCTAGGTCCGGGACAGACTGTGCCGTTTGTGCGTTAGACGCGTGGCGGGCTGTGTCTGCGTTTGAATTTATTTCCTTTTTTGCACACCGACTCGCTAGCATTCGCTCTCTCGGCCGCGCTATCGCGCCACTATCTGGCCTGCACTGTTTGTTTTTCGTTTTTATTTTCGCGTGTCAAGGAACTTTGTTCGCCCGGTTCGCTACTGATGTACGCACACGTGTGTGTGTGTGTGTGTGTGCTGCGCTGAGTGGCGAGCGTCGAGAGGGTGTCGTGTTTCCTAACGTCTGCCGGTCTGGAGCAGCCGATCTTCGCCGTCCAAGGGCGTACATCAACCGCAAGCGATAAGCCGGTTCCAATGCAGACAGTTGCACCGAGTGATTGGAAGGCGAAAATGTACAAACTCTTCCCCCGGGTGCACAACACGAGTCCACGAGACCCCCGTTTTGGTCACCTTCGCCGGCTGTGGGGATTTATTGGGGCAATGTTCGCGAGTAAAGCACTTGGGACGCGCTTGGGGATGGGCGCAGCTGAAGGGCATGCAACTCCGTGCAGGATCCAGTTTTATTACTGAAGCGAGCAAAGGAAAACAAATTGGTCATTCGTAAATTGCGCATGATGATGTTTATCGCACACAGGATTGGATTCGTGCAATATTGAGGAGTTCCCACAGATAAGAGCCGAATGAAGCCCATACCTAAAAGCCTCTATAAAGTAGTATTGAAAACAAAATGTCAAGGAATTGAAGTGTAAAAGATAATTTCCAAGTCACCTAACTAGAATCCTCCAGAAGCAAGTTGCTTGTTTTAATACTTCCTTCCTTCATCAGCCGATGAACTTCGTCGAAGTGCCTGTCTCACTTCTTCAAGGAAATTTAGAAGAAACGCATTGACTAACGGCTTAAATCGAAAGTACAGAAATTTAATTTCTCTGTCAGGTGGCGAATCCAATTAAAACATGAATGTGTTCAAACCCTTCCTGACCAACAAACACAAAGGATCACCGCGGAAGAGAGTAAAATTTTTTAGCATGCATAAACCAACAATTACCGTTATGCAGAAAACAGTTTTTTTTACAGAATTTTGTTTTTCTTACTGTTGGAAACGGGAATGAAAAGCCGAGAATTTGGACTTTAATTGTAACTCCTGCTGGGGAGAATAAAAAAACTTGTCCACTTTATTGCTTGTGTATTTTCCGAACCAAAGGACTGGCTCGAGCCCGCTTACATCTTTATATATGTAGCGGTTTTTATGGCATCTGCCACCAAGTGACAGCGCGGTCAACCGTTAGAGACTGGAGCGTTATAACAGTCTTCAACACTTACGTTTCCCTTCTTGCAACGAATAATGATATGCTTTTAAGAAATTACTTACTTAGTTACTTAGGTGACGCTACAACCGCAGAGCGGTCTTGGCCTGACGAAGCCCCATCCGAAACCGCTCACGGTCGCACATCAACCAGGTCCAGTTCGTTATCCCGGCTCTACTGTCAAGGTTCGCCAACGGCATTTCTTCGTCTCAGTTTGGGCCTACCACGCCTCCTCTGTCCTTCGGGACAGCCTAAGAAGACTTTACGGGCTGGGTCGTCCGGTGCCATTCCCTTGACATGACCATCCCACCGGAGCCAGGCGAGTCTAATTCGCTGCACGGGGGCAAAGATCCTTCTGAACATCTTCCTCTCGAACACGGCTAAGAGGGTTTTGTCATTCTCGGACAGGGTCCATGTCTCAGAGGGGTATGTAAGTACTGGTACTATGACTGTTCTATATAGTACCAGCTTCGACCGTTGTGACAGGTATTTTGAGTGTTAACAAATTATTGATATAACTTCAAGGATAACTTAAAAACGTCTATGTCGATTTATGATGGTAGATGAATATCAGATCAAACAGTTTTTCGGTTATCATGTAATGCTTTTTTAGTAACGCCATCTGTTTTAACCGCATACGGTTAACTGTTATATTATTGTACTAATATATAAGATTAGCGCACCTACTATTAGGGATTGATGTAATAATAACATGACATAATTATTGATTAACATTGTCTCCATTTTTTTACCGTGCCGCTGTACTATCCCGCACCTGTTGCCATCTAAATATTATACCCACGAAAGCAACAAAAGATACTATTAAGATATGCTAATGCAAGAACCCTGAACGATACAAACTCTTTCGCCGCAACTGCTACTTCCAAGAACAAAGAATATTTCGAATGTACTGTTAGTTTGTAAGACTTGTTCGATCGATCGTTCTCGAACACATACTATACCAGCAACAAAACATCCCATACCACCAGATCCCCGATATTACCCTCGAGTGCTAGACAACGGTTCTTTTCCCCAAAAATATACCAAATCTCGCAATTTGTTCTGCACTAATTGCGCGCCAGCGCTGCCTACACGGGATCGAACAGGCACTGTCCGGTTTCGGATGGGTTCGAAAATAAACGACATCCGAAAATTAAGAACGAAAAAAAAATAGCCCCAAAACTGCACATGCACATCCTGACTGACTCCGAAAGTGAAGCGAAAAAAAGTGAAACTGTTCACGGACCGTAACAATATAATGGTCATCGCTGGCTCCCCATTTGTTGCCACGAGTTCGCTTCAGGGAGACCTCTGGTTCGACTGGTACTGTAAAAGATCGAGGCCACACCGGCCCCGGGTACCGAGGCGGACCGGTTTACTGCATTCGATGTCGCTGATTGCTGCAATTCGAGCTTTTCTCCCGTCTGCTCCTCCCCAGCGGAACCGTGCTCATAATTTTCCTTATTTTTGGAAAAAAGCGCTCATGCATTCGATATCTTCTTCCCCATCATTCGCTGTCGTTTAGCCATCATTCGCCGTCACCCTCGTCCTCGTCGATCGTACTCGCAAGTACCGCTTCCTCCGGCGCAGCGCAAAATGCATTACCACGCTGCCCTGAAGCGCAAACGTTGCATTGCATTTGCGCATACGCAGAACACGCAGCAGTCGGCGGGAAGCCGGAAAGGGTTAGTGGTGGCGGGATGAGGAAACTGGCTGGCCTTGATCTTATTTTCACTCTCAATATTTCGAGGGTTCGGCCGGGTCTGTCTGGCTCAAGAAGCGCGTCTTTTGGTTGGGTTTTTATCGTTTTTCCGATTCGCCTTCATTCGACCGTTCTTTACGTTCTTCTGTGTGTCGTCGTTTGGCTTTTTTTCTTCTTCGTTTTCGTTCCTCCTTTTGTTTACTGTGAGCTGCATTTCGGCGAAAGCGTTGCAGTCGGACGGAGAGGCACGAAAAAATAAATAATGAGGTTTCCGTTTCGCCGGTCGAAGAGTGCTGCGCAAGCGAGAAATCCGCTCGAGAGACACTCGTCTTCCATGCGTCTGGTTCGCTACGGCACCCGCGTGGTATTGCGGGGTAAGTGCTAAAGTGCGGGGACTCCTAAAAGTGTGACCTCATTTTTTCCCTTATTTCGGCCAGCTGAAACCTTGTACATCCCAGACTCAAACAACTCGGTACCCGTCACGGGTGTTGTTTCGGGTTCCCTCAAAACTCACCACACGCAAGGGGACGATCGTTTTCGAGCTCTTCCGTTGTCCTGGAGGCTTCGCGGGCCTGCTTGAAACGAACGAAATGTTCGTCCTCCTCAATGCCGAACCGATTATGTATGTATCCGCTTTGGAGGAGTTTCACTGGCATCTCGCTTACACCACTAACCGGCGGTCGACGACGAAACCGGCAAAACTTGCTTCCATAAAATGCGGCACGATGAAGTATCACTTTGCAGCCGTGTGGCCTCTTTTATTTTCGGTTTTAGGACGCCTCGCCCAAAAGGCAGCAACCCGTTCACGTAATCGGTTCAAGGATTGAGTAACATTTTCATTGATTTTTACGGTATTATTCGACTCGAGGCTGCTGCAGGAAGTATATCTGGTTCGCTCCTGCACCTACCTCAATCGGAAAATCGTCTTTCACCGGCTGGTCCAGCTTCCGGAAACCTGCGAACGACGGAGCCACCATTGCTCGATCGTAGCAGAAGCGCGTCTGCAAATCGCAGCCAACAATCAACACATCTCCATTTCCATCCTTCGTTGTTACTTCCGCAACGGTGTGGCCGATACCACAGTGCACCTGGCGCACAGTAACGTCTTCCTCCGCCTGGAAAATAACCAGCTGGGGTTGGGCCACCACCCTCCCTGAGTGCCTGTGATCCTGCAAGCCCAGTTGGCCCTGATTGTTCCAGCCCCACGTGTAGAGGTCTCCGAACGAGGACACGGCCGCCGAGTGCCACCCGCCGGCAGCGATGTCCATAATTTTCACTCCCGCCAGTGGTTCGATGAGGTGCGGGTTATCATCTGCCGCAACAATTTCACCATTACCAAGTTGACCACGTCTAGGAAAAAAAATCGGTAGAAATATATCCGACACCACATGTACTCATACGAACAATATAGGCTCAATATCCTTACAATCCCCCGCCCCAGCTATAGATGTCTCCGTTCGTGGTGAGCAGAAGGCAATGCTCGAAGCCGGCCACCACCTTCTTCACGCGCACGTGCTTCGGCAGAGTAGCCGTTTTATTGGGAATATTGTAAACGGCATTCGACATGGTGCACGCCACAGTGACGCATTCTCCGCAAGCTATATGGGATATTAACCCGTTCATAGGTCCACCCTTGTCAGTTTCGACTCCAAGGAAGTTAACAGGCGACGAACGGTCCTCGTAGGGATCGTACTTCACTAATTGCCCGGAGGACAAAAGTACCAAGCAGTACTTGCTATTAGCTGCCAGTGAAATGATGTCATAATTGAAGCTGATAGTCTTACGTTGTTCCATAAGAACGCTGAAGGCGTACAATGTTTTACCGTGGGCGATAAAAGCGCACAGAGAACCAAATTGGACAAGGATGCTCGAGGACATTTTATTCAAATTAAGCATGCTACATAAGTTGATTTCTGGAAGTAAGGAAGAAGTTATCGAGAAAAAAAATCAATCAATATATATTTTGGAAGATTGAATGGTATCCGAGAACAGATTGAGAACCGAAAAATGTCCATATATGTTGTAGATGTAAAGTATTTATTCTATATACCTTTCTATATCACAAACCTTTGAGAAAATTGGCGGGTTCTGTTTGAAACGGATTTAAACCTGTTATCCACAACCGACAGGTCATCGTAGAAGCCTTCAGTACGCAGCCAATATGCCAGCTGTCATCTGTGACTGTAGTCACACACACAATTGTGTTGTTGATTTCGCTTCGAGCTTCTGCTCCACACAATTCGCACAACTTCGACGAATTTCGAACTCTTCACTTGACGATCTCACAGCAGCTGTTCATCTACAATGGTAAGGCTTGCACAACGATTAAGTGCTGCGTGCCAAATGGCGCGTACCAAATGATATTTGCTCTTCTTTTTGCCTCGACATCGACGATGATTCTTTATTTTGTTTGGCACCGGTTTCCCCTGGTAACCGCGCTTTGTTTATAGATGACTGAACTGCATGTTTTCATCGATTTACGAAAGTTGGTGCCAACTAACATACTGGGAACTGGGTTGATATTTGATTATTCAAGAATGTGAACTAGTTGAAGTTTGAATTTATTACTTTATTTTACATAATATACAAGCGATTTGCACAAAATTGGAAACAGGCACTGGTGGAGCAAGCAATTGGCAGTCAATCATCTGACCGTTCTAGGGTTAATGATAAAAACCTGTCCGTGCAATATTTCATTTGAAATATTTCATGCATGTGTATGTTATGATCGCATTGGGATCAAATGATATTCTTCGATCAGTACCAACAACGAAGGAAGCTTTGCAATATAGTCCACTAATCACTGGATTTGTGAGAACTAAATGTATAGTGGTTGTTTAATCACTATTTCTTTATTTGTCATTGTTAGTTGGACTGCAACATGTACGAAATACAGTGCTACAGTTGAGCTGTACATTAGAACGCGTCGTATCAGCGTGTGTGAAGTTGGATCAGTATTCTGTCGTCCAATAACCAAAATATCCTTATTCTATTCAGGGGCTGCTCTCTCTTCTGCGAAAGCTACGATCCGCACCAGAGAAAGAACTTCGAATTTTACTGCTCGGTCTGGACAATGCCGGAAAAACTACGCTGCTCAAACAGCTCGCGTCGGAGGAAGTTACTCAGGTGACACCGACGGCTGGTTTTAACATCAAATCGGTCGTGTCGGAGGGCTTCAAGCTGAACGTGTGGGACATCGGAGGGCAGAGTAAAATACGCCCGTATTGGAAGAACTATTTCGAAAACACCGACGTTCTTATCTACGTAATCGACTCGAGTGACCGTAAGCGACT
>JAOEFI010000003.1:45445366-45475621 GCA_034621735.1 Anopheles plumbeus
GGAGTCATTAACCTCAAACCTGAAGAGGCGCACCATTCAGCTCAAGAGAATGTTCTCCCCTTGGCAATGGCATGGTCGAAACTTTTACTCCCACCGTCGCTGAACAGCGACTCACGACCGATTTGAATGTTTTGCGGGAAGTCTACGAACGGGGTTTTGTTCACGAAGCTACGCCGCTACGGCGGAAGTAGGTCATAAGCTGCCCAACCCAACCGGGAAGCTAGAAGGCAGAAGGAGGCCAACAAGTCGGAACGATGGGCATCCGCAACCTTTCGGCAACGACGGTTAACCCGCGGGCGCCTCTCTAGAGCTTAAGGTGGAGGGACAGGATTGAAAAAACATAGTCATGAGCAACCCAGTCACCGGACGGGCCACCACCAGCCGAGAAAAGGGGTGGAAGAAAGTAACACACAGAAGCAAGAAAAAGCGAACCCGAAGAAAGCGGTCGAAAGAAGCAAAAGAATAAAATAAATGTCAAGAGAGTGGAGAACAGCAGAGGTGGGAGGAAGGCTTTAAAAGCGACCCGAAGAATTGTGTCAGATATTTTCCATTTCAAGAGCGTTCGCCCCGAACGGGGGAAGGTCAACTCGAAGAATGTAAAGACGGGATGGACAATGATCGAGGATTTTTTTTCCTCCACAGACTGGTCATTGAGGAAGGTTAACACAGCGGACTCGATTTGCAGAACCGAGCGAATTTTTTGGGATCCCGAAGGATCGAGAAAAAGAAATGTTTCCTTTCCATTCGTGCGATGACCCGAAAACATACAAACATTTCAATCGGTACACGTTCAGGGGAAATATGCCTCAATGCCTGTCAATCAAATCCTCCCGTAACCTTATTAAACATTGCCATTCAAAATATCAAAAGAAAAGCAGGATAGTTGTTCAATGGCACACCCTATATTTCTTCGTAAGAATGCGACTTAGGAAAGTTTCATCACTTGCATCAAACTGGTCTGGCCTATTGCCTGTATAGTTACATCGAACGTTTGAATCACAGCTCCGGTCCACCCAGTAATGGTGGTACTAGTGAGGCACGCTTTACGATCGCATTAGATAATCCACCTTGTTGTCATTCGCTACTGTAGCCCTCGGATATGAAGAAACTCCCGTGTCGAAACCATAATCGGCCGTCGACGCCACTGCACACTCAGCAGGAACCGTTGCACCTCGGTGGCTCAATCTACGATCTCGGGATATGTTTGCATCGTGTGCAAGCCAATGACCCACCAATCATCCTACCACGAAAACCCCCCGCCTAGAGGCCACCACGATGGTGCTGGTGTGTGCACCTTCGGTTCTGAATTAACAAGTCGCAAAAAGGCTTTCACCCTGGCGTCGAAAACGCGGAAATGCATCGGACCCCGGATCAGTGTTCCTTTTACACTTCGTGTATCTACCGCCTCCCTGCAAACCATTCCACCACTCTGACCCCCCACTCCTCCATCTCCCCGGTCAGCGTTGAAGCGCGCTGCACAACTGACTGCTTTCTTTCTAGGAACTTGCACTATTGAAACGGCGGAAAGCAACTACAACTGTCGACGCAATCCTGCGCCTAGAGTTCGCATTGGAGAAGGGGTCTATGGTCTAGTGCTGGCTTGCAGTTTATAAATGCTACCGTACAGTCGATTTCCGGCCACAGTAACCCCCGGTGGATGGTCAGTGAAAGTGATCCCTGGTGAAGAGCAGTGCTGTGTTAGAACTAGTACTGATTCCGCGTTCAAATTCAGCTGGTGTTGTTGGTATTTCCCTTCAGTCGGGCGAAACGATGGAACTCGAATTTCAAGCCCTTGGCGAGGATACTAGAGATCGTCTCGATCGGTTCTTCGGTCGAACCGACCACTTCGTCGAGGTGAACCCAGGCCGAGTCGTTATGCCGCGGAAGTTCGCGGATCTCGGCGATTCCATTCGGGCGCTGCCGGTCCGCCCGGACGACGTCTGGCTGATGTCATTCCCACGCGCGGGATCAACCTGGGCACAGGAGATGGTTTGGCTGCTGGGTAATAATCTCGACTACGACACCGCTCGCAATCAGCTGCAGCAGGTCCGGACGCCGCTGCTCGAACTGTCGGCCATCTTTTCCGACGATCGCGCTGTGGAAGAAACCGTGACGTAAGTTGAGACTCTGCAGCGAAGGTGGAAGAAATGAATGGACTTCAATTTGTCACATCTAATCGCAGCCGAAACGAACGGATCGATTCAGTGCAATGCGTGCGGCAGATGGCCGGCAGGCGCTTCGTCAAATCTCACCTCCCATGGCAACTGCATCCGCGCGAGCTGGACAGCGTGCGGCCGAAGGTCATCTATGTGGTGCGGAATCCGAAGGACCTGTGTGTCTCCTACTACTACTACTGCCAGCTGATCCATCGGTCCGAGGGTACCTTCCAGGAGTTGTGTGACATCTTCCTGGAAGACCAGGCGCCTGTTGGCCCCATGTGGGCACACGCCCTAGCCTTCTGGAAGCGGCGCAACCAGGAAAATATTCTCTTTCTCAAATACGAAGACATGAAGCGCAACCTGCCACAAGTGATTCGCCAGTGTGCGCAGTTTCTGGAGTTTGGTCGCGAGCTGACTGAAGGCGAGGTGCAGCGAATGTGCGACCACTTGCAGTTCGATCGCATGCAGCGCAATCCGGCCGTGAATCTGGAGCCAATGATGAAGGAATCCCCCATCGTTCAGCAGGACGCACGAGTGAAGTTCATACGAAAGGGCGAGATTGGCGATTGGAAGAACCACATGGACGCAGCTACATCCACGCGATTCGATGCGTGGATCGAGGAGCATTTCGGGGGCAGCGGGTTGGAGTTTGAGTACGAATGAGTCTGAAATAAAACCTAGCCCATCATCTAACGGGAATGCCTATCATGTTGGAACTCGTTGAAAGCAGTACACCGGCATACGATCCTACTTTTTTCCCATTCGGGGACATTTTCTGCAAGTGTAAGAAGACAAAAATCCGTTATAACCTGAAACCGTAGGGACCGTGCAGGAAGCGCTTACCAACCGGTGCATTAGATGCGCACCAATTATACGCGTGTTCAATGGGCCGCACCGTTTCCGTCCTTCCGTGGTTTGCAGCACTGCTCCGCAAGGCGCTTACGCAATACGCAAGCCATGTAATTGGTTCCTATGTTAGCGACCATATCCAACGATCGTAGGTAGGATTGAACAGAGCGAGTCTCCTTGGGTGAAGAAGAAGATGAGATTGTCTCCCCCATGCACCGACGATCCCTCCTTTGCATAGCCTGATTCTCTCTGCATCCGATGCAAATTTACCACCCCGAAGCAAATGCAGGAAAGAAAACTGGCTAGCTGATGATTAGATCAAGTAACGAGCCGGGCCAAACCACCAACATCATCACTATTCGAGCCCCTTTGCGACCGTCGGTATCGGTAACCGGTTCCTATCGCTTGCTAGCAGCCGATGCGGACAAATCACTCGTAAACACCGTTACAACCGCGTTTGGCTATGCACTGCTAGGCTTCTCCCGCGATCGTGTGTACACTACTAATAAGGGTAACGGTAACATTTTATCTCCTTGGGTTCGATATAATTGTACGGTCCCGATTCCACACGACGAAGCGGGCATTGCTAGAACGATGTCCGCGGCCCGCTGGAGAGTGTGTGACTTAATAATTATATTCTGTTTGCTGCTTTTGAGAAATCTGTTTGCTGTTGGTGCTGACAGTGATAGAAACTGATATGACGATGACATGATCCAGTTTTCAACATCTGGAGTGGATATGATTTTTATGATATTTTTCCTCAATTGCATAGATGCCATTTGAGACAGTATAAATGTTCTAACTGAATCACCAGGAATTGACCATTTGGAATTGACTCAATGGACGAATTTAATTTTACTGGTTTGGTATAGTACTTTTCCGGTGCAGTACGACAATTTCACTTCATCCGATCATGTTTTTCTGTTAGTTCTGTTGCATGGTCGTTCCGTTCGGTAGTATTCGGAGAAATTTATGGAATGCGACAACGAAGAAAACGCTTCCTTCTTTCTCAAGACTTTGTTGACGATTACGATTAATTTTGGTTTTTGGTTTGGTTTGGTTCCATATACTTATGGAATCGCTATAAAATAATTTCTCAGGTAAATCTGGATTCTGTACTGGACTTGTTATCGCCTCTTTAGTACAATTTTTAAAATTCGAACCGTTTCGTTTTGAGTCCTCTACGAACGTCCCTCGGATCGCTTGAAAACTTTCCGATGCTTTAAATTTGCTTTCGCTCATGGCATTAATTTGACACAAATCCGAATCCGGACACCAACACAAATGCAATTGCTTTCAAAAAGCGACAGATCAAAGCAACAGAGTTTTTGACAACACACAAAACATTACCAACCATTGTTGGGACACATGAAAATAAGTTAAGTGGAATATATTGAACGTAAAACAGCGCAAAAATATCTCCCTACCTACGTATCTCCGTATTTTGCTCTACTTTATTCCTCGAAATCGATACGACACGTGGGGGCTGTAGTGTAGTGTGTTTTTCTCCAGCTTTTCATAGTTCTGATTTAAGCTCCATGTAGGGCAAAAGTACATTTTAAACTTATCCGAACTGCGAGATAAAAGAGATTTGCTGTGGCAACCCAGCAGCTGGTCTGATGGGAAAATACTCGGCGAACTCATCGCAACCAACATCGTCGTCCTCGTCGAAACAGGTGAACCAGCACCGAACCTTGGAGCAGATTGGAAGCGATCTGCTGCAAGAATGCAAGACTTGCAACGAAAGCACCCGCTTATCGAAAGGGCTACGTGAACGATTGGAGCGTTTACCAAGAAAGGTTCGCCGGGAGGTTGTGAAACGTACGCACGATGGCTGCTCACCACTTTTCATCGCATGTCGCCGTGGTAACGTGGATATTACGGAATATCTCATCAAAGTGTGTGAAGCGAACACTGAACAGAAGGGACTGTACGAGGTCCCGGAGGACCGCTCGGTGCATTGCGTGACGCCGCTTTGGTGTGCCTGTGTATCTGGCAAGCTTCCAGTAGTAAAATGTCTCGTCCTACTCGGCTCCAACATAAACGCGCTCTCTGATACAGGCTCAACCCCATTGCGTAGCGCATGTTTCATGACACACATCGATATAGGTATGTTAATGAAGAATCGATGGAAAGCTCTAATTCTGCTTCTGTTCCAATCTCATTCTATGTGCTCAAATTGAATGTTCTTGCAGTTCAATTCCTGGTCGAACACGGCGCGGATATAAAGGAACCGAACTATAACGGTGGAACGTGCCTCATCAACTCAGTACAATCAGTCACCCTTTGCACCTACCTGATCAACAAGGGAGCGGATGTTAACGCACGCGACATCCAGGACAAAACAGCTCTCCACTATGCGATCCAGGAGCATCGGCTCGAAACGGCACAATTGCTGCTGGAGCATGGTGCCGATCCTTTCGCCAAGTCGCGCTACGGAGACGATGCGTTGCAAACGGCCTGCCTGAAGGGAGCGTATCATATATTTGACTACCTAAAAAAGCGCATCAATTATTCCGCGGAGCGGTTGGCCGATGCGCACGAACTGTTCGGTTCCACGCTTATCGACGACATGAACGTAACCCGTGGAGCGATACTCCACTGGCGCCTTGCCCATCAGATTCGCCTGCGGGGCGCTGAATACATACGCAAACGCCCCACAATCGAACCGCGTCCAGCTTACGGATACGCGACCGAATTTTCAACTATCTCCGAGCTGGACAACATTGCGGCCGACGTGGACGCGATGCGAGTACAAAGCCTGCTGATCTACGAGCGCATTCTAGGCATAGGCCACAAAGATACGCTCTTTCGCTTGATGTTCCGAGGAGCTTCTTACGCTGATGCGCACCGATTTCAGCGCTGCATTGACCTGTGGCTGCTGGCGCTCCAGGTGCGAGTGCAGAAGTATTCCATCCTGTACTCGGACACTTGCCTAACGGCGCAGGCCCTCGTACGGTTGATGTTGGATCTGATCGATCAGTGCGAAGAACCTATGCCACTGGAATTCATCGAGGAAGGCGTTCCCCGGTTCGAGGACGTATACGCTGTGTTCAGCATCCTCACGGCCAACATCGCCGAAGCTCGGCAGCTCATCAGCATACGACCGGTACACCGGAAGCAGCAGGAAAACTTCGATCGCGTCATGAAGTGTCTCACGCATCTAATGTTCCTGATGCTAGCAACTGCTAAAACTTGCTCTGACCGAGAATCAATCTTCCGGGCGGTATACGCGCTGGTGCACAGTAACATTCGCAGTGCCATTACCAACGATACATTGCTACATCTTTCCGTCTCGCGGTTGAATGTGATCAAGAGCGGCTACTTCAACGATGACACTACCACTACGAAAGTCGTCTTTCCGAACCTCAGTGTGGCGAAGCTGCTTCTTGACTGTGGAGCTGAGGTGAACGCGAAAAATGAATCCAAATCGACGCCCCTGCTGGTCGCTGCAATGCCTTACAACTACGATCGGGACGTACGTATATATTTATATCAAAACAGTAGTCAAACAACACTGTTGTCAATACGGTTCAGAAGGCTAGTGGTTTGCTTTAAACGCTATCCCATATCGCTCCAATATACTCTTCAAAGAACACTTGTCCTAATTCTCTTTTCGTACACTTTAAAGGTAATCTACACATTGCTTGAATACGGAGCTCACTTGGATGAACCCAATCGACACGATGATCGACCGTTAAATCTGATTCGGAACAATCCTATCAATGACATTCCGACGGTGAGCTATCTGCCGCTGAAGTGTCTCTGTTCGACAGTAATCGTGCGGTTTGGCATACCGTACCGCAACCAAATACCCCGTTCACTGGAAGACTTTGTTAAACGGCATGAACCGTGAAAGGAAGAGAATAACACCACCTTTAATTCAACACAGCGTTAACTTGCCGGCGAAGAATAATTGAAGTAGCGAGTTCCCTGGATCCCTGGATAAGTTCCTGATCGGGAATAGTTTGTCTGCTCGTTATCGACAGGGATTGAGTTGTTTGTTGCTTCTGAAATTACATATTAATACTCCCGGGTAGTGTCAAAAGTCAGGTTCGATCGCGGTATTAACGCCGATTGCCGCACACTTCTGTAAACCACGTTCCATGTCCAGAATGCATGCAATGATGACGAGATGAGGTCGCGTTGTAAGGCAGGAATGTACCGACGAATCGTGGTCCGGATTGTGAAGGAGTCAATATTAACGCTACAGTTAGCAACTTAGAATCGCTTGTTTTTAGTTTGTTCAACATGCGGCGTGAATAGTACCGGACAACCTAGAGCACAGGTTAGAAGGTCAGATGTTATATCGGCCTAGAAGATCTCGTCACAAACGCCAAGGTGAAAAACTTTCCATAGATATGGCCTACGACAGCTGGATCAAGCTGTAAGATCGATCAAGCATGGTTCAGACATGTGTGTATGAAGTACGGAATATTTCTGTCAATAAGAAGAGCAGGAGGAATGCGCAACCCGAAGTAATCGCTTGCATAGACACCATTCGCAATAGAGTTCGTGAGAAAATAAATCTACGTGTTTGATGCAGAATATGATAGACAAAACAATCAATATAGTAGAATTGAATGAAATTCAAAACCAGCCATAAACCGAACTGCTTCAATGTCTAGTAAGTAGAACGAGTAGTAAATTAATAATCAATAATAACGCTCAACACAATAGTGATGGTAGAAATCAGTTATTTATCCACAGGCACATAGAGACACAGTAAAATAGCCGAAGTATGTTACAACTAACCCCACTCATAACCAAATATATGACGGTATGAACCGTATGTAGGATTGTTGTGGAAAAATCTTTGGGCCTCCTTCCACAGTAGACCTAGATCAGTACACTGTTTAGCACAGCCCGCCGGCATATTTCTGCTCAGACTACTCGAAATATAAATACATCTCTTTTCTAAATTGAATACCAGAAGTAGTTCTGCAAAAAAGAAAGTGCGCCAATTCAAAATCCTTGGCATTAATTCTGCTGAACCGATTTGGTAGCATCCGGAGAACTCTTCAAAAACAGTGGTGCCGATACCTTACCCAAAACCCTCGTCAAATTCGTTTTCCTGTCTCTACGTTTATTGTTTTCGATGGTCCTGCGTAAACAGTACAGCTAACGTGTACAGGAAGTATCTACAGAGCATAGAAATATGCAAGTAACAATTGTGATTATTAACCACAAAACACAAGCTCAACCTAAGCTCACTGAACGAGTGTTGCAATTCGAAACGTAGACTAACGAATTATCCACAGAGCAACAAAATAAATAAAAGTAGACAGATAAATGTGAGTTATATGCTGCATATTTTATTTTTATTTTTATATTATATTTTGACATGCCTTTTAACTTGAGAAAATAATAGTAGAACAATAAATAATAATACTAAATGATAATATTAGGAGCACATCAATCAATCAATCAATTAGTACAGCGTGATGCTGCGTGATGCCTCGTGAAACATGATGTGTATCTTCCGTCGTGAAAAGATGAGATTGCTAATGGCTCAAGTCCCTCTTCTAATCAAATATCATCATGATCACTATTTTGATACTTCATGGATAGAGCCTCATTGTTATTTACTATCAATTAAATTTTCTGGACACACTTCAATTCATTAGACATATTTCGTGACTAATCAAGTTGAATGCAACCATATTTATCACACTTTTCTCGCTGAGCTTGTATTCGCACGAGAGCAGTGCATTGTGGAGAAAATATGACGGCTTTTTGGGCCCAACCGGGCCCAGCACAGGTTGTATGCGTGCCAGCCAGCTGCGCCCCACGTAGCGGTGTGAGTTTTTTGTTTATACTGTAGCGATCGCGGCCTCCCGGGGGCACAGCGAGCGGACAGCACGAAGAAATGGATTTCCCTTCTTCTGCGCCACCGCTGCTGGTCCTACGGATTGCTATTGATTGCTTGCAACAGTGGTCAGTGCAGTGACGACCCGCACACGTACGCACATACTCGAGCCGCTCGGGTAGGCCGATCTTTCCTCATTTTTGTGCGTACAAGCCGCCGTCATATCGGTTGGTAGTCGTGTCAGTCACTCGCTTGGTCCGCGCGTAAGCAGTTTGCTGCGATTTGCTGTGCGATTATTGCTGCCCGCCACTTGCTACGTGTACCGCTGGACGATCCTGCACAACTGGGTCTCCTGCATTCTGTGATTCCGGGAGTTCGGGTGATCGTATTATTTCTACGCACTGCAGTGCCACCCCGTCAAAGAGCGCTAGCCCGTCCGTCCGAAGCCAGAAATGTGTAAAAGGCACAGGAAAAGTACCGCTAGCAAGCCAACAGCGCGCAAAGTTGAGTAGTAGAGTGGTTTCCCGAGGCCGAACTGTACCGAACGAATTTTTATCTCAACCCAACTACGGTGAACACGATACGCAGCTCCTAACCGGGGCAAGAGAGAAAGCAAACAACATTTTTGCACTACTGTGTAGTGGTATCCGAAAACCTCTTACAACAAAAACCTCCACCCAACGCTCGTGTCTTTCCAACAACAAGCGTAAAAAACATCCTGTGGCTGTAGTTGCGAGAAGACGAAGGGATGCAAGGAATATGCTTTTTCTACGGATCCGCCGTCCGGTGGCACCGACGTTCCTGGGAGGCGCAAACGACGAGGACAATCGTTCTGCTAAAAGTGCTGCTACTCGCTACGATCATTCGCAATGTGGGTACGTAAAGGCGGAACCGGAACGAAAGACTTCTACGTCTGCCAGGGAATGGCAAGCGACGAACCGTAAAAGAGGGCGAAGCGGAAATCAAACAAGCGTACGAGCCGAGAGTAGTGTGCATGAATTGCGGAAGTGGTGTGTACACGCACTCGTCGCTCAACCTTGAGTTACCGCCTGTTATTGGCCGTGGGGCCATCTGCACTGAGGGCTGCAGTGAATCTGCACGTACAAATGCAGTGAAAATATTACAGGTTCTCGTCGCACTGAAGAATGGCACGTAGCAAAGAAACTCATGAATTAATCCGTTGAGAAGTCTGTGAAATCATATTTGAAAAATGCAATATGTACTTTATTTGGCTGCTGCTATGTGGCGGAATTTTCGTCGCATTCCATTCTGGTGAATGCTGCTCTAAATTATACCAAAAGATTGGCAATGGCCTTCAGAAGAGTGAACTGAATTGGTAGAGCGGTTCATTGGCAATTGGTTGATACCGATGAGTAATCCTTCACAAAGAAAATAATATATTTGCCAGTACTAGTAAATCCTTTCAGATAGAATCAGCAACTAGTGGTTTGAAGTCTTTAAAAGCTCAATGTAATGATATAATATTTAATGCAAAATTCATTTATTATTAATTTGATGTGACCACATCTTTTCACGACTTAGATTCCTTCTGATTCTGTCCAAGATTAGCAATACTTGTTATATCAGTAATGTTAAATTTAAGATGTACGAATAAAGTAGGGTTTACATGCAAGTTTCGCGATCTTTAGCAGCACATAGCCAATAACCTCCAACCTTCCGATGAGCGAAATGATTAAATGACTTGAAAAAATGAAGAAAAAAAGTTAGCTAAACCCTTTTTAAAAAGGCCACTCTTATGCCAGTCTTCAAACTCGTCCCCATATATCTTGATTCACATTGTCAATCGGTTCTTCGTCTACCCAACAGTCTGCCAAAAGCCGGAGGATGGCCCATACCGGGGAAAGTATATTGGAAAGTTCAATTCATACCACCATCAGGCCTCGGGCGACGTATACGCGGTCGATGAGTATACCTTCCTGCTGACGAGCTTCAACTACGATGGTAACGGAGTGGACACCTTTTTCTGGTCCGGGGCCAGCAATCGACCAGGGCCGCAAGGATTTATCGTGCCGGACGAGTACGGCAAGTGAGTACGGGCAGTTTGGTTGGTCGCTTTTCCTCTCTAGACTTCTAACGCATCTTCGCACATTTGTTGTGGCAAAAACTTCCTTTTAGAACTAACATACTCGAGCGGTACTTCAACAAAGATTTTACCCTTCGTCTACCAGACAATAAGAAAATCACCGAGGTCCAATGGTTGGCCGTATACGATCTGAACTCGCAGAACAACTTCGCCGACGTGTACATCCCGGAGGACTTCGAGCCGCCGGTGCCCCAGGCGGCGGGCAGCCTGTCGGCAATCGCTGGCGGGCCGGCCGTGTCGAGCGACAGTATCGACATCCTCGACTCGAAGACGATCCGCTTCATCGAGTTCAGCTACGACGGCAAGGGGGGAGAATCGGTGCATTTCTGGGTCGGCGTCGGGCCGTCGCCTTCGTCGAAGGGCAGCAAGGTGCCGGACGAGATGGGCTACGTCGATCCGATCAGGGCGTACGATCGCGAAACGATCACCCTCGAGCTGCCCGGCGACATGACGATCTTCGACATTGACTGGTTCAGCGTGTACGACGTCGAGGCGCGCAGGGACTACGGCTCCATCCTGATATCGGACGACCTGAACGTACCACCTTCGCTGGTCCGCGTGACACCTCACGCCGAGTCGCTCCCGAACTGTCGCCAGCTGCACAAAGACTATCGGATGTCCTGGGAAGTGTTCGGGCCGCAAATCACGATACAGCTGGCCGGCAATGTGCAGCAGGACGAGTATCTCTCCTTCGGGTTGAGCGGTTCGGAGCAGCGGAGCCAGATGTTGGGCGCCGACGTCGTGGTTGCGTTCATCGACGGGCATCGTGGGTATGCCGTCGATTACAACATCACCTCGCTGGCGCCGTGCGTGCAGGTACTCGGCCAGAACAAGGGCGTCTGCCGGGATGACGTGGTCGGCGGACTGGACAGCTACCAGCTGCACACATTCACACGGGAGAACGACATCAACACGATCACGTTCCGCCGAACACTCATTTCGTCCGACCCGGGCGACAAGGAGTTTCTCCTCGACCGGCCCATGTTCGCCGTCTGGGCTGTCGGCCGACTCGACTCGAACAACGAACCCACCTACCACGACATCTACCCGAAGCGCAACGTGCAGATCCAGTTCAACACATCCGAACCGGCCAACGATTGCTTTAGCTTCACCAGCCGCGACGCCAACTTGAAGGACGTCTGGGAGCGGCAGCAGATCTTCGACCGCTCGGTGCGCTCCTTCACGGCCACACTAGGGCCGGCGGGGGGCAAGCGCGGCTATCAAGGCATCACGGGACATGTCTCGAACGGGCTCGCCTGGTACATCAACGGTTTCCTCGTGCCGGAGCTGTGGCTGCGCCGCGGGCTTACCTACTCCTTCCTGGTGCGCGGCGGCAACAATCCGCATTCGCCTGAGTTCTACCATCCGCTCGTTATCACCGATGAGCCGCGTGGCGGCTTTGACCGGCTGTCCGACGCAAGGCAGAGCGAAATTCGCGTGCTCGCCGGGGTTGAGTTTACGCGCCGCGGCCGTCCGAAACCGACCGCCGCCGGACCACTCTGCCTGGCGCGACATCCCGAGGGGCAGGACCGCCGACTGGACGACAACTTCGCCACGTTCAAAAAGTTCAACCGCACACTCAAGTGGAGCTGCGACTCGGGCGACTCGGCCATCCTGCAGATCACACCGAACACCAGCTGGCCGGATGTGGTGTATTACAACAGCTTCACCCACGCCAACATGGGCTGGAAAATACACATTGTAGACAGCTACAGTCAGCCTGCCCGCAGCGGAGGCGAAGCCGGGGCCGAATTCTGGCCCTTGTTTCGGATAGTTCTGATCGCATACGCAAGTCTCGCCGTACGGGCATGGTCATCGAGATGAATAAACCGAACCACCTGTTTATAACACATTTTTAGGTGTACACTTTTCTTTAACTTCGCCTGTTTAAGGTACATGAAACTGGAATCTTTTTTTTTCCTGTTTTTCAAGATCAATTTTAGAAAAACCTTCTCCTTGAATATGATATCTAAGATCGCATAGGTAAAATAATTCATAAACTCATTCCTCATCGTTCCAGCACTGGCGCACATTCAAAGAACAGTAAGGAGACGATTTAGGGTTCACCATCCTAAATCTTGTATCGGAAACATAAACATATATAAACAACCTTCTCAATTTCGTTTTTAGCTGTGCTTTAAAATGTACGTATGTGGTGCCTACGACCCTGGTCTACTATTCTAAGAATGATCGCTATTTTCCTATCAACAGTATTCGCAACGTATTCTTTAAGCCAACGTGCCGAATACTCTGACCCGAGATATACCCCCATCTGGCGCAATGGTTATGCGCACTCGCGTGGCCGCACTCTTTTGCGGCAACAGGTCCTTTTCCGCCAGAAACTCGTGCATCTGATTCGGTCCGAGCTTTTTGCTCTTCATCAGGGGCAGCCAGCGATTGTCCGAGCCGTCTTCACCGACCGCTCCGTACTCGAGCCGTACACTGTCCGGAAAGTTGCCCAAAAAGTACTTTGTGTCGATGCACACCTGCTTGATCCAACAGCCACGATCGGCAGGGGCGCCTAACTGGAAGGTGGCCCATTCGCACCCAGGCACAAGCAGTATTCCATTCGCATCGGCTCGCAGCATCGCCGGTCGGTCGAGCCGGCGTGCCGTTTCCCAGCCGTCCCCCATATTTCGGCCCTCGGTGGGCTTGATCAGATTCCTCGGGTGGCCATAGTGGGCGTTCGAGTAACCCGTACATCGACCACCATTCAGCATTGCAATCTGGTCGAACGGCTTTTTCGCAGTCAGCAGTGTCGGATCCAACGCGACAGTTCCGAACACACGCAAACGAGCAATGCCACCATCCGGGAACATATTCACTCGCAGGTGGCGCACCACGTGGGACTGCTTTCCCTTTGGCAAGGCGAAGTACTGTCGCCGAGTTGCTTCGTAGCCCGGTTCCAGCTCGACACGTGGCAACAGCTCGTCCCACCGATCCGTGCCGATAAGGTTCACCATCCCCAGCTGCTCCTGCGTGCATCCTTGACCCATCATTCCGTGCATGGAACGATCGTCCGCCGGCAGGCGCTTGATCGATGTTTGCAGCATTTTCTTGGTCGTCTCGTCGAGCGTTCCTCCCTGGATGGATACTCGGGGCGAATAGTTTCCGGTGAAGAACGCCGTGTCGATGGAAAAACCGGCGATCTGCGTCGGCGCGCCGAGCTCCAACAGACACCAGTCGTGGCCGGGAATGCGCTTACGGCGCGTTTCCCACCCATCCATCAGCTTGCCGAACGGTGTGTACTCGTCCGGTTGAAACACTGGATCCGTGTCCCTCAGCATCCAATCGGCTGGGGCGAACCAATCGTCCGTCGCGAAAATAATCGAACCGTTACTCTACAAAATACAATATGATTGATGAAAAAATGGAGGGGCGCAGCGTTAAAATAACAGCTTACTCCAACCGAAGCCACCTCGCACAGTTCTGCGAACGCCGGAACTCCCCGCGATCTCTTGATAGCCTCCACAGCCCCATTCGCTCCGTCTGGAGAGTCCATGCTTCCCGGTCTCAGAATCTTTCAACCTCCAACTCAAAAGAAAAACTCCACTCACACGGCGCTGGCAAAACTGCAACTAAGTTCTCTCCCTTTCGGGACAGAGACACATCACGAAAGAACATCAACTGGAATCACAACTGAACGCACATACCCGATAGCCCCGACCAGACAGTCCTCTCGCAAACTAATCCCACCGTACAGATAGACGTGGTCCACGGTGGCTGTAGAGCAGAAGATTAGGAAAACAGCCAGATTGTTTGCCGTCACATTCTTTCCAATTGCTGGGAGAGATTTGATAATTCTGGCTCATACTCTGCCCATGGCCTGCGCTCGCGCCATGGCCCGTTTAGACACCACGAATCGACCATACACCAACACGTCCACAGTCGAGATAAGGAAAAGACCTGCGCTGTAATTGAAGAATCGCTGGTTATTAAAATTGCCTATCTTACCGCGACTTAGTTACTGGTGCTTTGGGAGAATTCGGTTTAATCTCGTTTTCTCCCATCCGCCTCATCCGATGATACAACGCGTTCGTCACATGTTAATCTATGGACGAAAAACAAAGGCATCAAATAGATCAACAAGTAACGAAAAAGCCGAACGATTCTAACATTATGCCCTATGTATATTAAAAAAGCAGAGTAGCAAACTTTTCCGAATCCATTGCATTATAGTTTCTACTTATCTTTCTGTACCGCAAACGTGAACCGTTAAGGCATTTTTTCTCATTATCTTTCTATTTCCTCAGCAGTGTTTGCAGTCATTCGTCGTGACCACCGCAGTTCTCATATGCATTAGAACCCTTTTATTGCAGTCGCGTTCTGTTTTGCATTATTTCATTGTTTTATTTTATTTGATTTTTTTTTGTTTGTTTGATGTTGTTCTGCAATCCGTCACTTATTCCACGTGTTCCTTCTGCGCATCAATATTAGCATGTTCCACTATTGGGTTTCGTCTGACCCACCCTCGTTTGCTTTTCTGAGCATATTGTTTCTGTTTTTGCAGCACGTCGAGCAGTTTTCCACTGTTCCTCTATTTGTTCCTGGTGCTATGTAATCACTTTAAACTCCCTTATATTGTTATCTAGTCTTTTCAATCGCACAAGACGAAGTAAACGGGAGTATCACATGCCACCAAACGAGCAATTCACCCGCGCGTCACTACCAATTCGTCGTATCGTTCATGCCTTATGCTTTTTATCATCTTTTTAGCAAGATCCAAGGCATTCAAGTAAATCCCCATGCCCCTGTAGCGAATTTTCTCAATGGGTTCTGGAGACGACAAACATACTAACCAAAAGTTCAAACAAAAAGACCGTTAAAGCAATAATGCAATTAAAATTAATCCTAAAATTATTTAAAAAAAGGCGTAAAGGAATAGATTTAAAAACACTGCGGGGACACATAACGCAATAGGGGGATGGACGATGTATGCACGTGCATTCAGATTGCGCACAATACGTCCTCCCAGCGCTAACCTCTTCGCGGTCTCAAAAAGGAAATGGCAACGAATATGGACACGGAAATTCACACATGATCCACAATGATTCCCTTGCCTGCTGTTATAGCCCCAACAGAATGCGTCCCTAATCTTGCATCTCCCTCTACCTTTTCCTCTTTCTATCTGTCTATCTCGCTCTACCGCATCGTTGCGTTTTGTAAGTTCTTTTCCTCAAAATGCGCACATCATCAATGTGGTTAGTGTTTTGTCAGCTTTTTCTTGTTACTTTTATTTCTGAGTAGTGGAAAACTATTTATTACATATTCTTACAATCCATTTTTACATTTGTTCCATCCGTACAAATCAAACAAAAGAATCTCGCATACAAATGACTCCAATTGTAGATCGTATAATCATACCTCGCATAACGAGCTTCATAATTTTTACAACATTCGTCGATATGGGACGTTCTTGGATGGGAATGAGACAAAACGCCATTTTTGGC
The DNA here is from genome assembly GCA_034621735.1 of Anopheles plumbeus. NCBI lineage: Eukaryota > Metazoa > Arthropoda > Insecta > Diptera > Culicidae > Anopheles > Anopheles plumbeus. Next base: position 45,461,738 of record JAOEFI010000003.1, read on the forward strand.
CGTAAAACACATTCGAAAATTAATACGGTGGTTGCACATCACGAAGAAGCATCAAACATCGCCGTACTGCTTACTTTCCAGTTGTAACACTACATTTTTCTGACCCTCGATATTTAAAGGAAATAAGCAAAAACATTAGTCAAACCCACATTAGCGCTACCTCTGAACGTTTATAATTGAAACATTGGTTTTACGTTATCCAAGGACCCATATAGTTTGCACATTAAGCGAAGTATGATTCTATTCGAAACAACTGATCACAAGAACAGAACAGTTAGAAAATGTGAACCATGTTCTTAATACGGCCTCCCTACATGTACCACCTTAGCTTCTGTTTTTCGTTCTATGAAACATATACAATTAAAAGTCTAGTCACGTTTTAAACAAAATGAAAATAATTCGAAGGCTTTACTCTATCCCAAAAGGATGTGCTATCGTTGTACCATCTTAAAAACGCAAATCGTATTGATATATTCAACAGCTATTGAGTTACGAATTAAGAGTATGTATGCTGCATGACATTCTTCGCGCTATCGCACGATAAGAATGTCGGCATTGATTTTCGTATGTATTTTCGCTAATAGCGTATGAAACTACTTTTTGTATTTGTTTTCCCACCCGTCTATCCAATTGCTCATTATGGTCAGTTGAAAATTGTTACGCTTCGTCGTGCGTGCACGTCCAAACGTTCCGTAAAAGCTTATACTCCTTACATAAAGCGAAACGAAGGTTCAAATAGCGCATGAACAGGCCAACCGAGGGAATAGTTCCCACTTTTATCAGCCCATCGTGAAATTGACCAATATTTTCAGTTTTGTTCAACTGTCATTACTCGAGCTAGTAGAAACAGACTGACAACTGCCTTGTCGTGTTTTTCCTATCGTGAAACTTTGCGATCGTAAACGCTCATTTAAGAATATATTGTATGAATGAGACTTCAAGATCGTAATTTTCTGCTTCGCGCGATGAAATGATGGATTCTGTCTTTTGGTAGAAAACTAAGAACGTAGACACAATAAATTTGGATCAGGGTACGCACGTTTCAAGTTTCGGAATTGCTCGTTTAAGAGGCTTGTTCTGGTGTCCTCACATGACCCTGGCATCAAAACCAAGCAATATGATGGCAGCTCTTGAATTTTAGCCTATGTCTATGTTTGTATTGTGTGCAACAAATGAATGATTCTTTCGATGTGCCTCTCTTTTTGACAACAAATTATGCTCCCCGACGGTCAGTATGCTGCAGGTGCCATATTATTCCAATTGTTCGCCAGCTACACAAAGCGCGTTAGCTTTATGTTTACTTCGCACGGGGATTATGATTGATTTTTTTGTTTATTGTTTACAACTCTCTGTCTAATGAATATCCCCGCATCTTCCCTATCATCTGTTTTATTATTTTAGAATCCAGAATTAACGATCTACCTTCATTACTTCCTTACTTTCCTATCGCTCGCCGCTTCCCATGTCTTCTCATGCACGCACGCACATCCACCTTTCTCTATTATCATACATACGCACTTTTATCGCAAACATACCTTTGCACTCTTTCTCGTTACCCCAAACAGCCTTACCACACATTCACACATACCCGCGCTTAACCATACGCATGGCGTTTTTGCAATTATTGTGCCTCATCAATTATGCTTTTGCTAAACTACTTCTGAAGCTATGGTTTCCGCTGATCATGCTATTTGTTTAGTTGCTATTGTTGCTGATGTTGCTTATAACAATTCTGTGGTGGAGTATGATCTGTTGAATCGCATTAAACTGTTTTTCGGGACAAGGTCTGCACCAGGCGGCACCGCAAAAATAATAATGAATGGCATTCAAAAAATGCATAAATAAACAATTGCAAGTTATCCCCAACTCATCTCTGCTGGCTAGAATAAACGATGAGTGAAAGCATAGCAGCACCCTCTTAAGGATGAGACAAATCGACTGCTACAACTGCTCTCTTCCTGTTTTCTTGGCGATCAATCCCGCTCAAAGCTATAATTCACTTACATTACACGCGCAGCACATGCAGTTTCTATCTTTTTGCAGTTTCCCATTGACATTCGTGTACCTTCCACTCCAACATGCATGCCTTCAACCAAATCCGCCCTCTGTTGAATTTTCAAGCAATTACCAAACACCCGAATTAGTTCCTAGTGAATTTTTGACCGAACCTTCGCTCACCTTCGCTCACCTTCGTTAGTATTCCATCCAATTGCTTGGTATGTTTTTTTTTTCATCTTTCATTGTGTCCTATCAAAATCTTTACACTTGTTTGTTTTTACCTCCTACCTAACTAGGCAGTAACTTGTCGCTCACTTTTACCTTGCTTTTATTGGCGTGTCAACCAAAAGATGAAAACGTGCTGCTGCAACTTCACAGCGCACCTGTTTTATCGTGCTTCAAACAGTAGGCATTTACCGCATCTTAATCGCATCGTTGCATCCTTTAATGATTTTCCTTTCCTCATCGTACCGCAACATATTATGAAGATTTTTTTTTAACTTGCTTCCTGCTCCGATCTAACCATCCTCCATCCAACCTCAGAAAAATCTATCAATAATAATAATAATAATAATAATCATTATAATTATAATAATAATTCATTATCCTCACTACTACTATTACTATTAGCTAAAACTTATCCTGAAATATGAATAAATTATTGGTTGCGGCCACGGCGATGATGTTCTCTAGCGGATGCCAGGCAGTGTGGAGGATCCGCTTGTTGAAGGCCAAACAGTCAACGCTGATTTCGTCCTTTTTCCGCTTGCCACCGGTGCACACCTTGCGCGGTTTCAACACTGTCTTCGGCTTGATTATGTCGCGCGAAGCCTCGAGCGTAACGTCCTTGTTCGTGTTCCGATCGAAGATGCGGAAGAAGTTGTTATAACTGCCAGTCATGACCGCCGAATCGTTACCGTTCCAGCAGCACTCGAACTTGTCGAAGATGCAGTCGTTTTCGTACAGCGAGCACAGCTTCGTGCGGAGGTATTCGTGAACCTATGGTTGGTACGAAAAAAACGGACAAGGGAATACACGTTAGTAGTGCGCCATGCAGTACCGTCAAACGACGCTATGCTAAACCGTATGGGGGCTGGCTCACTTACCGGGTACGTCTCAATCGGTTTAGTTTCCATGTGCAAGTCCCACACCTTAATACTCAGATAGTCCCGCGAGATCATGTAGCGGCCCGAGTTGCTCAGCTTCACGTCACTGATCGAACTGATGATCTCGCGGAAGAAGCTCTTGTTGGTGATATCCACGTCCTCCGGCTCCTCAAACAGCTTCGCGTGGCGATCGCAGAGCGCCGACGAGCGCATATCACATAACCTAATTGTACCCTTACTGCTCGAGTAGACGAACACGTTGCACTCGGTCGGATGGAACTCGGCGGCCGTGATCACCTCCGTTAGCTCCTCCATGTTCGCCGGCTTGATGTCGACAATGTTGAAGCTCTGGTCGGTGATCTCTAGGTGCCACAGGTTGATCCGCAGATCGTCCGCCGACAGGTACGTCTCCTGGTCTGAGTTGACCGAGATCGAATTGATGTGGTAGGTGTGCGCGTTCGCGAAGATGCGACGCGGCGACGCTTCCACCATCAGGTCCATTGGTTTGATCGCCGGGACGCGCAAAGCGTTGATCGACGACGGATCGCGTATGCTCCCGTTATCCTCCCGTGTATTGTAACCCTCGACCCGCTTGTCGCGCTCCGAAACCTTCCAGAGCTTGATCGTTTTGTCGTTGGTCGACAGCAGAAAGTGCGACTGGTTCTTGCGCTTGAGCCATCTGATTTTGTTGATCTTCTCCTCGATCTCCAGCGACTTAAGGTAGTCGAACTCGGGTTCGTGCGACTGAAAGGTGGAGTAAACGTTGTACTCTCCACGCCGCGGTGACGCCGCTTTCGAGGCTGGATCTCTCTGTGTCAGTACGGGGTAGCAGGTAAGAAGAACCAAAAGATATCGTTAGGATCATTGCTGAGGCAGTTCGAATCGAAATCACTTTAAAAGAGGAGGATCTTGCATATTCATACAACAATTTGATGGGCGTCAATTTTACTCCAAGCTCCGTTTCTCCCCTAGACTCATCCATCCAATGGTGCAAAAAGCAACTTCAGCTATCTTGTCCAACAATTAACACATCGACAACTTTGTTCATTATTTATTCACCGTCGGCACCATTTCCGCCAAACTTGTACCAAACGGGAGAGCAGCGCGGAGTGAAGACTTACTGTCGGTCCATGATACAGTCAAACCTATGCCCCACAGACTATTTAACAATCTGTGTATTTAACCAGTAGAATAGAGGACCAATAAGCCAAACATGCTACACTATTTTCAAGGGTGGTTTCACTCAGTGCCTCACGATTTCTCCACAGTCGTTCGGAAGCAAAGATGACAAAATCACTAGTCTATTTTACGCAACGTCGCGAGCAAAAAAAAGCAACCCGAGGACAGTATACTTTTGACCTCTTTCAAAACGTCGCGTACACAGTAGATGAAAACGAAAAGGAACCTGACCGGTTCCACCGGTGTGTTACATAAATCCACATGAATCGGGCGTACCCAGCTAGTACTTGTTTTCTCACTTTCCCTCCTTACCGCTCTCTTTGCTCGAGAAGCCGTTGGCTTTGAAGCAGAAGGTGAGAGAGAGAAAGCACTTTCAATGTTCTACCGATATTGGTTTGTATGCGTCGATGCATCGGACCTGCGCGAAAACGTTATGGAAGGCGATACTGTTTTCGTTCACATGTCACACTTTCCAGTCGAGTACAAGCTATGCTTTGGTGGTGCATTGGTTTTTGAGCACATGTTAACGGTGCAAGATTCTGCTGGATGGGGGCTCGTACTTCCGCTTACCTGAAAGATGACGACCCGTCCACCTTTATCACCGGTGGCCAGCAGTTCTCCATCGTGGTTGAACTCGACGCAGGAAATGATGTCGGCCTCGGTAACATCATCGTCCAGGGCACCCTTTATCTGTGAAAAGCACCATGATGTTTCGCCATTACCTGCGCGCGGGATGAGAGAAACATTAAGTAAAAACAAATTAGAACGCATATTGCAGACATATTACAATACTGTAAATATTGTCAATATTGAATGTCAAATATATTCGTATAAGCAATAGATGTCCATACTATAAACCTCTGCTGTTCCCCAATTGTTACTCCACTGTATTTCCAAAACCGATCGAACCGAAGATTTTGAGTTTTTATTCCAAAAGTATTTCAATTCCATATGTGGAAGGTCAGCATTGTGGTCCTTCGTAGCACACCACCGTCAGGGTATGACTAATGGTCTTAAGAGTGTCGTGTGGAAATCCGTGTGGTGGAACATTCAACTATCCCCCAAGCACTGCACAGCACAGCACTGACCAAAGAAACGAAAGGTGACTTTGACTAGGATTGTTTTTTTCTTTCCACCCTTCACAATCGTAGTACGTTCTCTAATCAACATGTGATTGCGGCACTGTTTGCTTCACTACTACTACCACTTACGAGAACCGCAGGCATAGACTGAAGCTCATGGTTTTGATTTATTCCAATGTATCTTATCAGCTCAGCTTCTTATATAAAATTTCTTTTCTCCTTCAATTTCATCACCCCACACCAGCTGCTTCAAGGTGAGAGCATATCTGTGCTCCGCGTATGACATATCTTCTCATTCATCTCAACGCTCAACTCATAAGGAGATGCAGCACACACAGTAAGCAAAAGATTGATCGGTCAACCAATAAACGAGTCGTTTCAAGGATTCAGGCTTATGCAGAAGGGCAGCAAGTATTGTGTGCTGAAACCGTGCAAATTATAATACTTATCGTGTCTATAAGAAATCTTAGTTCGAGAATAAAGATGTTGGCTATTTAGGAAAATAAGGACGAAATTGCGGCTCATCTTAGGTTGCAGCCAGAAAACGTACAATACAAATGACAAACAATCAGAGACGATGATGAAAACGTGCACCTATACCTCCGTACCCATTGTGTTCTTAACTGCTAATAACATTCGTCTATTGCTAATGATATTAAATCCATCGGCCCTGCTAAAGAACATCACATTCTGTAGAATTGTGCAGCAAGCAAATGATAAACAATTTCGAACCGGCCATTAAACACTTTTTGAAGATGCAACATTCTACATTTCTACCATAGGCCATACCATCCTGGTCGGCCGAAAATCTAAAGCCGGATCCAAAATCCTTTGGAGACAATAACAGCCAGACAAGCAGACGATAAAAATAACGATTTAGCATTGCCACCCTTAGTCTTGAGTACGACTAGAACGTTTGGAACAAGGGCTTGGAAAATGCTGAACTAGATTACCACACCATAAGTGGTGAGTAACCAAATTTTCCATGTCTCAGGTTAGGAGGCGCTCTAGAAATAGCAAGATGCACAGCACTCCGGATATGATGCTGTCGCCGATGAATGGCGAACGAAACGGGAGATCCTACCGTGAAACACTTTTCCAATTTCCTATTTTTGCTCCTTCCGATGCCACGAACGAGTTCTGCGCACAGGATAGAAAGGAATGATTCTCTTTCATGAATGTCTTCTTCCTGGCGACGCCGGAAGATGGCAATTTGTTGTGTGCATAATGGATAAAATGAGATAAAGTCAATTGGAAATTAATGCCATCCTTCGTTAACAGGTAAACGCTGAAGGGAAGCGGCTGCTTCCCGGCAATTTAACAGTAACATTGCATGCGAAACCGATCGAGTATAGGTCAAACACACAAAAAGCCCTAACTCCACATTCTGCTTCACACCTGCAACGCGTTGAACACACCGTGTAGCACCATAGGAAGCATCTTCAAGGATACGCTTACTCGTCAAAGCCTCCGTCCGCATTGAACAAAAAAATCGAAAGGAAAGACCACCGTAGATGGAGAGCTGTCACCACCACGAACAATGTCATCATCCCCTTACCACTAATGCGACGGTCGGGAATGTTTTGATGGTTTGTGCACTTATATTGATTTTTTCGTTCTACCTACAGATACATTTTCGTCGCGTCTCAAACTTGTTGAAAGTATGGGATTCAAAGAAGGTCTAGTTCACCAGTATTTTGGAAAGTTTTGTTTTTTACCACCGAATCCAAAAACAAACCCGAAAGCAAACCCGAATCAACATTCATAGGGCCTCTGCAATTAGCGAAATTCCAGGGTAGATCAAATAGCATAAATCCAACAGCTGCATAATCCCTAAATAATAAAACTAGTAGACGAAGCTGGCACAAACTGTTCATGTGGAATTAGTCCATTCTGCGGTATGGACTATTGATAGTGTATTAAATTCCAATCAAACAAAACCCAGCATTGAACCAATGCCAAACCAAAAATACGATGACCGGGAACGAGTGCATACATAGACCATGAGTTGTTGGTCAGAAATTGAAGTCTTCTTAAGTTGAATTGATCGGAAAACGGCATAAGCCTGACACAGTACTTGGTTTTTGCCACTTCGGAGAATCTCGAAGTGTTTTACTGTTCTTTTACTAGTTGTATTGATTACTTCGGTGTTGCATTGGCATTTAAAGGCTGAAGACTTCGATGTATAGGCAATTCCGACAAAACCGACTTTGTCTTTAAAAACACTGCCCGTTCCTGATGGAATCATAATCTTCATATTGTCAGGTCTGGTGTGCTATAACCAGACTTTAGAGATTTCATATTTCCAATATATTAACTTTCCTCATATTTTACCATTATATAAAGGTAATATATTATTATATAAAGGGAATAAAAAAACTAACTAACAACTATCTCTTTCGACACTGCTTTCGAAAGGATGCAGCAATATTTTGCAAATATCAACTTACTGGTACAGTACAAAACACTGTGTGGAGCACATGTTTCAACACTTTTTGCCAGAGTGTGTAAGCTCGTGTGCTAGTGTGTTGGTGTACCCTAGGCCCGCTCCACGCATACACAGAATCACCACGAGCAAGCGGCGCGAATCTGTCTGCGATACGAAAGCTAACTTTACTTTGAAGTAGAGTACGTGCTCTTGACTCTTCTGTTCCGTGGCTTTCGCTGTCTATTTCACTCGCGCATTGGGTCGCGGTAGATAGATCCTCGTAATTGCTGCGTTTGCATTCACAACTGAACCGATTCGCCAGAGAACCGATTCATAATTCTTGTAGAGATTCAAAAACATCATCTCTCTCGCTGGAATCGTCGGAGATTCCGTACTGAGAGAAAGAGCAATCTCCACTGTTTAGATGTGTGATAGAAAGTAAGAAAAGGATTTCGCCTTCGAAGCGGTTTGAGACGGATACAGAAGACAGATGCAGAAAGCGTGCAGAGTGAGGTTATAGTTTTTTGTTGTCGCACTGGCATTTTATCGCGGAATTCGCCATGTCCAGACTAGTTTAGAAGATGTCATTCTTGTTACTTTCTAGGCTAAACATTCATACATTTTTTAGTTATAGGTTAATGCACACTCACCGGCCATGTCAAATCCAATCGCGACCACTACCGGAGTAGGACTTCATACAATTCACAACTCAGAACCACCGCCAATGGGTTAACTGACAGATTGTTTCCCCTTTCGACGGATCAGCCACGAGACTACCCTGTCCGATGTAAATGAGCGCACTGTAATAGGTACGGGACCTTTTTTGAACTTGCAGAATTCACAGTTTAACCGTTTTCAATTAAGGATTGGTCTTGTTGATGGCCGGAGCAAAATAAGATAAATGAAGTGGAAACAGTATAACTCACTTTACACTACAGAACATTTACAATCGAACTGGAGGAAAAACTCTTCGCTTAGCGATCAGATTTACATTCGCGTTTTATGTCTCACGTACACACGCTCGTCTCAACCGAACCAAAATGCGAATTTGGCATCGATTATTACGACGGCTTCTTTCTCCACTGGTTATCCTTTTTATATCACGAACTTTTCTCTTTTAAATGACACTTACACTTATAACAGCGACATGAATTGTGTTCACGAATATCTAAACCCCGTTCCTATCTGTTTAGAATACCAATAAATCGTTATTGTTGTTCAATCTGCAACGGCATTAAACCACCGAAGCCTACTACAGCTCTGTAACTGTAGCACACCGGCGAATAGTTTGCAATCGAACTGAGATGCGAAACGTCACTTAGCAAAAAACATGCAATCTAACCAGAAAACTTTCGCATCTCCGTCACGCATACCCATGCACTCATACACTCGAGATAATCAAACAAACCACCTAATTTTTGTCCAGCGGTAGGGCACCAAAGTGCCTTCGAACCCACGATTAACAGCGTTTTACTAGATGGAACAACGCGCCACGAAAATGGTACGAAATAAAAGAACCTTCCGACATACTGCCTAACAATTTGCTATCCAAAGCCACGATCCCGCGATAAGGAGGGAAATGTGACAGCCCAACTTTTCCACACCACCTGCAAGGTCGACTCGTTTCTCAGTATGGGAATTACTGAACATTCGCCGTGTGCCACACAAGGTGCTGTGTAACGCACACTCTTGTAGTGTAAAGAAGTTCCCATTTTCTTGCTTGCGAACTGACCATCATCTCCGACAAGACACACACCATCCAGCAAACAAGTTAAAGACCATAAACCCATCTTTGCTAACAAATATAGCAAAGCCGAAGGATTCTGCTGTACCTTCGCAGGTACGAATCCGCGCTGAGGTTGTAGAATTGAAGGGTGCAAATAACTTGTAAGTTGAGGGATTATTTATCAATAAGGCTGCTCTCATTGTTCTGTTCAAATAGCTGATCATATCTGCTCGCAATGCCCATGTACACTTGCATACCACCAACTTATTTCAAAAAACAGTATTCCTTTTAATCTCCAACTCACTAACACTTTGCTGTACGCACATTCTAGCTCGCATCTTTCTACACAACACACACAGCCAAACTCCCGAGAAGCAATCCTATTCGCGATTGCTCATCACCAACACATGCCTATTCTTCATTCAACCATTCGCCAAACAACCGGATTCGCATGCAGTGCGAACACACTTCCTTGCAAATCCATTCTTCAGCTTGTCACATTCGCCTTTCTACGTCATGCCAGTTTTTCCTCTACTTTTCTTCTGCCAGACATACCAGTCTTGGCGCAGAGTAAGAAAGAAAATCCTTTTCTACTTCTTGTCCAAATTGGAAAACGATCGATGGCAATTAAAATAGGAGGATAATTGATAGATGTGTTTAAAACTTCATTTCCTCTGGCTCACGTTTTGTTTTTTTCTTTTTATATGTCCGTTTTATCGCATGCAAACCGAGTGTCTCGAAGAAAAGCATCCGATTGTTTTCGCTTGTCTGTGCACCACAACGATGTCCAGCAACGTTGTTTTCAATGTATTATTTCAGTGCACCAAATCGCTGGTATTTATTTTCACAGAAAAGTTCGCACAAGACACAGTGTAAAAAGAAACCGGAATGGCACAGCACCATACGGACGTATGCGTCCTTTCAAAATCCGTGCCTCACATGATTTTTTTTCTCCCTCCAAATGCGTGTTATCTTCTAGATGCTCTTGGACTCAGCCTCTCTACTACTCTCTCTTTCTCTCTGAGGCACACACACACCTTCGCACAATTCTCACAGCGTTCTTTTCGCTACAAGCAGTTTGCACGACACAACTGCACACTTCCACGCTATAAGCTGAATAGCAGAAACACCAATGAAAACCCAACTAAATTCAATCGAATCGAATCCCGAAAAAACAAACCGACTCGCACGAAAATCCGTTTTGCGTAAATCTCGTGACAAACTCGCTTGCATGCGGAGAGTCCTGTATTCGTAGTGTGGCGGAGATATCACACGCTACCGAATACACCAGAAAAACGCAAAAATCAGACGACAGGGAACCAAAAAGCAGCTCGGAAACGAACACGACTGAACCACAATTGACGGTTTTGTGCAGATGACTAGTTCGACACAGCTTGCTACAGAACTGTCCGCACAACGAATCGTAGGGCGTACGTTTATAACAGTGAGTTTGCCGAGCAGACAGTACTTCGCTGCTGGGCATAACAAGGTGTTTACTCGATTCATTTGTTCTTTTATTGAATTTACCACGATGCTTCTGCACGCCAATGGAATGTTCTAGAACTCTTAGTCAAATTTTTTTCGTTCGAAACATGTTTTCGTTTTTGTGAATGCTTTTTGTCGTGAGAAAAGTAAATCTAACCGCTTGCTTGACGATAGGCTACGATCCCATATTCATTCAACTCGCTAGTATAACCGCAACGAAAGGAAATGTAGATGTGTTCGTGAGAGCGTGAGATTAGCAAAAGCTGCTGCTTTGCGAAAAGTAGACGCAAATTGTAAATAGCACTGCCCTACATCTCACACCGGTCCGTCTCAATTGCGCCGTTGAACCGGTACAAATCTGCAGGGTGATTCAAATAAGTGTCTCAAACAACACGTCGTGGTTTTGGCTTTCAGAATAAATGTTCTGTCGAAGCATCAACATTATGCAATGTACGATCACAATTATTCTATTTTCCTTCAACAACAATATTAGTTAGAGAACCTCAATATTATAATGAAACCACGTGTAAGACACCACGTGGTTAATATTTGTTTTTATACAACACCGTCTGCATAAACAGTAACATCGTGACACCATTATTAGTATGGTTAACAAGGGAAACTAATTTTTCCACAAAAAAGGTCGGTGGTATTTGGATTTAGTCTTCGTTTACTTGAAAACGTTGTCTCGGAAGCCTACAAATACCCTGGCCCAGGCTGATAGTACCTGTAGTGCCATTAATGAAGTTAAACAGGGAAAGTGTTGCAAAAAAGAAATGTTTTACAATACAGTACAAGTTTGGGGTAAATGATAAATGAAAGGCCAAGCAAACAGTTGTTTGGTCCAAACTTACTTACCACTATTACTACTACTGCTGCTGCTACTAAATTGCTTTTTAGTGCCATTGACGGCAGTATTGATCATGTATCCGATCTTGGTGAAGCTTGACTGTCGTATCACAGGTCGGGGCGGTATTGGAGGAGGCATATTGAGCGGGGGGCTGTGCGGTGGGCTTGGACTGAGCTGACCGGTCAGCGTGTATCCGTACGTATCGGCTGTACTGCTCGCCGTACTGCTCGTGATGGTTACCGGATTCGTAGTGGACCGCCCCCATCGTCCGATCGATGATGCATTCTGTCTGAAGCTAGTTTGCACTTTAGCTGGAAAGAGAAACAAACAGCAGAAGACTTGTGAAAGCATTCGACAGTTGATCAAACAATATCTAAAAAAGGACCTCTGGAAGCTTATCATACGCCATCATCAAGCGAACAACCTACTCTTCCTACTGGCGCGTCGACTGCCACACCAACGCCAAGAAGATATCCACCGTCGCGCGGTGAAATAATTAAAAAAGATAACAAACCGTTTCGAATCGATAAGGCGACACCATAGTTACGCTTTTGCATCGCGTACGCCACATCCAGCCTGCCATAGTCGTGTAATAAATGTTTTATCATGTCATTTTACCTGGTGAACAGACAGACACTTGTTGTCACACTTAGGTGAATGTTTACGATTCCTATGCACACCTTCTGCCGCTCGTGAGTAGCTTCTCCGGCTCCAAGGGTTATACAATGCATCCTACACCAGTCGTTCGCTTAGAGCTGTGCTAATACAAGATCATTTTATTTGAGTTGACAATAACCGGCCCGCTGGCATCCCTTGCTTCGAAAAACAGAAGCTTCTTATATTTGCTCTGTGAAAAGTTTTCTCAGGGTTTCACTTGTTTACTCCTACTTTCCTCAGAGTGGACGGTATACCACCACGTCTCAATTATTGGTATATACTACGGCGGAAAGTTTAATACAAAAAGGCCATAAAATTGCAGGCGGCACAAAAACATTATTGTACACTAGTAGTCTCTGCTTCACCAATTATGAACTAATCCATTCCGCTTGAAATGCGAAGTTAGCATCGTGTTGAACCGAATCCCAGTACTATACAGACTTCGAGAAGATAAAACGGTGTCGGTTAGAATTTTGTTGTGCTTGCGTAGTTGAATTATAATTTGCATCCGTTTTGACAATCGTACAAACCACCCATAACCGAAGCACAACTCAAAGCGTCGTGTACCAATTGAAACAAATTATTCTATCCGTTCCGGACGGCCTTTACAAATCATGCAATAGGTAATTAATCATGGCGAAACTAACGACCGAAAAGTAAAATTATCCATCCGGGAGAGTGGCCTATTTGTGTGCCAAACTGGTACGACATACTGTCGTCGCTACCTCTACTTGCGCCCCTAACGTGCCGCCTCACGAAGTCGTAGTCTATAACCACGAGCAGGTTGGGGGTTATGCAGGGTCTGCAGATGTAGTGCGATGGGTGAAGCACAGATCCTTCAACAAGCAGTGACCGTGAATTCTCGTGAAAGAGACGCCCCATGAGGTCTCGTAAATGAATGCAGCGTGCAATGCGTCAATGCAGGCTATCGTTTACACCCAGGGAGTTCGAAATATATCAATTGAAAAAAGTGTTCTTTCCCAAGGTACTTTTGTTGTATAAGGTATATGAATTTATGAACAAAATAATCTCAACACACACGTTCGCAGCAGCTTTCGGTCAAAGAAATATCTTAACATATTTACAGTACACTTACACTTCATCGATCGCTCGGAAGATGTTGCCCCGGGTGCTGACGCCGTAGACGACTGCGACGATGACGCTGGGGGTTTGTTTGAACCATAAATCATACACTACAGCTGGCCGCGAATTTGCGGCGGAGCACTTCGTTTCTCGAATGGCCACTTTCCGCGGTGCCAAATGGAGTGAGCGCACTGATAACGTCGGGCCTCCCTTGATGATGACGGCCTGGTACGGTGTCAAGGATTCGGGCTGTAGCGAAAATAAGAACAAGGATGAAGGCAAACAATGGG
>JAOEFI010000003.1:45489801-45516471 GCA_034621735.1 Anopheles plumbeus
GTTCGCTTTCATTAGTTGTGTGGGTGTGAAGGAAGAAAAAAACAGGCGTTCCGGAAAGCCCATGCGTCCTAGAGAAGGATAAAAGTGTAAAAATATACATTCTTTACAACTGTATTTAGTGACGTAGCAATTTAAAACCAATTGGGTAGTTAAAACAAAACGAAGTGGCGCAGTGAAGACTTACTGATATTGGGTCAATCAACGTTGCAATACTATTAATATGTTAGGTAAAAGTAAAAGTTTTGACACACCGCGCCCCTTCGTGTGGTTCACTTGGCCTCTCATTTAAAGTCAGTCTGTTTCATGTTGGTGGTCGTAGCAAAATTGTAACTTTCACCATTTTTGGTCGCATGCCGAACCGAAAGGCGACGACCGTTCGTAACTCTTATTAAATTGTACTCTTATTAAATTTTGATAGAAGCCAATAATCGTTTCATCAATCGGTGATGTATTTTGATGTTTACATTTAATGAAACCGTGGAACAGACGGATCCGATTTTATATCCACGATCTTAACGATATTTTGCAATATCTATTTACCGTTTGAGTCTTTACGTAAATTCATTGAAACCGAAAAGAAAAACAATATATACATCCATCGAAGCCCGATCGACGAGCAAAGGATAAAATCAAAATCTACTTAAATGCAGGAACAACGGAATACAAAATAAACGAATACCGGACACACAAAACAGGAAATGAAACCGTAGAAGTGAGAGAAAATAACGAAAATATAATTAAAAGACGATGTATTTTTGTTGAATAAAAGTAACAGTATAATACAATAATTTGAATGATTTTTTGCATTCTTTACTAACTTTTACAAAATCTTCACATAAAACGGAGAATCATTTTTTTTGGGTTTTCGCTGTAAAAGGAAGTTAATGAGTGTTGTTCTTTCCATTGCTTGTCTAATTTCATAAAGCCAGTTCCGCCGGAGTCAAGATTGTTGCACTGCTTTATTTATAGTATCGTCCGCCTGCGTTCGCTTCGGTAGAGATTTTTTTTGGGTAGTACATATATCTATCGTACAGGAGTAGCACATACAAGCGCAGCACACTTATATATTGTTCAAAATAACGTCCCACATGCGCAGGTAAAGATCACCAATTACACATACAAACTAGTAGACTCGATGTTTTGCCATTATGCGTGAACTCACGTTCGTAGACGCAATTAATCGTCAGAGATTCTCATTATTCGATCATTCAAGATCTCTTTTTGCTGTTTTATTTCCAGTTCACGTATTTCTTCCATGATGCTTATCCTACTTCACTGACTAGTTATAGTTGCAGAATGTGTTCTTGCAGGTTTAGAATACGAAACAGGAACAAGTAGAATAGTGATAATAAATGCAGGATTAAAATAGAATTACACATGCCAAATGTGGCCGTAGAGTTCATACAATCTAAATTCCTTCGTCCAGATCAACGGGTTGCTTCGGCAATAATTTACCTTCCGCCCTTATCTCGTTTCGTATCCATCATCGCAGATTTTGACACTTAAGTGATATAATGATGGTAGGTGATTTCTACCTTTAACTTATTCCCTCGTTAAAGGTAGTAAACTAATGAAAAAGTATGTCAGCTTTTCTATCTGTATAATTGTTTGGCTTTTATCTCTCTCTCTCTCTCCCTCTCTCTCTCTCTCTCTCACTCTCTCTCTCTCTCTCTCTCTCTTTTTCCGGTCTCTGTCTCTCTCTCTCTCTCTCTCTCTTTCTCTATTTCCTGTTATGCATGTTATCCTGTTATTTCCTGTTACGCCTGTTTAGCGATGGAATATTTGTTGGTTTAAACATTTTTGGCAAAAAAGTTTCACTCATGCTAAAACACACACTAATATGTAGACGTTTGAAAGTGTCTATTAGATTGTTCCACACAAAGCAACAGGACGACCGATAGCCCTTTGGTGTCGCCGCTGTTTGTTATACTATATTTTTATTGCTATCAGAAAAAGAGTATATTATATGCATAGAGGTATATAATTGTATGGAATTTGTTTTGCTGCGAAAATATGCGCTGGGGTATGTATAACCACCGTATGTTCTTGTATATGTAGTAAATAGAGCAAATAGTTTACCTTTTGCTAGTAATATAACTGTTAGTTTTTTTTTATACTTCTCATTCATGCATTTTTTTTCCATTCATTGGCATGTTTTGAAATCATTCCTGAATGTAATTATCGTTGGTATGTAGTTGTTTGTGAAGTGGTTATTCGTTATGCTTACTTTTCTCTCCAGTTCCCCATTCGCGTACACGAGATCCCCCCGTCATTCCCTTCATTCTGTAAGCATTTTATATGTAGATAAAACGTTTCACAAATTGATCGAATACGACCGGCATAAAGTCACAACTGCTTACGATCAACCGATTGAGTCAAAATGCAGCCCGTGTTTGACGATGGCCCTCTCTCTGGCAACCCTCAGTTTCCCCCTTCAGTTAGTAGAATATTTCATCCTCATCGTCACGCCGCAATGAAATGATGGTCGTTGTGGTGGTCGTCGTCGTGATGGAACCCATCTCTAGCACCTCACCAGAAGACGCGGCGTCATGCAGCAGGATGCCACCCCCACCGAACGTGGACGATGAGCCGGCGACGGCGCTGGCCACAACAATGCCGCGTCCGGGACTGTGGGCGGCGCCCTGCTTCGGCTGCTGCTGGTGTTGTTGCAATACCACCGCATTGTCGCAGTCATCGCTGAACGAATCGCTGAAATTATCGTTGAACATCGGCGGTGGTGCTGGGCTAATGTCGTTAAGGCTCAGCTGCTCGCCATCGGACGAGCTGTTGGTGCTCAGGTTCAGCGACTGATTGCGCTGGTGGTGATGGTGCGGCTGCTGGATGGAGGGAACGGAACCGTGCGCGTAGAAGTGGATGGAGCTGTTATTGCTATTGCTATTGTTGTTATTATTGTTTCCACAGTTGTTGGCGTTGTTATTGTTGCTGGGAATGATGGTCGGAAGTGAGTGCTGGTGATGGAGCGAGACCGACTTTGGCGGGATTGGTGGCGGGGGGGCCTGTGTGGTGGGAGACAACCCTGGATGCGCCATCGGAATGCTTTGGTAGGCTTCTGGGTTGGAATTGGTCTTCTGGTGGCCCCGCAAGATCGCCGAGTGGGACATCGCCGGTAGGGTGTTCCCGTTGGCGATGATGTTGTAATCGTCGTGCGGAGTCGTCACACTGGACGCCGCTGACTGCGGAATGACCATCGGCTGGTGGTAGTGGTGCTGCGATGGTGTGTGTGGCGCCTCCCGTTGTGCAGCCTCCCCACCCTGGCAGGCACCGTTCAGATTGTTCAGCTCCTGCGTGCTGGTGGAGATGCCAGAATCTCGGTAGAAACCTTGCCGAAACTCGCTGAGCGCTCTTGGGCTGCCATAGTTGCCGCAGTCATTGAGCGAAATTTCATACAGCGAGTACTTCTTTTGCCTATTTTTTCCCGGCAGCGTTTGACCCTGCTGCTGCTGCTGCTCGACGTATTCAGTGAACGGCATCGGATTGGAGCTGCGCTTGTCCGGTGTGTGCCCACGCGGTGGCAACGGGGGTGCTGTCGGGGAGCACACCGGGGGAAGCCCTCCGGTGCTTTCGCGCGGAGGAATTTGGGGCACCGGTGACGGGGAGGTGAGTGCCGCCATCGGAACTATGCCGGACAGTGAGAGGGCTTTCCTGTTCACCGACATGTAGGTTCCGTCGTAGTCCTCCGGGAAGTACGCCAGCTCTTGGCCACCGTTCAGTGACCCTTTGCCAGCGCCGTTCGGCGGTCCCACGGACTGATAGTGGGCCCCAGAAGTACTGCTACCCTGCTGCCCGACCGGTAACGGGGGAAGCGGTTTCGTTGGGATGTTAATGTTCGTTTTCCACTCGGCCGTACTTTTCTCCAGCTCGTGGAACGCCTCCGAAAGACGGTTGTGCAGTGGGAGCACCTGCTCCGAGGCGAGGCTTCGGTGCAGCTCGAGCGCCTGGCGGAGTATCTGCATCTGCTCGTAGATCAACCGCTTGAGGCGCTGCACGTGCACACTCTGGTCCCGCCCCTCCGTAGATTTGGCAAACCGCTCCGAGAAGAATGCGTCCTGATACTTGCTGAAGCCACCATTCACGTTTGCATCGACCGAACCCTGCAGGCGCATTGTAAAAGGGTTGAGGTTCCGCTTCGGATCCAGTCGATACTGGACGATCAAGTCCGACAGTTCCTTGTTCACGTTGGCAATCGTTTCGCAAGCAAACTCAACTGGTGTCAGTTCGTGTTCGGATCTGCAAGGCGGAAAAAAACTCACGCTTAGTCTAGCTTCAAAAGACTTCCATTCTCACATAGGCATCACCTAATTCGAAACCAAACTAGCATTTAAAAATTCACATAATAAGTTAACTGATATTTGGCCTAAGATGAAACTATTCTCGAATGAACCAATATAGAGACCATCTAAAATTTCACAATTCTTCATGCAAAAAGACATCTTACAAGTTTTCCAAATATCGCAAATTCCACCGGACATTTCACTATATTTAATCAGTTTCTGTACTGGCTAGCTAAAACATACTCACGTCTTGCTAACTTCAAACCATCGCAAAATCCCCGGCAACGGCTGCGCCGTTTCGTAGATCGTCCGCACAATCCACAGGGACTTGAACTCGTTGTCCTTGTCCACCGTGCCCTTGTGCACTGGGCGATCGTACTGGAATCGGGTTACATCGTTTACTTCGTAGTACTTGGAAATCTTCTCAGGGACAGTCACTTTGGCACTCTTCAAATGGTACGGATCGGCGATCGGGCGCACATTAACCACGTGGAAGCGTTGCTCGAATGAATTCAGTATCGAGCTGTCCGGTGGGTACTGCTTTTTGTCCAGTATTTGAGCGGTTGGGAACTCCGTCTGCAGGCGCTGTATGAATGCACCGATGCGCTCGTACTCCAAACCGCGGTAGATGAATTGTTTATTCTTTTCATTGTTTATATGCGGAAGAGAAATTATGCCGAAATAACACATATTTATTCCTGTAGGCAGAACAATTGGCAAGGCGTTTGCCATGGTGTTTGGAAAAACAAATGTAATGAAATCATACGTACCCGAACGAATGAGGGAAAGCCGGTCCCGTAGTATCCTACGCGGAAATACTCCGGCTCCGGTCGCAGCTGGGTCAGTATGTTTTGGAAAAATTTGGCCTCCTGCACTAGAACATCGCTGAGTCGGTTGTAATCGAACCGTTTGCGCTCGTAAAACATAGCCAACTCCTTGCACAGTGGTATGCCTTTCTCCCAGCACTTGCCCTTGTCGAAATAGCAAATGATCTATAAACAATAGATAATAAGCACAGATGTGAACGGTTGCTGCAACAAAAACTGTGCCTCGGATAATTACATTTTTGTAGCTTTTCTCCTTCTGCTCCCACTCCCGCGGGCCGTTCGATTCGTCCGAAATGTGCTCGCTGTCCCAGGACAACATGTCGGCGTACAGTTTGAGGGTCAACCCGGCCTCGACGTAGTTCTCAGCACCCAGGTGCAGATCGAGCAGCTTGTAGATGTACCGCACGTACATTTCCTTCCGGTTTATTTCGTCGTTGTAGAAGTTGAGCAAGTTGACCGTGCAGGTCATGCGCTTGTCTCGGTTCTCATCACCCTGCATCACGCTTCGGTAGTCGAGCAGCCGCTCCAGCAGCCGCGTGACGGAGGAAATAAACGCGATTCCAGACTCGCGCCAGGAAGGGTTCTCCGTTTGGACGCGTTCCAGCAAGCTTCGCGTTGGCACCCATAACGATCCGCACAATAACATAAAGGAAAAAAACAGTAAAATAGAGCCACCAAAAATTTGATGTAATTAGGGTTATAGCAGAAAACAAAGGCACAGATTGCAGACCCCCGGAAGGTTTTATGGGTATGGATGAAAACTTACGCTAAACACAGTTGCTCCCTACGGTTTGGGATGCGCGAGTGTGTTTGATTTCGTTGTTTTCAGTGTGGACATGCACAGACAAGAGAAGAAACACAACAGGGGCGCATTTGTAGAACAATGGATCAGATCAGCAAACGACGACGATGAATCACGATGGTGAAGGTGGACATGGTGATGAGTACGTTTTTTTTTGTTAATGTCATTCCACAAATGAGGATAAATGTAAAGTTATTCATGAAATTTAATTAAATTAGCCGTAGAAGTAGAAAGAAAAAGAAACTGCGTTAGAAGGATTAATTTCTCGTGTATGTTAGTAGGAAATAATAAACGTAAAGCAAGATTATTCTGTCGATACAATAATAGATAGAATGATGATGACTTGGTTAGACAAAAGAAAACGATCACTCTTCATCAAGATGCTTTCTCAAGATAAAACTTACATAGTGCTAAACAGTTCCCGGTATTCATCGTCTCCTTTATTTTCGCTAATGAGCAAATCCAGCTTGTCGATCAGTTCGCTTTCAACCAGACGAAACGATCCTCGTGAAACCTGCAAGGAAAAATAATGTTTATTTAGTACCTCCCAATGTATGTTTGCCAACTACCGTATTATAGCGAGAATAGTACGCAAATTAAACAATTCAAATCAACGAATGATGCCTTATTTGCGCAAGGGATTGCGCACTACAGTCGATAAAACACCGTTTACTTTACCAATTATGTTTTCCTTAAAATATTACAATAGCAATTATCCCTTACTTTCTTTTTTGCTTTTTTACCAATTAACTAAATTGTTGGGTAAACGTAGCGAAGGTTGCTGTGACTACATCTTAAAAAGAATATCATTTCGTGTGGAATTTGTGATGCTTTCCTAATTTGTCTCCCAATAGGTGTAGTAATGCAATTCTGCAGAGTGGGAAAACGTCGATCAAACTGATAAGCAATGACGATGATTGAGCAAATTCACGATATGACTCAGAAAATTGTATCTCATTTTGCGCCACCGAGGGACGGAAATATCATTCCAGTAATAACCCACATCCGATTGCGTTCGCCAAGCCGACAAAATCAATAGTTTATGAACAGATAAGATTGAAGGAGTGTTATCATTCATAATTTGTATGCGCTATCTTGAAACCGTGATGCATTGCACTGCTGTTTGTTAACATTGTCAACTTGATTCCATGAAATGACGAATCGACGATTCGGTTTGTCTGCATATGTTTTTCAAATATCCGCCTACTGGTTGATTTGAACCAGATCGCCGCCAATGTTGACAGCACCCATTTCATTACATCGGGCGAAACCACCTATTTTCGCCCCGTGTAACGCAGAAGCAGCTTCGCTACTCTTGTGTATGTGTAGGTAGTACGCATGCGGCGAATCTGTCATTCGTTGATTTCGTTTCATTTGCGTCTTCCTTTCCGCTCGTACGCATTTATTTGCTACTCTTTCACTCGTACACTTCTAGGTGCGAAATTACTCAATCCAGAAGCAGGCGATGCTTTACAATCCATCCCCACGTTCGAGTGCGCATGCACACTCGCGCAGGCGGCAGGTCATCGCAGCGATTTAAGTACATTGAAGAAAAGATTTGACACATCCTACGACACTGCTGGCGGCAGCTCAGACAGCAGGTAACGTAGCTGTCCGAGCGAAGAAAAAATCGACAAAGCTACAAACATGAATGACTACGAAGACGACGAGTAAAGGAGAAAGTAATCGTACCTCTGGAGTTGGCCAAACAAAACGAGGAGCGCGACCGAACCAGAAGCGGAAGCATATTGTCAGCGGACCAGCGGTACGAGAAAATGCAGAGCCAAACTGAAAAACAAACCCCTCCCGCAAATCTCGAGTAAAGCGTGTAGATGAAAAAAATGTAACACGAAAAGTGAATTGCAACAACAGTCCCTCAGTGCGTTTATGGAATGTGATGTGAAGTGTTTGGGTTTGCAGCAGGGGACACGATCCATATGCAGCATAAAGAGTGCGTCAATTTGTCGTGATTGCCGCTCCCCCGCGACCTTCGCGAACTAGCGAAAAAAAGATGCGATCTGTTTTTGGATAGCCATCACCTTTAGATGACTTCGGAGATACACGACAAGGGCAGATGTTAAGGGCATAGGCCGGAAGGCAGAATCGATAGAAAAAAAGGAGAATGAAATCGAAAAATATGTGTCCCTTTAATGCATCTGTGTCAAAAGATGCATTTTAATGGTCACTAGCTATACAAGTCCTTCTCGAAAGCGTCGAAAAAAGTGCGTGCTTCTGTTGTCGTTATCTCAATTATGCGGCTTGTGTCTAATTGATATTTAACGATTGTAGGAAGGACGTGATTGCTTGGTGGAAGCAATAATTCCTCACAAGACGGAACATTGCCTTAGAAGACAACAAGCGATAGGCTTGTCGCTGTTCAGTAACTATAGATTTCCGACCAGGCTCGCGCTGGTGGGTTCATTCTTTATTCTGCCCTTAGCAACCCCAAGTGTGTGATAAGTCACCAGTAGTACGCTGGTACTTCATGAAGACATCGTCCTATGCAATCGAATTAATGGACTGAAAGAGGGGCGTCGTAGTAATTGAAGTTGGCACTTGCTGATGCACGGCAAGGGGCGAACAAATGAATCACCAGCAGCACATCACAGCAATCGTTACGACGACCGCTGACAACAAGGTGGTAGAAAGTGGCAGTAAGAATTAGTGCGAAAACGTGAAACAAGGTAATCAGGTATCCTTCTATACAGCAGGTACAGAAGCGTATCCCTTTGGCATAAACATAATTTGCCAGAAATCGTCCCATTTATTGTATGGACGCAGACGTCGTACCGACATACGAGACGACTTAAGGTACGGTTGGGCGGTGGTACACGCCCTCGTATGTGTGTGTGCCGAGCATATGCGGCCGTAGGTCATTGTTGAGCGCTTGTGTCGTGGACAGAGAATTATCGCCAAAGTGGTAGCAAAGGCTGAAAGCATCGAATGGATTTACATGATACGGCCCAAGCAACAGCAGCAGTATCGGAGAACACTTGTAGCGACGGTAGCAAGGTTAACCGAAGCAGGCTGGAACAACAGCAGCAACACTACGAATCTAACGAGTCCCACTATCGGCGGATTCGCAGTCCGGCGCGTCATCATCAACGGCAGCAACGGCTGGGAAGCAGCGACAGTAGTGGCGGTGGAAGCAGAAGAGATAAGCACTCCAGAGAAAGGGCACGGGAGGGAAGCACGGCGACGGGGACAGGGGGTCCTCTGGAAATGACGACGGCGACAATGGAAATGCTAACGACAGCGACAACAACTACCCCTGCGACGGGTAATTCCGCCTCTACTGTCAGTACTTCGGTGGCCACTGGCAGCGGTGGAAGTGGCGTTGGCTTTAGTGTAGGCACTTTGGAGGAAATGATGCGGGGCACAATGTCGGTGGACTACAGCAACCTGTCCGGTGTGGGACCACTGCTGGAGGAGGTGGACGGTAATATGACCACGATTTCGCAGCACAGCAACGATTCGATTGAAAGAACGGCGATTCCGAGTGCGACGAGCAGTGGACAACCGACGTCTCAAACCCACCACCACAAGGGACACTCCCGAGGGAGCAGTGCGCCGCTAGCTTACGATCGCATCACGACCAAGATTGCTTGCACGAAGGAGATGATCCGCAAGGAGCAGGAATCACGCGACTCGAACGTGAACGAGTATCTGAAGCTGGCGGCGAATGCCGATAAGCAACAGCTTCAGCGTATTAAGGCCGTTTTCGAGAAAAAAAACCAAAAGAGCGCTAACAATATCTCCCAGCTTCAGAAAAAGCTCGAATCCTACAACAAACGCTACAAGGACATGCAACAAACGCAGCAAAAGCAACAGGCGCAGCAAGCACAGCAACAACAGCAGTCACATCTGCAGCAAGTGGCGGCCGCTGCTGGTCTGTTACTACAGCAGCAGCAGCAATCGGCCGCACTATCCCAGCCAGGCGGTAGTCAAACATTGCCACCGAACATTCAGCATATGACGGTGGCAACCGGACAGCAACAAAGCTTTCTTCAACCTCGGGAAATGCTGCGCGACGTGGGCCAAGGTTTGCGGAACGTCGGGGGAAACATACGGCACGGAGTAACCGGGCTGTCGGCAACTGTGATATCGAAACCGCGCAAATTTGCCCACCTGATACGAAACAAGTTTGGTAGTGCGGACAACATCAATCAGCTCACATCCACCTGGTACACAGGCAGTGGGGCCGATGGAGAACTTTCTGGCATGGATGTCGCAGCCAGTGGTAACACAGACGTGGGGCAGCAGACGACCCCCAACGCAGCTTCTGCCGGCATCGGTGGACACAGCAATCATCAACACAACGCCAGCATTAGCGACAGCGAAGGTCGCCGCGGGATCGCACAGGTGCAACACCAGCATCAGCAGTTGCATGCGATGGCATCTGGACACCGGCACCACGCCCCCGGCCCCGGTGGCAAGTACAGCGAGCATGACAGCGAGTGTAGTAGCGTCACGAGCGACAGTATACCGCTCGGGTCGGACAAACACCGACTCAGCTGCAGCCAGCGCTGCGTAAACTATAAAGCCCTCAACGAGTTGCGCGAAGAGTACCAGAAGCTGAAGGAGCGCCTCGATCGCGTCGAACTGATCCAGAAGGACGTATCCGAGCTAACGATGGCCTTTGAAAACGAACGTTATCGAGCGGATCGACTAGAGGAGCAGATCAACGATCTCTCGGAGCTACACCAGAACGAGCGAGAAAACCTGAAGCAAGCGATCGCCGACTTGGAGGAAAAGGTACAGTATCAGAGCGACGAGCGTTTGCGGGATGTCAACGAAATACTGGAGAACTGCCAGACGCGGATCTCGAAGATGGAGCAGCTCTCGCAGCAGCAATACGTGACGGTCGAGGGGATCTACAATTCGAACGCCCGGGCTGTGGTCGTGAAGCTGATCAACGTCGTCCTGACCGTGCTGCAGGTGGTCCTGCTCTTAGTAGCGACGGCAGCAGGGATTATAGTGCCATTTCTCAAGACTCGTCTACGAGTGCTTACGACGCTGTTCTGCACGCTTGCCCTAATCGCCATCGTGCGCCAGTGGCCGGACGTACGCGATACCGGAGTGCATTTGATTCGAATCTTGCGTAGCCAAGTCGTAAACGATGCCACTTAAAAGGATTATTCTTTGGCTATTGTTATTTTTTAAATAAAAGGATGCGAATAGTGCGAGGAAATAATGCTCGAACTGGATGCTCACATAGGAAGTGCTACGGTTGCTCGCAAAACAGAGGACGCAGTAGCGAAGTTTGCTCAAAATCAAATAGACGAAAGCCACCAACCAAACAGCCACGAGAGGTGATCTATATTTTGCAATTGTTAATTGAACGAAATTCCATCCACCACACGCTCCATACAAAAGAGGCATATAAACATATTGAAAGAGGGGTGGGATTACCCTGAAAATGGAAAGTGCAAGATACTAGTGGCTCTTGGGCCAAATTGGTTGAAAAGCAAAATATAAAACACTGGCCATTAAAGAAAGGCTTTAGGTAGAGTATTCGTTGTCTGTAGTAACTGCCAGTACATTAGGCCAGACATTTTTCGTAGAAGATCAGTAGAAAGAAAAGTAGGGATTAGATCTGTCCCATATGTCTATCAGCTTTTTCAATTCTGGTTGTTTACCTTTAATGGCAGCTTTTATTATTGCAAACCGGATAAGATAAAATAAAACTAGCAGACCAGTTTGCTTCCTAAATCCTCCAACAGAAATTAAATCTGTTATATTTAGAAAACACGCAAGTAATCACAAATGCGGTCACTTCGCTAAGGATCAGGAGATCGGCATAGCTAGAGCCTGTTTGGAGACTTTCGAATTTCTTTCTATTAGTCTCTGCTTCGTTCTTGCAGATAGCAATCCACAAACAATACTGATAGTAACGAAATGAATGTGATTAAGAAATTTTGCGCAGGAAGGCAACAAAAGCAATCGTTCATTAGAAACCCATAGTTGACGTTTTTAGACTACACAGATTGTTCACAGACAGTAAAGTACAGCCGACGGCAAACATAACATGGGGAACATCGACGTCTGACGTTTCAGGAGAAGGATTCCCTTTTATCTCAAAGTTATTTGCGGAAAAAAATGCCTGCCAAAGGTAGATGCGTCACCTGCTGCATGAGCAAACTTCACCACAACGACCACATTACAAAGCACCGCGTTAATAATTGGTAAGGAGGAAAAAATGTTGAAAACGAAATACGCCGCTAATCGGTCGTAGTTATACGATATATATGTTCTTATATGATTAAAATTTGTCTATGATTTCTTCTATCAATCTAAGCAATATTAAGTTATTATTTGTAGGATCGCAATGAGAAAAGTAAAATGGTAACGAGAACAGCAACAAAATGTGACACATAATGTGGTAAAATTAATGGGACAAACGGACTGGGATTACATTACTATAGGCATACATCGTGATTGGGTGGGTCTAACAATGAACGGGACATAACGGGATAAGTTAATATTAGGAAAGAACAGAAAAAAAAGTTCTAGAAACAGTAGTTGGGCATAATAGTAATATACCAGAAGTAGACATTGTTGTAGAGCAATTCAAACCAGTAAACCCGAGCCTACTAAAGAACACAACCACAAAAAAACACGTTTCAACCGTTAAACACAGTAGCGACGGAAGTTACAAAGAAACGGTAAAAAGAACCTAATTGCAGGCAAGTGAAGAAGGAAATTAGAATCGAATTCTTCAAAAGAAAACAATTAATGAAATATTAAACAATATTTCAATTTAAATGTTCAACCAAGCCCAACCATGCTAATAATCAATCAATGGGTGATATTTCTGATTCAAGAGAAAACTCGCGCGGGGTAGTGCAAGGACGATTGAAATGATTTAGAAACAACAGAACACCAGCATTACCACATGCCTCTCTCATTCTCTCTCTATAATATACTTGTTTCTCGATCTAGAGATTCGCAAAATAAAGAAGGACGACAAAGCGAAAATAAAGCCTCTGTGTACTCAAAATGAATTGGTTGTTCATATCACATTTTGAAGGCGGAGTAAGAAATGAAATTCATGCTATGAGACAATTTACTTCCACACCTCATCAATATCGATGCATTTGCCCTTAAGCAATTGCGGGCCATGTACAGTGGCATGTAGTGCCGTTTCCGTATTTTATACCAAGTAAAATTATTCCGTCAACGGTGGTTATGATATAATGCTGAAATCAAAATTTACCGACCCCGCTATGTTTCACATGTGGTTTAGATTGGATCGCTATCCGACCCAGTTGAGTTCTTATCGCCAACGGTTCAAATCAAACAATCCAAATCCATGCGGCGAATCGGTTTCCTGGTTCTTATTTGCTTTCTCATTCTACCATCCTTGTACATCGGCAATCACGTTGCCTGATGATGTATAAAACCTTCCTAATCATTTTTCTCCGTTGATCGATGCTTTGGAGTAACGCGAGGTCATTGTTCAGGCATGCCCCTTCGCACTGCTTGAGGTAGTATGGCTTGTTGCTATCGTTTGCTTCAATTCGGTACTAGACTCCGGAACCTCCGCATTTCCAAGCGATTGCTCTCGTATTTTTCGTATAAGAACGTTTTTCAACAAAAGAGCTATCAACAAAACTTTGGTCATCGTTTCGATGATTTCAGATTATTTAGAGAACTTCCTTGATGATAATTTTTACCATTTCGGTTAAAATTAAATTTTAAAAATTACCATTTAATTTTGGAGCGAAAAAAATGAGCAGGCAAAACAGAGTGTTGTGACCTGAACTAAACTCATCAAGATAAACTGATGAATAAAATTTTAACAATAGTGTGAAGTTTTGCCCAACACGCTGTGAGAAATCACGCAAAGAAAAAAGAGGATTCTGGTACCACTGCAATTTTCGCTTGGTTACGATGACAGCAGGCCTTGATAAATAGTGATGGAAAGTAGAATCTCAGGAACGATGTTGGTTCGATTTTATTATTATAGAGACCTTGCCAAAAAGGCCGGCATTCGTCGCTTCTTTTCTTAGGTATTAGTTGATGGATCTCAGCTAAACGAATCTTTTTAACCGAATGCTTCTATAATCGATGGGTTTCGAACTGGGTGCAATTTTGATCTACTAGGAACTATGCTGATGAAAATACGTGCAGGTAGGACTTTTCATCGCTACTAGAAACTTGACAATCGCTTCGTAAACGAGAAAAAAGAAACGACCCAAGCCTAAGTTTATCGCAAAAATGCGCAAATAAAGCAAAGTTTTAAAGGGCTACTCGATTTTGTAGTTTGTGAGAATAAAGTATTGAGTGAGGTTTAATAGAAGATAGTTGAAATTATTCAAAGACTAGCATTTTAGCAGACACGCGAAAGATACATCAACAGCATCAGAATGGCGATGTCAAAAACAACAAACACGTACAATCGGCAAAATTGGGAAGACTCAGTAAGTTTACATTACTTAGTGCGCTAATGATTGTCTCCGATAGCTGCATAACTATACTACTTTCCATTGCAGGAATTTCCCATACTTTGTCAAACGTGTCTCGGTGACAATCCCTATGTTCGTATGGTGAGTAATCGGTCAACATCGGAATATGTCCTTCAGAAAATCACATTTTCCTAACAATATGATGTTCGAATTTATCTAGATCAAAGAACGCTACGGAAAAGAGTGCAAGATTTGCACACGGCCGTTCACTATCTTTCGATGGTGTCCCGGTGCCAGGATGCGTTTCAAGAAGACGGAAATCTGCCAAACATGCAGCAAACTAAAAAACGTATGTCAGACGTGTCTTCTGGACCTGGAATATGGCCTTCCGACACAAGTCCGGGATGCAGCGCTGAAGATTCAGGACAAAATTCCCGAGAGTGACGTCAACAAAGAGTTCTACATCCAGAACATCGAATCGCAGCTCAAAGCAGGTGGCGATAGCACAGTGGCTGCTGGGGCAGTAGGGAAATCTTTGGCCGCTAGCGACATGCTAGCGAAATTGGCACGTACAGCACCGTACTACAAACGCAATCTGCCCCACATTTGCTCTTTCTGGGTGAAGGGTGAGTGTAAGCGAGGCGAAGAATGTCCCTATCGACACGACAAACCTGTCGAACCAGACGATCCACTTTCGGAGCAGAATATTCGAGACCGATACTACGGTCGCAACGATCCCGTTGCGGATAAGCTGATGAAGCGCGCTGCTTCAATACCGACGCTAGAGCCACCGGAGGACAAAACCATCACCACGCTCTATGTGGGAAATCTTGGCGAGCATATTACCGAAGTAGACATACGGGACCATTTCTAT
The DNA here is from genome assembly GCA_034621735.1 of Anopheles plumbeus. NCBI lineage: Eukaryota > Metazoa > Arthropoda > Insecta > Diptera > Culicidae > Anopheles > Anopheles plumbeus. Next base: position 45,505,005 of record JAOEFI010000003.1, read on the forward strand.
CACTACGGTGAAATACGATCCGTATCGCTTGTTCCACGTCAGCAGTGTGCTTTCGTGCAGTACACCAAGCGAGCTGCCGCTGAATTGGCTGCAGAAAAAACTTTCAACAAGCTTGTACTAGGCGGAAAAAAGCTCACGATCAAGTGGGCACACTCGCAAGCAAAGTCGACCGCTTTCGCGCAAAATTCCGTGCCTCGCGGAGCCGGTGGTGGCGGTAACCGAATCTTTGACCCTGTACCCGGGCTACCCGGGCAGCTACCGATGCCTCCCAATCCGACAGATTATTTCAATCTACAGGCATCCGAGATGGCCGTGTTGCCCCCGGGAATGAAAATACATCAGCTACCACCGGGTCTGATACCGGGAGCGCCGAGTTATGCTTCAATGTATCAACGACAAGGCGGACCTTCTGGAATGCCGCCATCAGCCGGTGGTTCAAATACTAGTGGCGGAGGTCCCGGCACCGGAGGTTCTCAGACTATGATGCCTCCAGGAATGCAACAGCAACCAATGCACTATCCAAGTCAGGATCCCGCTCGGTTAGGGGCGCTGAAGAAGTAGTAAAAGTCACACCATACAGTAACTGTTTGAACATGTATTTCACGCAAAAATGTGTTACTGTTACCGAACATTTCATTAAATAAACATACGCAGGGTAATCAAATGCCTCAGTTTTAGATGAAAATGATGGAGTTCTCATTTCAGACCCCATTCTCCTTGCGACAAATGACATAATAGTCCCACAAAGCGTAAGAACATGGATTAAACAAAAATTAATATCCTGCTTTTGGAATAGAAAATTCGAATCCAGAAAATGGCCAAAGTGAACCTACTCATTAGATCATTTTGACGTGTAATAATAATATTCCAGGACACATCACATTTTAATCATCCCCTTCAGTCCCTCACCTATTACTAGAGTAACGTTCATCAGAAAAAAATAAATTAAAATGGACAAAGTTAAATAAACAGCACCAATTGCATCAATTAGAAGCTGATTTTTATATGTCCGAACAGTATAAACAAAATGTAGAAAAAGTCGCCATAAGGAGTCAAAATGATCGCTCCTTGTACTTAAAGAAGAGGTAGGTGTGACTCCAGCAAACTAAGGTAACTGGTGTAAAAAAACATAACATTATTCTAACTACAAAATTCAAGGGCTTCGCTAGTCGAATTGAAACTTCACGCATTTTGATATCATATCGGTCTCTGTGTGCGCACATCAGGGCTTGGTATGTGTGGGTGTAATAAAAATTTGGTATTTTAAGTTTACTTTTCTCCACCTACCTGTTCACACTGCATCATGTCGTAGAACACCGTAAAGGTAGCTTTCCGCAAAGCCGGCTCCGGCACGAGCGTAACCTCCAGAAACGGTCCCACCATCGACGGGATAAAGTGTAGTTTATGTTCGCCAAGTTGTGCCCACATACTCAAAACCTGGAAGCCCATCATGACGCGCATGTCGCCATGGATGCTGAGAATCTTGCGCCGCTTGGTTTCGTGGTACTGTTCGATTTGCAGCGAAGGTTGCGTGAGAAAAATTACAGCCACACTGAAGTACGACCACCAGAGCTGTGAGTCGAAGGACTGCGGGCCCAGAAATCGATACACTAGAGGCTTGGCGAGCTCTTCCAGCGTGCGGCGCAGGACATCGTTAGCGGCCATTTTCATTACCAGCCAATCCTTGGAGAAGATCATCCAATCCTGCTCTAGCATATCTTTAAAGATGGCTAGACACTGCTGAATGAAATCGCGCAAGTCTTTCCCACCGACGACCGGACCACCGCCAACTGTCGGGCTGCTGCCACTCTGTTGTCGGTCCCACATACGCTGGTAGTGCAACTCATCCAGCAGCTGCAGGAGCCCCAGCTTCACCGCAAACAGCGAACAGACGAGATTTTCGTTTCCTCCATTGCTCAAAACGTTGATCGTCTGCAGCAGTATCGGAAAGATGTTCGCAAACAGCGTGTCCAGGTCATGGTGGATCGCATTGGATGGTTTCTCGCCCGTCTTCGCTTTTGCCTCGTACAGCTTGATCAGCACCTCGGCAAGAATTTCAGAGCAGAGTCGTAACTCATCTCGACGTGCCAAGTGAATGCGCAAATGCTTGCAGGCGATGCTCAGTATAACAGAGCGCAGCTCATCATCCTGAAATAGCTGACCGGAGACCATATCTTTGATTGACTTCAGCTTCGCCTGTATCAGCGGCGGTTGTGCGTCTTTGGGCACCGCATCCAGCATGGACTTGACTAGCGCCTCCAACTCCGGTCGAGTTATGATCGTACGCAGCTGTTCAAACACAACGCCGGCGTTACTGAGCAGGGCCTCCTGGGTGGCTAAAATTTGCGTCGTGCTCGGCACCGCCAGCATACTGTTCAGTGAGGTAAACACTGAAAAAAGGTCGTTCTTGAACTTATCTTCATACTGCCCACCGGATGCGTGAGCAAACAGTTTGCGCGACTGTATGATCAGCTTGAAGATGAACTCGAGCGAACTGAAACACTGCACGATAGGCTCAAGGTTATCCGTGGTCGTGAGCCAGTCCGCAAGGTGTTGCACTGATGAAAGCAGTCCTTGATAGACGAGCGGGGCCGCGAAGTGGTTGCGGATGTACGCATCCATTACCGGTTTGAAGTGCTGAAACTTGCTGCTCTGCATCAAGCTGAAAATGTTGACTAGCACGTGGAACACGAGGCCGGAATGGGGAGTGCTGTTCCCGTCGTCGGTGGAAAACAGTGCAAACAGGGCATCCAAAACGTCCTGCAGAAATTTGATCAACTCCTCGTTGTGCAACCGCAGGACACGCTGCAGCGAGTCTTGTATACCCTCCGGGCGATTACGCCACTGCAGCAGCGACAGTAGATCGCCATTTTGCGTTAGCTTTGTCGAACAGAGGATGGTGCGCACGTAGAAGGCTTCCTTTGAGCTGCGGTGGTACGGTGATGGCGAGTCGCCCTGTGACTGTCGGTCACCGGCCGAGCAGGGAAGCCGTAGATAGACGCTCGCTTGTACCTTTAGCAGGTCTTCGCACTTGTAGACGTACAGTTCGTGTGCACCATCGGCGATCGTTGCTCCGCCAGGTTCCATCAGTCGAGCGAAACTGAATCCGAACAACTTTGGGTCAGACTTGTCCCGCGTGGAGCAGCTCCGGAACTCGAAGCGCACGTGGGCTTTGCTGAATTTATCGATCGGTACGAACATCCGGATCGTTTCATTCCACGCCGGCGAGTTGTTGTGGTACAGCACCATGGATTTGTAGGACACTTGCAGGGGACTTCCAGATGCGATCGCTATGCATTCCTGCACCACGCGTCCATTGTCGTCCAGCACCAATGCCGTTATCTCGATGTTCTTCGCCGTGCTAATACCGACGCGCTCGTACTCGCCCCGCTCGAGCGTCAGGAACAGATCGTTGCGCACATCGCCAGGCATAATCACATCTGGGAAGCCGATCTTCTTCGTGATTGCCGTTCCCTGGAATAGCATCGGTTGTTCCAGTTTTGCCTGACAGATGTCGCCATGCAGCAGCTTCATTGACACGACCAGCCCATAGTGTCCCTGCGTGCTGGCGTTGATCGGCTGGAATTTTCCGCTCGCTTTCTTGATGATCAGCTCGTGTAGTTGGTGGTAGTCCTTTTCCTCGCACTGGAAGATCTTAAAGCTGAACTCCTTCTCCTCTGACTCCACGCTGTAGTCGAACTGGGCGATTTCGCTGAGCGGAAGGACTCCAACACCGTACGGTCGCCGATAAGCGTGCGTAGTGGTGGTGAGTTTGTCACCCTTCTTCACCGATTCCGAGTGTAACATCTTGCCGACGCGCATCACGTTCGCGATCAGGTACAGGTCCTGATTCAGATCCGACGTTCCCAGGTCGGTGAAGATCGTACAGTTATGCGACGACTCTACGTACGTGGAAAAGCCGTCCCGTGCGATACGCATCAGGAACCGCTCGGAAAGTGCTCGCATTCGGTTCGGATTGCCATCGTACAGATAGAAGTAAATTTCTGCATCGTCGCCTATCCGGTGGCCAAAGTCGCGCATACAGAAGTATAAGTGATGCGTATGGATCTTTTTGCCAGCCTTCCGTCGCAAAGTTCCACGGTTCTGGAATGTTGCAGAAGAAGAAACTAAGTTTAATTCATAGCCACGTACAATATGAATAGCCGTCCGTCGGTGACGTACCGATGCCGCTTTTGCATTTTCCGCACTGTTCACGTGCACCTGATGCAGTGAGACTATGCCAATTTTTTGAGGATCAACAGCTAGCGTCCCTAAGCGCGGCACAAGATCTAGACCCAACTTTCTGTAAGTATATTAAAAGAATGGATGTTCATTGTAGCAAGGTTTTTTTAGGAGCGTATTTAATATGGGGTATTTTGGATTTATTTATTATTTATTTTATTTGTCGTATATTATGTTCGATTTTTAGGAAGACAACATACATTTCGACTAAGCAACAATATCTATATGAAGAGAAATTGGTCATAAGGGCAATTTAATTAACTGCTGAGCTACGAAAATCTTAGACATTTTTTTTTACATTTTGAAGTCGTACATATTATATACAATAAACCGCTTTCTTGATAATCTTAAGATAATTAAAACTCTTATTTAAGTTGATTCTCGAGTTCTAGAGCAATGCATAAACCCGTATGAGTACAATGGTGTCCTCCTCAATCTTTCTCTTTCTAACCTGGTTGGTTTCATTTCAATTCGCGCTCGATGTCAGCACTCGATCGAAGCTCGTGGATGGTACTCTTACAAGCTGCCTCCACGTAGGACATTGAGATGAAAATATTCTCTACATAAAATGCGCATACACTGGGTAAATTCTATCGAGCTTATATGGTCTTGGTAAAACTGATGACAAGATGATGGCGGCACAAAATGACGCACTTTCCCTAGCTTCGATTCGAGTGAGCTTCTTTTCCCTTCGAGTGAGTTATACCATGGTTAAAGGAGAAATAGTAACAATCATGAACCAAACATAATCGACATTATATTATCATAATTGATGCTTAAAAGTAATGCGCTTTTGCATGCCGAGTTTACGATTTGTCTTTCGAAGGTATAGCATGATAACGGATCATAACTCGAACTATCGAAATCATAATTGAATCGTATGTAAAAATCGTAATTTTTATCATTGATTTCCGCTCCAAGCCGTTCAACGATCGGTCCCCTACAGCTGCCTTCTCTCATCGATGCGATTCTATCGGGATAGCGGGAACCTGCAGCCACGATCGGGAAACGATCGCAATGCAGTGGACGTCAACTTATGCATCATAACCCATCGCCCTGCTCCTGCTTCGTGGATCGTTACCAACGCGGAAAAGGGATAAAATTGACCTCGGAGAAAATATAAACAAGCTTAACAGCAGTCATTAAAGGCTCGGGAAAAGAGGAGCAAAAAAATTCAAGCAAAACCGATTGCCGATACCCACACTGCTTTGCGATAACCGGGTACGGGATCAGAAGGACCGAAGGTAGCTAAACTCCCAAAACACCTTCTTCCTGTGCGGGATAGTCTCTGTCCCGCCTCTGCAGCAGAAGGTTGGCAAAAGCAAAATAATCTGTGGGAACAACGGGGACGTAAAAATAAAGCGATTTAAAAGAACATGATCGTCACATGATCCTTCCACCGTTCCCCCCGCCGGGCAGCTTCCTTTGTTGGGCTTCTTCCATTCGTGTTCATCCCTGCGGTGACCAGATTCCAGCAAACGTAGCCGTGACAGCTATGCTGTTGCCGTTGCAACAGCCTTTCTTCGTGCTGTAGTTCACAACACATTCATCTTTTTCCTCATACGCCTGGGACGCACTTCGCATTGACAAGCCCCTGTCGTCCGGGCGTCCCTCTCACACGTACGCATTACGAGGGCGCAGAAGCATAAGTTGCTATGCTTCTAAAGTTGCCAACACACGGCGCAACAGCACCGGCGGCGCAGGCAAGGTACTGCTGGAGCGACTTGGCAACGTTGCCGAGAAAGAAGGAAAAAACAACATACTAGCGCTCCTGTAGGAGGCTCCAGATATTTAACCCACAAAAAAGAAGCCCGTAAAGAAAAGAGAATAGCACACGTCAAACGCAGACGGCAAACAGGCGACGGGATGGGAAGTCTGCCCACAAGCAAAGTGTAGGGTAAGAGCCAGCGTTGGCCCCTCCAACGTGCACAAGATGTTGAACTATGTGCACAAGTATGAGTGGTGTGTGCACGGCCGGAAGATGGCGATGGATCTTGGCTATACAATGGTGTGCCCAAAAAAAATCACGCCAGCTGGTATGTTAAATGTTTAGAAATATTGTGCAAAAAATTGAGCGGAAAAAATTGAAAAAAGCAAAAATTAAATGTAAAATTAACAGTAAAAATGAATTCATTTGTTTCTAAATACTTTTTTATAAATTTGAATTTATTTATTTATAAAAATACTCAGAATTCGAACAAATCTATTTTTATCTTTTTCTACAAATCTCTTACTACGCGACTGAATCAGCACAACCTTGTATTAAATTATGTGTAAAATGTTCCGTGAATTTAAAGCTTTAGACAAAGATTCCAATAGTACTATGCAACTATCACTTTGCTGCTATTCAACGGAGCAACATTGTATTCGAGGTACAAGCGTAACTTCACGCAGGTTCCAAAGAGTAGACTGTAGAAAAGTGGAATTAACCTGTTTCGACCCAACGACGATCCTTCCATTCCTTTGCACCACGGTCGGGTCGATCGATGGCAGCTCGGTTAGCTTTCACGGGTAGCACAGGAGCAGGCGTTCAATCACGCACACCTTTGTCCCGCCATTATGCGGATATGGCACTCATCGCCGGTCGCGCGAGGATCGACTGGACAAGCCCTATGTGCATGAGGGAGTGTATAGCTGTGGTGGATAACAGATGCGATAGATGCGGCGATCGACCCGAGAAGCTTTCCAGTGAGAGCCACCGCCCGGAGATGGGGAGATTTGCTTGCCAGTAAACTTGTTTTATAACCCGCCGAGATTGTCTTTTTGGTTGGTTCTCTGCCTTTACACTTTCTCTCAAAGTCGCGATCGCCAGGTTTTTTGGGTTTTCCTTGCCCACTCCATTCGAACCGTGTGCTTTTTGGACCTTAGCACTTCCCGTACCCCCGAGAGTACACGGTTTATTTGACTGTATCTTCTCTCCTCGTGGGCTCGCTATCGATGGAGCAAAACAGACAAATATTTATCCGCATGCATCGCAGGGAGATACGCAGGCAGCCAGCCAAGCGGAAGATATAGCGTGCACTAAACCAGCCGCTCTGGGCAAGCCGACCTGTCCTGCTTTCTCGCAGTATGTGGGCCTGGGAACGTGAGCTGGAACAGCAATACCACCGCGGTCGACTGCAACAGCCCTGAGTCAACCCCGGAGGAGCAAACGACTCAAGCGAAACGCCGTGCCCGCGGTGTGCAAGATGTCTGATGGAAAAGTACGCAACCGATGCAAGATCCCGCTGTGAAGGAAAGAACGAACCAATGAATGAAGAAACTAACAACGACGACGAAGATCCACAACCCATTTTTGGTGGACGCTCTTGCCCTCAGCGAGACTCGACGAACATCGCGGGAAGCGCTCGGCTTCGAGCTCGTTAGAAACCAATTTGGTAGTTGTTCTGGCTTGCTTCTGATGCCGCTGTTGTTGCCAGCACCGAGGCACGCTGAAACGAAGAAACCATGTGTATGAAACGAAAGCGAAAGAGGGCGGCGAACTCAAACCCAGAAGGCGAAACTGAGCGATCTTCAGGAAACGAATGATTCCCATCCATCCATCTATCCGGAGAGTCAATCCGGAGTAGAGCATAAATGATGGGGAACGAAATTAAAACTTTAATCTTTAACACCGCACCGTCTGCTACCTCATTCCGGCATGTTTACCTTGCGATACATCCCGTCGACCCGGTGGTGCCTGCAGACGCGTTCCGGTGCCTTTGCATGGTTCGGCTTTCATCCAATCCAATCCAACAGCAGCCGTTCTGCGATCACATTTGAGATTTTTGCGTCTCGTCACATTACGTTGTTAATGTCAAGTGCAAACGGTCCCACGGAATCTCGTGGAAAGAGACGAACCAACAGTCGCTCCACTCTACGCCGGGAAGCGCATCCAGAAAAATTTGGTCGTGCGTAAAGGCAGTAGTCTAACGGTGACGATCGTCTTTAGAGAAGACATAGGATTTAGGCGATTCACCGTTCAAAGAGAGACACCGAACCGAGCAGCCGGGTTTCCCGTGCCCAAACTGAGGCATTATTATTGTTTAGAGCCACGCTTGTCAGACAGATTACCATCGGTGAATGTGACTCATACGTGGAATCGGCATCGAATGTAATTTAAGAATTTTCGATTCCTTCCATTGTATGAATCATACCATCGTGTTGAATACAAATATCCAAATGGAACTTATTATACAAAAAGTTGAATCAAATTCTGTGTACCACAGCATAAATGCTAATGTCTGCTAATAACTTCGGTAAATTGCAGAAATGCATTAAGGAAAGCAGAACAAACAAACAACAGAAATCGCAAAATAAATCATTTACCTCCATTCCTCATTTATCCATTAAAAAAACTCTAAACCATTAGTATTATTAACAAACTACCTCCACAAGTTCTTCATCAATAACTATGATATATCGATATAGAATCGTTTGCACAATCAAAAATAAAAATTACGAACATTAGAAAATTGTATGTCATCAAAACCATAAGCATCGAATGATTTCTGAACAACTGAGATCATGTTGGCTTCAACGGCTTGATCAAGTGGTATTAACAGATTTTCCAAAGTATTCGTGAGAGCACTTTTCAACTGTGTTCGGATGTGAGGATGCTCAAATAAAAAACAACAGAAAAACTAGAACCTATCCCCAAAAGAACGTTCCAGCCGGAGACGCATTATGGAGCGTGAATCAGTAAGAAACCGAGAAACACAGCTTCGTGGAAGACGGAATGATTTACATACAATACACACCGCGGATTCACACTCATTTACGGACGCTGGTACACACAACCCTGCCTTAGACATAATTGCCTTCTTTGTGTTTCGAGAGCTGCTGTGGTTTGTTTCTTCTCCGCTCAGTGAAGACGATGTTGTATTCTTTAGGGCTTTTCACCTAAATAGCATACCTCGTCTCCACTTCAACAGTTCTACATGTAGAACGAACTCACATAGAACATTAACTTGTTTATCGCTGATGTACCACGTTTTTTTTCTTCCTTGCTCCTTTCTTATTCTCTATTTTATTGAAACGCTCAGTATGCAGAAACACTTTACACATTTGCTCGTTTGTTTGTGTCTCAACATGTTCATTCCTGCTATTCCTGCTCAATCTTCTGTTTCCCAACATAGCCTGCACCAATTTTCATTCATTTTTAGAGATAAAACATAAAGATCAGATCATCAAACAAATTTAGAAAATGGTTTTGAAAAATTTGAAAAGTATTGATGCGCTTGGTTAAGAGATGCTACAAACGAGTTTGAAAACCAGCTTGAAACTTTTGCCACTTTTCACTGTTGGTGCAAACTACAATCTAATAGGTTGAGTGGCTAATTGAATTAGCCTTAGGCCAAGGTTCAACCTCTTCAAGGCTTATCCCACATTTAACGTCAGACTACGGGAAAGACCAGTTCGACGTTTGGGGACGTTTGGATTATTCAGATCACTTATGGCAGAAGAACTTCACTTTATGATAAGCTGGTTAGACATTTTCATAACACATGTCAATGCGTACCGATACTTAAGCGTACTGACGGTAAATCTAATTGTGGAAATGTAAACAAATCCATCTTTTTCATGCGCAAGTATGTGAGCAAGCATTTTTTTATACGGTCTCCTCATAGTCATGACACACTCCACACCAACACACGCATTACCCTTCCTTTCTTCTTTATTGATGGTTTTGATAACAGACCGAAATTACTCTCTTTCTACACTATTACTTCATCAGTAGGGTAACGGTATCAGAACTGAAAGCGTTTTGTTAACAAACGTCATCAAAAGTCAACCAACTGTGCCATAAAAAACGCGGTGTACCTGCCGTTACTGTTGCTGATATCAGAGCCGTCCCGGGCGCCGGCCCTTGACCGGCGGTGCAGTGGCACATAAAACGTCATAGTGTTGGACTGCAGCTAGTTTGTTTGGCGCACGATGAGACACCTGCTGGTGCAGCCTAACGGCGGGAAGCATTCCTTATTCTGCAGCTTGTCGATCCTGCCACTGGAACAGAAGCGCATGTAACTATGCACTGGATCGCAAAAAAAAAAAACTTTACTGGTTCATTGCACCGATGCACTTGTACGCCAATCAATAACTAAACACTCTTGCTTCTCCTACAAGGATCGAACGGTAGCGGAAACCAAACAAACAATCACTTCCGGGAGACACTAAACGTGGCAGTAACTTTTCGATATCAAATTTTCCAACGCAACGAAACTACGACACAAAATGCGAAGTGGGTGTCCGATTTGTGGTGGCAAGGCTTTGTTTTAGTGGCTTCGGCGGTGCTGGCTCACTTTTCCTCGCGAACCTATTGAGTGGAAAATGATAACTGATGTTACACATTCGACGGAGGCACGCGACCACATGGCGAACGTACACCTCTTCGCCCACTACAGACACACATCCATCCATTCAACGCAACACCGTCGATGACAATATCCCCGCCACGTGCCACCCACACCCCTGGAAGGTAGCTTTCCCAACCCGACCAAGTGCACGCGACCTTTGGCAGAGGCCCCGCGGGTAACGGAAGAAGAAAGTGTGTATGCAGGTGGCGATGAAAATGCGATTGGAAAATCCATGAACGACGAGGGTAAGCTAGCCGGCATGGACCGGCATGATGTAGGCTCGAAAGGTGGCACCAAGAGAGCGTTACTTACTCATCATTCACGCTTACAGAAGGTATACCTTTGTTCCCACATGCATACACATCCGCATGGTATCTGGCGCGCGTGCGATTGTTATAAAACTAGACTAACTCAACCTAATACACATAAATTGATAAAAGTGGATTGGTGTACCTTTGGTTATCTTACACATTGTGGTGTCGCTGCTATTATCTAGCTTCCCGTTGATAAGTTGAAGGAGCAGTGGTGGTGATGTTTCAAACTTGTTTGAATTGAATTAATGTGTCAATTTGTTTCGGCGATTTTGAAAGAATGTATGTTCAATTGCACTTGTAGGTGTGTAGGTGTGTACTTTGGTTGGTTAATCCGTATCCGTATCGGTTCAAACGGTTGTTAAAACATTGTAAACTATGGCTTCACAGTGGTGGCAACAAGAGCTTTCTCGAAGCGAGAGAAACCTAGCTGAATGATTTACCACGTTTACACTCTACACACCAGGTAAGAGTATGAAGAGCGAACTCTTTAATGAAAAGTAGTTTTTCAAAGTATGACCAGAATGCCAATTAATTTGTTCCTCCAAACCAATGCGGGTAAAAATATATTTAAATAAA
>JAOEFI010000003.1:45541335-45567124 GCA_034621735.1 Anopheles plumbeus
ATGAACTCGAAGATCCTGATTTCGATGGCAGTTCATCGGACGAATACGAACCTCTACTGTACGACGACGTTTATTCCGGTAGTGAGTCCGAAGATGAAGGTATATGGTTGCGTTGATAGCACATCTGTTCACGTAAAAATCACCCAGTCCAGCCGTGTCAGTCAAGCGTCGCACCCTGGTCCATGCATTTTCAACCAGTACGCGGATGTAGGTGTAACACTATCGACGTAGTAAGCGCATGCATCGGATAAGAGCTCGTAATCGTAATTATCAATGAAACCTGGTTTTGGTTCGGAGCAAAATATTTAAGCTGTTAGTTGTATATAATTCGTTAGTTATGTAATAAAAAAGAGACAGGAACGCCACCTTTTCAGATGATACATTTTTCATTTCGTTGATAAAGTCATAATAGTCGATCGCCGGCGACAGTCTGGAAAAAGTTGGTTAACAGATATCCCGGGAGCGGAAAACTAAACATATTCTTTCTTTCTTATTAATCAGCAATTAATATGCATCTGGAAAGGAATAGACTGTCCTGGACAAAGGAATCGAACGAATGTGATATTTGACGAGCACAAATCATATGCCGGATGAACTATAAATGTACTATACACTATCTCATCGCTACGAATACAATCTGGATATACTTTGGGAACGAGTATAAAGCAGTGCAGTGCAAAAGCTAACTCTTTTGCATCCATCGTCTATGACAGTGGTTCCTTCACATAGGTGGTCTTAAGTTCACAGAGCGATCTTGGCCTAATGAGCCTCCATCCGAAACCCCTCGCTGTCGCACGCCAACCTGGTCCAATTCGCTATCCCGCCAGCTTTACTGGTGGCTGTGGTTCCCGGCAGTGGATATTGCTAGCTCCCTGTTTTCGATCATAATCCAATTTGAGAAAGACAAAATTAATATTTGCATATTTTTCGCCATCTTGTGTCCGATTTACTTACCCCCTACTGAAAATATACCTGCGCCCACTGGTGGGCAGTGCGGACCAGTTTGGTAACCACTGGCCTATGAGAAAGAGAAGGAATCTTCAACATGCAAATTAAACATCGTATTCTTGTCATCGTTGTAGTCCTTCCCAAAATTGTTAAAAATAGATTTCACATAGTCATTAGTTGTCGTATAGTCAAATGTGTATCGAAATGCAGGTTCTAGCTTTTCAACAAGTCCATCAGGAATAATAAATTTTAGAGATGTTAGTCGTTAGTCGGTTGTTTTTTAACTAAAAAGTAATTTAACTCTCTAACGACTCGTCGTCCGAGACTCCCAGATCTGTCCGTTTATTCGGACCTACACTAGAAGCGGGTTTCTAACGGTTTTATTCGGTTTAAACCACAATACAGAGTAATTCAATTACATTCAAAGTGTATATTTAGTAACAGAAATTTGTGAACCATTTCGCTGGCTTACTAATAAATCCGATTTTGGAGAAAATTCAATTTCTAACGATGAGTGGTAATTGGGTTTTATTGAGTTAAATGTAATGGTAAATGGAGGAAAATGTGGTTTTATTTAAACTTCAATCAAACAAATTGTGCAAATTTGCGATTAATTTCCGCATGATGATTTTTGTTAGTTTAGAGTTATGATAGTTTATTACATCAATCTTAAAAAAGGCATGAGTAAATCATTCAAGCATCTATTTCCAAAGTTTATTACGTGTTCAAATTCTTCCCATGGAGTTTTAAACTCATTTTGTTCTTCAATTATGCACATCGGGAAAATATCACAATAATGTCAAAACATAAAGAAAATTAGAAATATGCGAATTTAGTTCGTTTTACATATGTAAAACATATGCTGTAATATAATATATAATATAATTTTGTCTTTGAGTATTACGAATGCAATCATAGGTTTTTGCAAATACATATTTGAAGTTTAGAAATATTCTAATATAAACTTTTACTACAATAAAATGTTACAAAGCCATGCTTTGGTTCTTATGGATTTTTACAGCATCCGTTTAGGAATTTTAGGAAGCTCTTTCAATTATTAAGGTTCATGATTGGTTTGCTACTTCTTTGGACTACTGGGTTTGGTAGGCTTTTGAATTCAACATTTTTTATTGTCAGCGCAGTATGTCGATCGCGCGGGCGACGATGTCCGTCCACAGCAGTACGGCCACCTGCATCATCCGGAACTTCCGAAACACCGAAACGCGTGGCAAAATCACCGCCTCGACAGGTTCGTCATCCTGTTCGCGTTCGTCCTTCGAATCAAGCTGGTTCGCCGTGAGTGCCTCACCGTCGCCGGTTCAGTCCACGTTCAATAGGACTACTGACCTACTACTAATTCGGGTCATCCCGTCCAACTCCTTCACCGATGTGGTTAGTGTAGCCGACAGCAGATCCGTTTGCAGCAACCCATCCTTCGCGGGGACGACGTTCTCACCATCGGCTGTATCACTCCGGCCGCACTCCATCGCACGCACGATCTACTTCATGTCCTTCTCGGTCATTATGCAATCGAATGTTTCGTATATCCTTTTAGTAATTAAGTGTTTATTGTTTTTTAACGGTCGTAGATGCAATTAGTATTTCTAGTAGAAATATGCATTGCGAAACATACTAACTGAAATGCGTTGGTGATTTTCGCTGCATATGGTGTAACATAGTTCTTGATATTTATTTTCGCGTTATTGGAGCCCCTTAACTATTCTTCGTAATACTTTCCAAAAACCGTACACATAGTTTGTTACGTTGGCCTATTTAGGCAAAGGTGGTATATTTGTACGTTCACTTTTGTGTCTCTGAACCTACTGAAGCAACCATTTTCATCAAAATATTCATTACTAGTGGATTGTCCCGATTTCATACTGGTCCGTCCGGTACCGGTGCAGTACTGATTAGGTACTAGTACTAGGACCGGAAGATTTGGCCTGACATGGATACGAACTGACTCACAAAGTTGTACAACATGGCAAAAACTGAAGTTAACTCACACTGTTTCTACCAAACTAAATTAATCGTCAACTGAACTTAGGCGTCTCAACGGACCATTTTATACGCCATCTGCATTCATATTTTCCATCCAAACTATTAAATTGGCATTATAAGGACAGTGCCAACACTAAATGTCAATAACGAGTCAATACGCTTCAATGCTTTAAGTACTTCCTGTAATTTCAAGAAGACCACACCTGCGAAAGGTTCTCCAAATGCATTTACACACTAGCACTTCCTGGAGTACCGATTCTTTCCCGAGAATGACTACAATTTTTCACTTGATAAATTACCGCCCAACAAATCTTGTAGCTTCTTGAAAAGTAATCTATTAGGACGACATATTCCAGATGGAAGCAAGAAACAGAGGAATCAGTGTCCTAATCTGACGACGAAATGAATCCGGCAAAAGATGTCACAGCCTGACACAAAAAAACAGATTTTTTACGATGAAGGAACGGCACGACAAAAGTGCCCAACTGAACTGAACCATTTAAGCAATTGCAATAGAATTATTGAATTCGGCGTGCATGCCTTTGCGCCTGCATACGCTTTTAGGAAGGATATCCACGTCTCGCTGGGAGGCTTCAGTAAAGCATAGAACATATAAAAGACCGTACGGCCCAAAATAAGGATTCATTTCGACAAAAGAGCAGCTCAAACATTGAGGTGACGTGCACCTACGGAAGTGAGATCAATTGTCCGTAAAAGTCAATCACACGTAACCAAACCGGGCGGTGATAGTTTGGTCCGATAGGAAACAATTGATAGCGTGGTAAGGGCTCAGGAAGTGGCAGAAGCCTGAAAGGGACGAGCCTGCCGGGCTGTTAGGCGTTTTGTGGCGATCCTGTAGAGCCCCCGTGGGCACCGAGGAATTAGAGAGAAAAAGGATGCTGCCACCTTCCGTGTTTGTTTACCCTAGATCGTAGGGCTCTTTAGCTGGCCCAGGTATCCGGAAGACATTGTTGCTTCCAGTACTTCCGTTCTAGGGTGGGCTGTTTGGCGTCTTAAAAGAACTTATCATTGTGGGCAAGAGGAAAGCAATTACGACAGCGCGCGCTCGCCCTCCATCTCCAGCCCCCTCCCTCCAGCGCCATCTATTTCTTGCCCTTCGGTGTTGGTCGTGCTTCGAATGCTGGATAATTAAATCATCAAATTCTGTAGCCTTCTTGCCTCGTTTCTCCGATGATTTGAGTTCTATGGTGCCAGTTCGTCTGGGAGAGTTAGCGGGGTTTCCTGCCTCATGCATCATTCACGCAGAGCATCAGAAGACCCACCCAGAAGGTTGCAAAACTGAGCCGATCGTTCAATGTTTTGGACGACGTTTTTGTAATGAGAACAATTCTGGTGTATCTTGTCCTTGTTGATTCCTCATCTATTCGAACCCTCTTTTGGTGGTGTAGTTCGAAGGGTCCGGACGAAAAGTGTCATCCCGTTGCTCTTGAATTCTTCAATCGAGTGCAAAACCCTCGAAATAAGACGAAGGTGAAAGTAGATAGGTAGATACGGATCAACTGATCGATATCGAGGAGAATTATGGCATTCTATCTCTATTATTTGTTCTTGGGTTGCATTTATCTAGTTTTGGCACGAATTTCATCTGGTTATATTCATGATTCTAGTTGCCCATCAAAACGCTGTTAGACCGTAATGGCTTCGATTTGATTTGTTTTGTGTCTTCGAGCGGGACAACAAAATGTAGTTCTCTTGAATTACCCAACCCTCAGGACATGCCGATATCCCACGCAAAAGAAAACATGTGTTTCGATTCGACCTGCAGCATCTCAGACTGAACAACCTTTCACATGACTATAAAAAAGAAAGTAAGATCGATCATATTTCAACCATTTCACGGATTTTTACGATTCTTATCTGGTGGATTCAGCCGTGGCTGTTGGCATATCCTAGCTGATCCCAGCTTGGGTGGTTGGGTGTATGCCGTGGGCATGCTGCGGACATTCTGTGTGCCTGGGCATTGTCCTTCTTACCGGAAAAAAAACCTTTCTTTGGCTGTACGGCGTTACTTCTGGTGAAATTGCCCATTCTTTCGATGACGTTCCTTTGTGAAACTCCGGCCCGTTAATTGCATCATTTAGCGGACATCGTACACAACACCTATACCTACCCCTTCTCAAAGTGACAGAACTACAATGGCTCTGTGCTCAAAGTGTGCCTTTTTAGATTCTTGCCACACAACACCAACTGTAGGATACCGTTTAAATGCGCTTCCACTATCAACGCGGTTACTTGCCATAGAACAGCTGCCCTTCGCATCCAATCTGTCCTGTGGTTTTGATACAAGACCGGAAAACCCTGCGACACTAGATGTGGCGTCTTTCGGCCGTTCGCGTTGTGGAGAGGGAACGATAAGGTGGGATTTACTTTTCTTCTACGTCATGTACAATTTATGAACACCTAAGGTAATGCCTGCCGGGTGATTCAAGAGGCACGTCGCCTTACGTTCAACACTTCACGAACGGTAAAAGCCATGATAAATGGCAAGTTTCTTGGATGAGCAAACGCAGACTATAAAAGATAGGACGAGTTTCGCGTTGAGTATTGTGCCCCGATGTTCTAACACAATACGTCGCTAGGACGAACCAACATTCTCCCGAGTTTGATTATGTGTGTTTGTCCTTGGCACAATGTTTCTGTAGAATAATTTATGCAGCGATTATTTTGTGGATCATTTGTTGGAGGAAATCTAAGCATTCGTTTGATTTCTCCATTTTTTACAGTATGACGCCATATTGTCATAATTTTAATTCGGTCATCATGTACATATCCTATTTTTGGATTTATTTTGATATCCCGCCTTGAAGTCAATCCATCCATAATAAATTATAATAGCATAAGCCCAATTTACAAAAAAAAATCCAAATTACTGCTATGATGCAAAACCTCAAAAAGTATGTTTGGTGAAACAGTTGTGGTAAATTCAGTAGCATTTATTATTTACTTACCTACACGTTTCATTTCAGATTTCATTATTCTATTCATCATTTTGAGATTTCTTACCTTTAGGTTTGTGGTAGAAATAACCTTTCCACTCTTTGGTATTCCAAATCTTTGGTATTTGGATGCTCTTTTCCTCTTTTCGAAATTATATTGGTTTTGTTTTAATCAAGAGCTTACAAAAATCGAGAGCCATTGGCGAAGATGCCGACCTATACTAAAACACTTGAAAATACCAGCCTATCATGAAAATATCAAACTACATGTATGCCATAAACTACGCATCATATTTAATGCTGACTACGACAAAATGGGTTCCGTGGTGCTAAATATTAGAACCCCCGACAGTCATCCTTATGCCGAAGATTCCCCACCCTCCGTCCCCCTGGGGATTTTCGTTCATCGATACATCATCGAAGAAAACCGGACGGCTCGCGTAGCACTGGCCGGCAGAAGGAAAAATGCAGATAACACGATTAGAAAACCCAACAATCGCAATATATCAAAACGTAACTGTGCGCCCCAATCGTCGCCGCAATTGAATATGCACATTACAGCGAACCCTCCGGATAAACCTCCATAACCATTTGTTCGCCTTTCCACGCTTTATTCCACGCGTGACTCGTCCGTGGGGAGGGAAACGTACTACTTGCCCTCCGCCAGCCCAGATGCGGTGCCTCTATACGCCAGTAGGGGTTTCTCCTCTACTCAGATTCGGGGAACTGTGAACCTTTTTTTGTTTAGCCATTCACTCGCTCCTCTTCAGCCAGCACCATTAGCCCTTTGAGCGTGTGATAGTTTCCCCGAGCGAGCGAATATAAGTGCAACTGCCATTTTGATACAACAAACATCCCTGTTCCTCAGGATCCGGGGGACGGAGAGAAGGGAAGGTGACGACAAACCGCACCGCACACAACCGCAAGGCGTTCACGCGGCCATGAGTGCACGTCGCACATTTACTTATTATTTATTTGATCGAATCAAACTTGACCCGTCCCAAATCCAGCGGAAAGCGGCCCGCCGGATCGAGAGCACTGTTCTAGAGGAGAAAAGAATAAAAGAATAATGGTTGACCGATAGGGGGAAACAACTGCCAGCAAGACCGGCGATGTTTTGCGGTGCCGTCGTTGCGCCCTACGGTCGGGGGAAGTTGAAAAATGGCGTGCGTGCATGTGCCCGATTCCCGCCTGGCGAGGCACACGTTTAACACACAGCCGGAAAGATGTGCCACGAAGTGGCTTGCTAGGGAAGCATCCGCCGCGCTTGTCCACGATGGTTCCCTTCGACGTTTAGGACAAATTTCTTTCCCGCGTTGTGTGCTCGAACCGGATGGGGGGGGGAATCCTCGTTGACTTGCGAAACCTTTCAGTGCATGTTAAATGACGCACACTTCGCATTCGCCTTCTCAGCCCGCCGGAATATCACACGTTTTTTGTTGGCACCCCTTTGCGCCGCTGATTTTCCACTAGTGTGCACCTAGCCCCGGATGGCCCAGCCTGCTTCTTGGGCGTTTTGGTTGCGCTGCGGGTGCAAAATGGTGCCTCACGATGCGCGAATCCTGCCTAAGCAGAAAAAAACGCGCGGCGTTCGGCTCGATGACGAGAACTCTGGAGGCATTTAAACATGTCAACTAAATTGAATTTCTAACCCCTCGAAAAATAATACCGAGAGAAAGGAACAATCGAGATCGGGTCTCGTTATGGTTTCCTTACGGTGGGAAGGATTTGGAAGATTCGATCGGATACCGTACACAGACAGTTAGATGTCTGCCCTCTCTGTATGTTGTGATAGAATGGAAACCTACGCGATATCCTGCCATTCTTGTCTTTCTTGTTCGATGTCTGTTCTCCTAAATTTCACCTATTTTCCTCGTCAATTTGTAACGATATCTTCCAGTTCGACGTATTTTTTTGTTTCAATTGGTTTTTTAAACTAATAAAAAACATTTTTCACAATATCCAGCTCGGTAGATTTGACTAGACACTTTTCCATATACACGGTCCTAGCCTGCTGGAGATTTTCCCAAAACCTTTATCATCATCGTCATTTAAATGAGGATCGAGCGCTTTCTGGTGCCCTTGCTCCACGCTCTTGCTATCTCAAATAAACGTTACGGTACGTGAATTATAATTAAGTTGCAATTACTAAACTAGGGAATAAACTTAGGAACCTTCTGTTATTTGTTTCCGCAGGGTATACATGTTAATGTAATTATGTAATGTCTTACGTATCTCCGAACTCCGAAACAGGCATGACGTGGCGGTTTCATTAAATAGTTTAGACTGTACCATTTATACTACACAAGATATCGGCAAAGATACGGGGTGTGCATGCGAGAATATTTCGAGTACGCCGGACACGCCATAACAGTTTGAACGAGAACTCTGACAGCCACCTGATCTCCCACGCGTTGGCCACTTTGCTACAAAAAAGAAGGGATATCAGGAGAAAGAAAAAACGAAATTTGTTACAGATAGAACAAACGAATAAAAGGACTAGAAATTAGAAAAGTGTGAAAGTTTCCCAGACTTTCTGTGCACCGCATCAGTTCACTGTCGTGCATCGGCAAAGCGAGCAACCATACCCCAGGAATGAATGAAACCGCAAACCCAAGCGATGCCCTAATTTTGTCAATCGAAATCAGTTGACAAAAACGAAGAAGACATTTCTCCGATAAATTCCACCAGCAAAAGGGTGTAGGGAAACTACCTGTCCCGAATACCCATCATTCCTAGAATGTCTGATTTATTTGTGTGTGTTTTTTTCTTCTCCATACCAACTCCATACGTGACACCTTTCGCCGTGAGACGCGCAACCGAATGGAAGGATAATCAGTGCGGAGAATCCAACTGACCAGCAGTGTCTGTCGATGGTGAAGTGGTGAGAGAATGGTGGCAGATTTCGCACGGCCTGTGCCCAAGACGAAGGCAGATTCACATCCGAATCAGGCTCGGGCTTCATCAGCTGCCCACCCAGCCCGTGGTGTCGACAAAACACGACGACGACGACGACGACGACAGACTGTCTGTGCTGGTTCGGATCCTTGCCCATTCATCGGGTTTCTAAGTCCCTGCGAGTGTCCTTTCCAGAGCCTTTGACTTGTCTTTTCTTCTCGTGTTGCTTTTTTATGTTCCATTCATTCATAACTTCGGACACTGGGCGCAACTGGACCGTGGAACAAGTTGACTTCGCCTTTCAGAGGCCTTTTTTTATCCTACACCCCGAGTCCGTTACCCCTCGTCTCGACCCTCAGCTCCAGTGACCTTCAAACGCTCGATTTTAGATTCGCCCACCTTTTCCCTCAGCAATCATTCACCAGTCTCCCTCAACCTGACCGAGCTGTGGGTGTTTGGTAGGGCCACCTTAACGGGTGTTTTTTTTTTTATTCTATCACCTTTTTAGGCCACTCCAAGTACAAACAGCCCAGCGAAGGGATCCCCAAGCTGGGCTCGGAGGGTGTCCTAAGTAACAGAATTAATGGTCATAAATAAAGGTGAACATTTACGGGAGTTGAGCAGATTAGTCCGGTGGCAGGAGCATATGAGTAGGAAGCAATATGGAGCGGCGACCTGCGACGGAGGGAAAGGGCTAGACAACGCTATCCAGAAGGGCTTGGCATCGATGGAACGACAGTTTCTCGGTCTCGGTGGGAAACCTGTTCGAATCGGTGTTAGCCCACTACCGTCCATAGCTAATTTGTACCATCCTTTTTGCGCTTCTTCCTGCCGAATGCCTGAAGGATTTCTCTTTCCTCCACAGGCTCGCTTATCCCTCCTACGACTGGCCGGGAATAGGTTTGACAGAGATCCATTCAAAAAAAAACGACAGCGAGAGGTAAATGGTATAATAGGATTCAGAATGATAATAAAAAGGCGTGCAAGATCCGTCTCTTTTATGTGGACTTAGGTACGGCTCTCGATACACCCACCTTTTCCCCTCCTACACCATACACGTCCATCCCGAAGGCATCGTATTACCGAAGGGCCTTCCCTGGCGGACGATTGATCAACCTCCTCCGACGATGCTGTTTCCCACTCGCAGCAGGTCGGCGCAATTTGCTCTGCCGAAAACAAAAGACGGGCCGACAGGTCCTGCCGGGAACG
The DNA here is from genome assembly GCA_034621735.1 of Anopheles plumbeus. Lineage (NCBI taxonomy): Eukaryota > Metazoa > Arthropoda > Insecta > Diptera > Culicidae > Anopheles > Anopheles plumbeus. Next base: position 45,551,349 of record JAOEFI010000003.1, read on the forward strand.
AAGGGGACGTTTGTGAAGTGATGATTATTTTACGACATCGGTACGGTTCCACAGGTATCCGTCCACCAGTCCGTCTAGGGAAAATGCGTGAAGTGAAGTCATAAATTCCACAGAATGGTAACATTCTTTCCAATACGACTCAGAATTGGCACGCAAACTTTCCGCTTACAGTCTGAAAAAATGAGTTGTCATCGGTACACTGCTGGATTTCATTGCCTACGATCGCCACCCGCTGAGATATGCGGTTCGGAGAGAGGCTTTAGAAAATTGGCTTAAACAAGTCATCAACATTAGACTCGCTAATTTTACGCCATCCTTCACCCATTTGCCCACATTCATTTGCGCACCTTATCATTATTACCAGTAGCAGTGACCCATTGTAAAGAGGCGAAAGGCGAGTGGAACGGTAGATATTTAATAATTCATTGCAAAAGTGGAAGGAAGAGTAAGAGGACATTTATTTCATAGTCAAATTAATCAGAAGCTTTTTCTAGTTATTTATGCATCATTCGCTCCGGTCGGATTAACATAAATACGTACAAGGCATGAACACATCGTACTCCACTATGTTCCATCGGTGTTCGTCAAATCATTTGCACGCTTAGTTCAAAACATGAAATGAAATTCACAAACAAGAATAAAAACAAATTGAACGATGAGTAAGTATTACTCTATTTGTTCTTATATTGTGGTATGCTTCTAAAACATATTAAATGTTATAATCAGTTTTATAACTTTCCAAACTAGCTTGACACTGGATTGAAGATCGCTGAAATAATAAATTGTTTTGGAAGGACTCTTCCGTTCCAAGTCTTAGTTGAGGCTATACCGGCTATTGAGTAACTCATTGTTTACCGGTAACGACAACCGACGAAAATCGGAAAGAAACGTAATAACACTGTTGTATATTATCTAATTAAATAGCATCGAAGGTATTATCTAATTGAATAGCTTCGATTAATTTAGGATAAAAACGTCTGTTCAAGATTCACTCGAGCGAGATTGATATATAAAATAAATAAACAACATTTGTGTAATTTTTTAGCCTTTGTTTATTATAATACTTTATAAACAGCGTGCAAAAAGTGTTGTATACCTATCGTCCAAAATGGCATCATAAACGTACTATCAAAATATAATCTATCCCTAACCCGAATGGTCTTGTCCTCCAACACTGGTGTTCTGGAACGGTCTGAAATCTCTCTTGCAGGTCTGGTTCTATCAGCCAAACACGTCCTTATCACGGTATCAAGTTCGATATTGAAATCCATCGAAACGATCACTGGGGTCACGACCACGATCACTTGGAGCAGTCGACCGGCGGATGCTAGTATCCAAATACGTGCGTCGCGTACATTGGCATCAACATAGCGGCGGCGGCGGCCGCTGCAGCCGAGGCCGGCACGAGCCCGTACGTGTAGCGCTCCTGTGGCATGTGAGTTTTCGTGTGCTTCTTCAGGTGGTCCCGACGGCCGAACTTCTTACCGCAAGTCTGACACCCGTACGGTCGGATGCCGGTGTGGATCCGCTTGTGGCGCGTCAGTTCCTCGTTGCGGGTGAAAGTTTTTCCGCAGGTGGACTCGTCGCACTTGAACGGCCGTTCTCCTGTTGGGCGTGAGAGAAATAGTACCAATGTTAGGTTGATCGATCATTCGTGTGCCCAAGCGGGTATTAAAGCAGTCTAATCTAACAATATCGTATCCCAACTGATCGCTCAACTTACCGGTATGGATGCGAACGTGCCCCTTCAGCTGGCCGTTGTTGGAGAACGCCACATCGCAGTGGGGACACTTGAACTTCTTGGGCCGCTGTTTGCGGCTGGCCAGCAACTTCGCCTTGGCATCTTCGCTCAGCACTCGCAGGTACTCTTGCTCCATCTGGTCGTACGTGAACGCAAGCGAATCGATCGTCGAAGGGACGCCGGCTCCGTAGGGACCCAGGACCGACGGCACGTCGGGCATCCCTTGGATGTGAGCCGGCAGGGGATGTTCAGCCATTTGCTGCTGCTGCTGCTGATAGCAATATTGGTAATACGCCGCGACATCCGACGACGGATAGTGCATCACAGACGGATTGACCGCGGAAGTTCTCGATCCGAAGCACTCGTTCGATTTCACTGGGCTGGTGTGGTAATCCGTAGGTTCCGATTTGATCGTATGCTCACTCTCACTATCACTGACGCAGCACGAGTCCGATTCGTCTGCCTCCACTCGATTGTGCCCGCAGTCCACTCCCGGCGGTGCTGCCGACTTTGCCTCCTTACCGTCCCATGGACGAAACAGTCGCGAGTAGGTTTGCGGTGGCGCAATGGTTTTGGCCGACATTTTGTACACGTTTCGATAGAAGACTGGCAACACAACAAACAAAAACACGGAGCTGCCAGGTGCGGTGTTTACACTAGGAATACCGAGCGCAGACTGAGGTGTCCTTACAGGGGAACTGACAAATTTAACAGGAAAGCCGGTACATTCTGAACTGTGATGACGGAGCGCGACGGGACGATTCGTCGTGACAGAGATAGAACCAGATCGCCCTCGAAACTGGATGAGAAATGCCTGGACCGGAGGGTTTTCCCTTCTTTCACTTTCATCTGATCCCTTTCGAAAACGGGCCAAGACACACAGACAGACTGTCTGCGAAGGATTCGTGGAACGGAGCATCGATTGGGCCATGGGCTTACCGTAGGGGCCTGCCGGGAGGCTGCACGCTACAGAACAGTCCTTCACCAAACAGAGGGGTGCGAAAAGAGCCCCTTTCGGTTTCCTACATCATGGGCTAACCCAAAAAGGCCAGCTCCTCACTCTGCCTTGTAGGACGTCCAAAGCCTCCTCCCAGTTTTTTTTTCATTTCGATCTATTTTATTTGTTTGTCATCCCGTTCTCTCCTGTGGCGTTGTCCTTTTAACACTACTAACCTTACCCTTAGGGTGATGCCTCAAACCACAAATGTAGAGAGCAACACGAGATCCTGTCCCCTCTGCTAGTATTGCTATTGACGTAATAATCCCTTTATAGTGGCCAGGATTGCTTTTCCCCTAACTAAAATTTTGCAACAGGGAAACACTTTTACTTTGCATTCGATTGCCCCTTTTTGCGTAACTGTTCTACCCACCGTGAAGAGGCCAACTGCAGCCAGTGGGGCCTGAGCTAGGGCATACCCAGTGTCTGAATTGAATGAGTATAAAGCGGTGCGGTAGGAGCAAAGGAATTATTTCTGTCCCACACGTATAGCATCCAGATGTGAGTGATCGATCAATTTTCCCGACGTCAAAAGCGAACGCGCGCATTTCTTACCGAGCTCCGACATTTGCGCTAATTTTGACGGATCGGATCGCACGTTCTTCGACAAGCAGCGTCTCAAAATTCCACTCACTTATAAAGGTTTTTTTTTCTGTCCAGATTTGTGTCCTTTTGTTGCATCTCCTAGATACAATGGTCAATACTTCAAGATCACGAGCACGCGGCCGGGTGCTTATTCGAAATTTATTAGTGGTTTTTATTGCATGATCCCGAAGCACCAACCCTACCTTACCTTTGTTAGCACTTCTATGAAACTGCACGAAGGGACAGAAAAGAAGTGTCACTGATTTTGCTGGCGATGCAAAATGCGTTTTTTTTTTAGAAAAAGGATCACATTTTGGAAATACATGGTGAAAAAAAATGCCGCACACTGTAGCCATCGTCATATTGTGTGCCCGAGTGGGATGATCCCATTTTTTGTGCAACATCGAAATCCAAAGAAAAAAAAAGAAAGAAGTGCAATCGTTAGTTGCGGCCGACCGGCCGATTCATTGTATACGTAGACCGGTTTATTGTTCCCGATGACGTTGGGCATAAAAGCGAACACTTCACTCAAATGGGAAACGAATGATCGATAGCAACGAACGGTTCTGGATGCAGGAAAATTGTGCAAGCATATTTGGGGAGAACGAAAAAGCGATTGATTGCGGTTGTAAAAAGAGACTATTTTAAAAACCTAAAAACGTGTGTCGTACTTTGTAGCTCTGTTTGTGTTGGCATAGAAATGTAAGCTCTATCAGATATGAAATCGGAGATGCAAATATGCAAGCGGCAAGCGAATATCGGTTCAGTACGACGCTGATGTTGTGCACGATCCTCGATTCGAATAGAACAAATCATTCTTCTAATGATCCTAATCGTCCTAGTGTGGTGCTGTCCTTAGGCAGACTGGTTTTATATAAATTGATGGCATTAAGTAACTTCTAAAATGTGCGTAAAACCAATTAAATACCAAACATAAAACGCATGTTTTTGAAATAAGTAAAAAAAACTGTAGCAAGGAACTCATAAAAATTGGACATTTTTTCTGTTTGAAATGCTGTCAAAAAACCTCCAGCTCGTTGATCCGGCTGCGCAGAGGCACGCTTGCACGAGTCGGTCTTAGTTGGCACCTTTCCTTTTGATTTCGACCGCCTGTGCACGATTCTCCCGATCGCACGTGAGCACGAGGCGAACGTGTTGTAATGGTTTATCGTTTTCCTGGATCCCTTCGCCCTACAACCGCCACTCGCGGGCCCAATTCTACGAAAAGACGCCGGATCGATGAATCCGAGGGATGCGACGAGGGCAAACAAAAGTACCTCCAAAAAACGCCATAAATAATGTGTCATACTTTGTCAACGGGCAGATCGCCACTTTAGCGGCCCGTGTCCACATCGACCGCGATGGTACCGGCGACCTCGTCGTCAAGCCGACGAGAAGGTAGCCTCGATACGATCGGTTCTTTCTGTTTTCCTGCGGTTTGCCGCGCCTGTGGGCTGCAGTAGCGACAGTGGCTGCCAGTTTCTGCTGCCAGTTGCCTTCTGTAGGACAGTTCAGGATTAATCATTTCTCCCGGGATGACTGCATTGCGTGGAAATTCGAACAAAAGCGGCGGGTGCCTTCGGTTTTGCCGGGTGTTCTGCGATGCAGTGGGCTATCTTCGCCCGGTAATGGATTCCACACAGCACGCTGGTCAATGATTTTGGAAGGAAGCACGCAGGGGCTTCCTATTCCATCTCGCAACTAGCTAACCATTCCAGACATCGTGTCCCGATGCAGCCGATCTTGAAAAACTGCGCGGAATGTATCGACCGGGATGTTCAAATGTCTGTCCTTGCCCTCGTATCTTTCGTTTCATAAGCGATTTTTTTTGTATTTGCTCCCAACAGTCGCTAGATTCTCGCCTCGATCAGTGTGTGTTTGTTCTACCGCAGAACAAGGGATGAAAATGCAAGTAGAAACCCCTCTTATTCGACACCCCTCCACTCGACTGCACACCGTGAGGGGTGATGCAGGGAGCGTAACAATAATGGTGGCTTGGTTGGCGGTTTACCGTTTTCAAAATGGTGGAAAATGGATTCCTTGCACGCGATAGAGTGTGCAAATACGGTTCCACGCACTTTCCATCGTATTCCTGTCATGGATGTAATCTGCTGTCAACTGCTGAAAGTGTCAATGTTGCTAATCTTAAATCTATATGGAAATAATATCGTATCATTTTTTCTCAATACGCCTAGTTTTCTGACATGGTACACAAGTTATCGAACTGAAAGTTATCGTACGACAAATATTTTAACAAAAAGATTCCTGTATAACTGAGGGAAAAAGTGTACAAGCGCGAAAACTATCAAAATACCGATAAATTTATGTTAGGAAGTCGCGCAAATCTATTTCACATAGTAAAACACAAAGCTCTCGGTTTGTTAAAAAAGATAAGAATGAAAATCAGTTCTGGATGTTTCCTTGTGGGTCCATCGTTTCAGACAGGATATTTGTACATATAGTAGACATTTTTATGGTATACTTAGCATTGAAGATAAAATCCGATTAAAGTCAAATGAACAACATTTCTTTCTTGCTGTGCTTTACTTATGAACAGTGAAGTGTTAATGATCAGTCAAGTAAAAAAGGAATAACGATATATACCTCATTTCCCTTGTTTTGTTTCGATGTCGAAACTCAGGTTTATTAGGATTAATTTTTTTTAATACCAGTATATTTTGGGATCTGCTTAGCAGAGCGATTCGAATGGTTCAAAAAAACGACACTTCTCTACAAACACACAAAATGTGAAATAATGGCCATGGAGATCTACTCAGAAAATTAACTTGAATGTCTGTAGTCAAAAATCTTCAAAATATGGCTTTTCCGTCGTGATTTCTCCTCTAACGTATTTATACGGTTGCCTGGAAATCGGGTCAACCTCAACCACCACCGAACCGACGAAGTAATTGATCTCATCAGGATGCGCTTTGCAGTGAAACTTTTTTTCCCCCCATGCCACTCTGCCCCGACTGCGGCCGACGGCACGAGGACGGGACAAATTGAAACAAATATTAGCATAATTCCTTTCAAAACTTTTTCAATTGAATGGAAACGAAACACCAGCCACCGTAGGATACGGGTGCGTGCCGGTGAATGCAGTGAACTAGCCGCACCAATCCAGTGCAGTTTTGGGTGTTGGTTTATTTTTGCACAAGGATTTCACTCCTACTCCTCCTACTTCTCCTTTCTTTGGGCACCAGCAGATCGACATTCTGGGTATCGGATTATGGGTTTTTTGTTTGGTTGCAAAATGGTTAATCCTATTCCGCTTCATTTCATCGGCCATTGAGAACAGCAGCTGGTGGAGGAGGGGTGTGAAACGGTGTTGACGTTGAAATTCCAAAAGCGATGCACTTTTCACGCGAGACGTGAAAATCTCTCCCCACACTTCGTCTCCGGAAGCCAATCGACGGACGACCCGGATTAGGAACCTAACTTGACGGTGGTCCTTTCGATGGTCGGGAGCAGCACGAGAACTGAATGAATGTTCTAGGACACCGTTCCGGTATTAGGAGGATAGCAAGGTCCTAAAAGTCGGTCAAGGATCACAGAAGTTAGCAGGATTATCGGGTGGCAATGTCATGTTAATTAACTCACCAAACCACTTCGGGCCATTGGCTTCGGTCTGGCACCTACAAGGACCTGCCAGGAGCCCACGAAGGAGCCGACGTATGCGCGACGAATGGTGGACACAGCTCAATTCCTTCGCTATGATGCCTGACCTGGTATGTGCGGTTGTCGGAAAACAAATGTCGGTATGCGTATCCTGGCGGAACGAACGCTCGACAAACTTCCTCGAAATACCAAAGTAAAAGAACGCTGGCTCTACGAGATAAGATATATTGCACAACACTGAATATGTTGCGGGAAAAGGTAGACAAAAAATTTCACCTTCGCAGCGTATCCTTTTTGATGTCAAATGTCCTCTCGTCCGATGCGGCAGAGAAGCATCATTGACTTCGTTGCGCCGTTCCTTTGGGTATCATTTAAGGATAATAAATGTAATGAAAGATGAAAATCCAACCATAACGGACCGATCAATTTGCCGTCGGACCCTTATGAGGTGTCGCAGGGCTCAAAACGAAGCCTATCATCATTGGGACAAAAGTGCGTAAGGACATGACGGAGTGGCAGGACAATGCGACTGGAGTGGAATGGCAGAGCCGTGAAGAATAAGGACAGAATTGGCTGGAAGTGGAACGGAACAGCGCGGTATGCAGTATAAATGCAGCAGAGGACGAGAAGATGCGCATTGTCTTGGTAGAGGTTAGTTATGGGGGAAAGAAACAACACCAAGAGGGGAAGGTGGCTGAAAGTTTCAGGAGAAACCGTCGCCCAAACGAGAGTTGGTGCGAAGGAGAAAGGATATTGCCAGCGTCAGAGTGTCTGGCAACTGATATAAATCGAGACGCTTACCTTTCGGCTTTTCACTCTCGACTCGGCGGAAGAAAAACTACACGCAGAGATAGTTTGCCAACAATAGTGCAGCGGGCTCAGAAACATCATCAGTTGACGATGATTATAAAGGCGATGCGTGGTGGAGGAGTTAAAAACGTACACAAATCTAGCTACTAACAGTAGAGGTGTTCGATTCAATAAAGAAGCCAATTCCAGTGCTTGTTGAAGTGCGAAAAGAAAATGTCGATCGAACTATTTACGATCGTTATGCATAATTCAAACCATTATAATTATTGAACAAAACATTCAGTTGAAACTGTATGCAAGTATACGATTTGAGTGGCACTATTGCCAAACTCCGTTGAAAGGTTTCTTAGTTACTTTCCAGCAAGTTAGTTTTATTAGGAATGCTAAAAAATGCGCAAGATCGTATTATTTCTCGATTCCCTTATCTCGATGAAGTTTTGGAATATTGCAACTTCTTCGAAACACGGTTTGACATGGACAAACGGCGAATATTAACGAACCTACACGAGTTCTCAGGAACTTCAGCTACCTTGCGATCGAACGCAGGGCTCGACCGAGCCAGTAAACGAGCCGATGCTCGCTATATCCAGCAGCTTTTACAAGTATTATAATGTCTTTGATTATTGCTTGTTGGACACGACCTTCGAAGAGCGTCTTTTTTCGTGTTATTCGTTAGTTCGTAAGTTTATTTCATAAATTAGTTTTTAGGCACATTGTGGTAGTCATTCATTGTTTTTTAAACAATAAACAATAAACAATATGAGAAAATTAATGAGGAAAATAATGCAGACAACGGTTTATGAATAAATTCGTTTGGTATGTTATAAGCTTAATTTGAGATTTTATTTGAGAACTTCAACCTTTTTTGTATATCGAAGACACAAGTACTAAGCCTTCTTACTCCAGAGTAAGCATGGTAAAGCATGTTGAAAATATTTAAAAACAACCAGTACCAAAATCAAAACAGAAAACCCAGCAAATGACTTTAAACGTTTCTCCGTTTCCAAAACTCGCTTATAACCTCATTTGCTTCATTGCATCAATTTCCGTGTGAACTTGGGCTGGTTTTCTCGAGAAACAGCGAAAACGGAACAAGGAAAATGTCATTACCAGCACCGAAATCGCGCTCCAAACCACGCATCCAGTCCAAGTGTCTAATCGTGGTTTATTCAATGTACGACGAAGGCTGGCAGGGCGGAAAAATCCTAAATCAGTTATTTCGTTTTTTCTCACTTCAGCTAAATCGTTCGATGTTCCAGCACCATTTCAAATGGTACGTGTGTTATTTATCTAGTAATTTTATTTGATTCCACGCTGAAAATGTTTTTTGGGCGCAATAATCAGGATCCAACAGAGTACAACCTATTTTCTCAATGAACACCCCAGGGGTCTGCTTTAGTTGAAATTCTAAGCCATGAGCCGAGCCGTCGCATAAGCAGGTCAGGATTTTTTTTATTATTTCTTCGTTTCTGATAATGTCGGAAATAAACTTATGCAAGCCGAATAAGTTCTGTTATAACGTGTTACAACTCACTCCATAATTACAAAAAAAAGCGTGATAGTATTTGACGACTATTCTTTGTGCAATTTTATTGCGAAGAAAATGATGTTAGAAATGCATTCGATTATCCAGGTTCGGCTTTTATTCAGATCAATGAGGAATTTGAGAAATACGATGTGTGAGCCAGATTTCGAAGATCTGTAATCGAAATTATCACCCGTTATTGTTACTTTACAGACATTATAAATACTGTTGGTCTGCTCACATCTTTCAAGTTGTGGTTAATTCTTTCGTTTGATGCGGCGCAAGAATTTTTCTATCTTCTTCGGAATAGTGCAAAAGTTGACTAGAATCGACAAACATTAACACCAGAAGTCATTCCCAGTTTACTCTAAGGATCTGTCGCATCGTTTCATTTTTACAGAGCACACAATTGCTCTGCATGATTTTAAGTGCCGTGTTAACGGGAACCACATCAAAGTCGTACCGGACGGCATGAAACGGTTGTCAAGTTTGGCTAATGGGCATGTAGCAAACAAACAGCAATAGGATAAAAGCAACACCTCCGTTTCGATTTCACACCGACGACCGGTACCGAGGGGCTGGATCTCTGGGCAATGAGTTATGAAGTTATGCTCCCGAACATCTCACTTGAAAAGTCAGCCCTAGAATCTCATTCCGGCCCAAGCGCGCTTTGAATGGTCCCGGTTTATGCAGTTTTCTCATATTTTTCTGTGCACCAGAATGACGATGCCCTTTGCGAAGCTGCTTTGTGTGGCGAGTGCCGCTAACAAAACGCCAGCAGAACAACAAACGAAAGCTGCCGTCCTCGTCGGCAAATGGCAAAGGTGACAGGGTTTGACCGACAATTGGAAAGTTCATTTGCCGTACCGGTGTATTTATTTGTTCCACCTACGGCACGATGACAGCTTGCCGCAAACGGGCCGAGAGCGGGAGACAGACACAATGCGGCACCACAACAACGGAGGCGACCAGGCAAAAGGATATCGATCGAGAGCAGTCCTTTGGATCTGCACGGAATAGGTGCGAAAAGGAGCTCCGCCTTGCGGAATGTGACAAAGGCACCGGGTCATCATCGTAAGTGTTACCGGCACCCAGTAAGTGCGCTGTCAGCGGGCGTTTGTTGTATGTTTTGTTCCGAGAATGCTGCTGCGAGAAAATTGAACCATCTATGCTACTGTTAACCCTGCTAAATTCGAACATTTTTCGATGGCTGCAGGCCGGAAGATGCGAGAAAATTGTTGACAGGGGAAACGATTGAATAAAAAAAAGTTCTGCACTCCGCCCTCGAGCATACTGAAAACTAGCCAACGAGGCCAACTCAAGCCATCGAATATTGTTCCCTGTGTTACACTGCTGTTACACTCGGGGCCTTATCATCACTTCAAAAGAGATGGTACGACCTTCGTCATAGAAGCCGTATGCTCGTCGTTAAACAGTCTAAGCAACACTCGACCCCTTTCGCAGAGTCTCTCCATGCAAGTGAACAAATTAGGCGGCGTAAAGGATCGCATCAACAATCACGCAGAAGATCGATTGGAAGGCCTCCTTCCATCTGGCACAAGTCGGGAGCGCAAACGACAGTATCCTTCATATTGGAATCCGTATTAGATCACAGAATTACCCAGCTGATATGTTTCGTTTCGTGCTTTGCGTACAGGTAAGTCTCACTCAATCATCGGCTGTTCAAAATGTTGCAACCACGGACCACCCTTTCAATCGATTCCATTTTAAAATGATAACCCTTCATCCGCACCATCGCTCAGTCTTTCTCAATCTGATCAATCATTATTTGCCACTTGCACTAACGTAGTTTGTAAACGGATTAATTTTTCGAATCATTATACGAACAATTGAAGTATCGGAGTTAAATCGCTGAAAAGCGCGTAAAAACGCTTCATGGACTAGACTTGTTTTGATCTTTTTAATGCTACATTGATTGATGTTCAATCTAGACTCCAGACTATTGACTGATTGTTTGGAACGTGGAGCAAGACAGTACTGTTGAATGTATTAACATATTGTTGTTTGGAAAAAAAACGAGAAAGTAGAATCGACAACCTACTTACACAATCACATACAGTAGGATAACACAATATACAGCCATTTTAACCTTCATAATAGCATAATTAATCTACAAATATTTTCACAGTGAAATGCAATGACCTCCCTATCGAATGGAAATTCTCCCACCTACGGGTGGCATACACTTTTCTCCCACATTCCGGCACGGTGTCCTGACGTTCGGTAAACCGTTGGCTTTTAACCGCGCTCCACTCCCGCTGATTCGATCGTGCTGTGTTTTCCTCCCAGTGGTGCCGTGCTCCCCGTGGCGTGTGGGACTGTATGTATGGCGTTAGCTTTGCGTAGGGGATGTGCGCAGCCGGTCAAGGCCGAAAACATACCGAGTAATTTGTCTTCCGCAATTCCATTCATGAGCCATGGACTATCGTTGTTTTGTGACACTAACCGCAGTCCTTCACGGATCTTTCGGAACGTTCGCCCTCTAACCGCACATCGGTTGTGTTCCGTTTACCATTAGGAGCTAGTATGAGTGCACTCTGACGTAAGCGCAGGGTACCGTCGACCGGTGCTAGGCCTTCCCCGCTGCTGCTGCTGCTGTGGGAAAGGAATGATACATACGGACTTCCGCCAGGAGGAAATCAATGTGCTCTGTGGACGATGAGTATTGCGGTTTGCAGCGGAAGGGAAACAATTTGGCAGAAGGCTACGTACCGGTTGTGATTTATGGAAATCATTGATATTTCGCCCATTCGTTGGAGGGAACTTTTCTTCTGTTGGACCACAGCAGTTAAACGACCATAGAATCACGGGTATCGAATTTAGAGACACACGCTATCCGTTGTCAGTTCCTACAGGCAGACGAATTTTGTCCGGCAACAGGTGCCACAGCAGCGTTCGAGCCATTTTGAATGCTTTCAATTAGGACATTTTTCAGGTAACTTATTGAACAGTGCGGAAGGTTAATAAATACACGAGTCGATGTGCTGTTAGAGTCGCTTACCATCATCTCGAGACAGTGGAAGCATTGCATCTAGTCGATCCAGTGACACGAGATCCTTGTACAGTGGTTAGTAAGCAGGAATCCCAGAAGCTACGTCCTTTGTTGAGTGTGTTGAGTTATCGACACAACACTTGGTCGTACATCCGACAACGGACGGCGTGCACACCTCGCGAAGTACTACCATGCTACTACTACTCTGCTAGTTGTCCGCAGTGGAGTCACATGTGACAAAAACTCGCCACGGCTCGAGCTCCCGCGAGCTATCACCGCCGGAGGAGCACTGCGCCGGTGCGTTCGCGGAAAGCACCGAACGGTCCGCGCTCGCCTACACGCGTACCGGAGCACTCACGTCGGTTGGAAAATTGGGGAAAAACTGTCCAACGATGCTCCACCGGAACGCGTTAGAAGCGTTACGCGCATCCGTCGCCCGTGATGATGGGGCTGCTCGGGTGCACTGAGCCTTCTACGAGTCTTGTCGTGGCGTCGTGTTTCTTGGTTGGCTCTGTCGTCATCGAGCCATCGGCATTCAGTAGTCCAGCAGCGTTTGTGACTCGCGCTAACGCTCGCGTCCGGGCCGGTCACCGAACGGAAGGCAGATCCAGTGGAGCCAGCAAGTGAGTGTGCGGGTGGCGTGGTGCACGTTTGCGTGTGTGTGTGTGTATGTGTGAGGGAAGGCACGATAAAATTGCGTCCGTGCGGGTGAAGAAGGAAGCATTAAATCCTAGTGAGGCCACGGCCAAAGGTAGGCCAGCCTGGCGTGTAAGAGCGAACGTGCTAGCAAAATACTAGGCACGGTGTGTGGATGACCCCTATTGTGCTTGGGCGAGTGTGTGTGGGCGCGTGTGTGACTTCGTGGGAAAATGTTGCAAAGTTTTCTAATAAATTGGCGAAACATGAAATAGAACGAAAATCTGCTCCAAGTATTCGCATCGGCACGTGGGGGGAATTTTCCTCTCCAAGCTGAAAATTCATGCATTCCTCTAGGAACTATTCACACCGTACGGTTTCTGTTTCGAACAGTTCACCAATTGCTGCGGGTATAACCGTACCCTGATTGTTATCGTCACGCCTGGGAAGTCAGTCTATCACCGTTGGGTAGGACAATCTTCGAAATCTCCGAATTAATAATACCAGAAACTATCGATAGTTTGCGATTATTTGCGTGCTTCCAGTGCGTTTATATCATAGTGCTTTCTTCAACCTCCAGTGTGCGGTCACTTCCGGTTTCTGCCATCGCTACACACTCTGCTAGGAGTGACGAGAAAACGAAACGGTGCAAACAAAATCAGAAGATATAAGTAACAGAACGGTCCATTAGTTCGGTGAATCGTGTGTGACGCAAGCAAGTCCTTTTGGGAAAAATGCCCCCATACCACCCTTGCCGACGCTGGTGCTGCGGGCGTTTGCGTGCTGGTGGAGTTTTTCCAGGGCAAATGAAAAAAAAGGACACTAATATAAATTATCATTTGAAGAGATTTCTGACCCATTCGCCGGTTGTTGCCATTTCGGCACCGCTTACATCACAGGATGTATTCCACTTTGGGCAAAGACGACAGAAAGTAGAGCAAGTTTCCTTGCTCCGCCATCGTGTCGTCTGAACCGGGTGGCCACAGTGTGACCACTTCATCTACCACCGCTCCACTGCAACTGCCCTTCTTTGCATACTCATCCGCAGACCACAATGAAAGGGTTTTCCGAAATAGAAAATCAATGAAACTGTGTTCTTTCCCCCCGGGGTCCGGCGAGTGTTCGGCCAGACGTATGGGTTGATGATGAGCGCTACGACACGGTGTGAGGCACATCGGAGCAAGAGCATGCAGTCATGCTCGGTGCTTCTTAGAATAGAATTCTTCCAGGGAAAAACAACATTACTATATTCTAAATGGACGGAGGATGCGTGTTTTTTTTCGTCCTCCAACGCTCCATCCTAGTACAGGTACCGACCGTCGCCTACGAGTAGCGCTGTGAGTGTCTTCGTGTGGCGTGAGTGTCGGCCCTTTAACGTTCGGCTGCCTCCATCCCCTCGTCACAGAGACACTCTCGATGTCCCCTAGTTAGAAAAGGATGCAGATAGGTGAAGGGAAGGGCAGGGAGGAAGGAAACGATATCCGATTCCAGAGATGCTAGTCCCACCGGCCGATGATTTTGCGGCCAGCCGAGAGAATGCCAACAGAGTGTACTTTTGAATGGAACCGAGGACAACCCGAATCAGTGACAGGAGCAGCGGGGAAAAGTGGACGGACGTACCGACGAATGAATAATTGGGTGAATATACCGAAATCTGTTCGGTGCGGATTTCGACGGATTCGTAGTACGAGCTGCACTACGTCACGCGCTCGTAACCATTTTTCGCATCCATTCGCCAAACGCACAAGGCGGCTCTTGCGCCTTTCGATTGGAGTTTATCAGGTGTTATCGGGACGGTCGTATGGCTGATCCCATCAACAGCTTGATGGGTTATGGAAATTCATCGCAATGTACGGCTGTTTTGGTTGCTGGCATATATCTAAGTTACTTCGCGTACTCTTTTCGCCTGAACGTTCCTTTGGGGCATGTGATTTTTTAAACTCATAATAGGATCAAAGTTGGAAAATCAGCAAGGGGTATCCTTTGTCGTTATTAGTGAAAGTGTTCAATAGATTGGTGTCGTACAGAAATGTTTCCCTCCCGCATTATTTTATTACAAAATTTTTGAATCGCGCCCTGTTTTCCATCAACTCAAGTAAGGTGTACGAGTGGAAATTGCTTAGCTTTGCCATTTTATTCTCGCATAGTACACCATTATGACGAGTCATCCAGCCATCCGCTGTGACAACATAAAAGTAATGGAGGTGCTCCTCTACGACACCCTACATATCATAGCGGGCCGCAACCGAACAGGCCAACAGGCCATGGAATGAGCATGGCGAGCATCGGAAACGTGGGCCGAAATCGATATCCGACTAACGACGATGTCAATGAGAAACAGGACAGCAAAAGGAAACAACACCATCGCTATGACCAGTTGCACCGGCTCGGTAGTGTGCTCTGGCGCCGCTTGTCACCGACGGAATCATCATCAGCCAAGAATGGTCTCGGAACCTATTGCCTGCCGTCTAGCAGTCGAGATATAAAGCAACTTAACGAGCAGGATCCTGTTCCCGTGTCGGGGGGACGCTGGCATGTTTCGGGGTTTGCAAGGGATGGGTTTTTGTTTCCTATTTTATTCCACGTTCAAAGCGTAACCGATCGATGATTGGATGCTACTCGCGGATTGAAGCTATCCTTACCAACCTAAACGAAGTAGTATTTCTTTATCTTCTTGTTAACAGCACAGTCTGCTAGCATGACGCTTAGCAGAATGCACAGTATGAGCATCACTTGCCAGTTGTTATTTTCCTTCCTAGTATCCACGCTTAGTATAATGCTGTCCGATGATTCTTGTATGGCAGCACGCACACATAAAAGTAGTATTTTATCGTTCTATATGTTTCTGTTT
>JAOEFI010000003.1:45570235-45581070 GCA_034621735.1 Anopheles plumbeus
TGCGATAAAGTCTTTCAAATAAGGTGATTCAAAGTAAACGAAGCTTCTTCGCGAACCGACGGCATGAAAGAGCAACAGGATGGTAAGGGGTGCGAAGAAGTGCAGTAGTAGTGCCACTGGCTATGGCTGCAAGGATAAGGAAGTCTTAATTGGAAAATCTACCACCATGGTCCTGCGGTGCATGGGAAAGTTGGGGATATGAGAAAAACTGAAAAGCCAGACAGCGACTCAAATTGAACTGATTGATGATTGGTACGAAGTGAGGGCGGTATAAAATGGCTTTATTACCAAGGAATTTCGGAATAAGTTTTATCCTAGCCAAGTGCGGTTTCTTCGGCGCTAGTGGAAATGATAAAATGCATGAACGTGTTAGTGAGGGTGCTGATTTTATAATGCCGGAATTTTGCATCTTATCATGCTGTAGTCAGCCTATCAGACGGCGGTTTTATGTTCCTTGGTCCGTGAATTCGTTACGAGAAATCGCTGTGGATTTGCTTTAATGTAGCAAACGATATGCATTTCAGACTAGTGGAAGAGTTTTAAAGCGGTGTTAACAATGTCAGCGATTATAAATAATTCCTTTTACGAAAAGAATCATGTTGCAATTGGCTTCTTGCAGCAACTAACGCCACGTCGTGTGATTAATCTTCATCCTGCAATCATTTTAATCCCAACAAAAGCGCAGAAAAATGGATCTACATCGTTACTCGAAGGCAGGACTTGCGATTGGGATGGAGCAATGCGTTGGATTACATTCATTCCGCCACTTCAGTTATTCTCGAGTCAAATAAATCCCGGCGTTCAATCTATCCCATCGTGCACCTTCCATCGCTGCCTTTTTCAGTTCCTATCACCAACTGCACTAGCTCATCCTCGCGGTTTCGCCAGCTACGCATCCTTCAGTATCGCGTAAACGAACTGCCAACAGGAGCATCGGAAAAACGCGACAAAGGAGACGAACGAACTGGCCCACCATAGCCCCTTTCCTAAACTATCCGTGGGGAACGGTTTGACGTTTATTCAACGTTTTAATGAAATCAACTCGAGTGCCAAATGACCCTTGAACGACGAACAAACGGATGCGGGAACGAAACGAGCGAACAAGGCGAATTGACGGTTGGCTCTCTTATTTCGTTCCAATCATCTCCGCCTGTTCCGCGGATATCGGCGATTCGCATTTCCCGTTTTTCCAAGACACAAACCCATCAAACGGACACAAAGCCAACAAGCGGGCACGGTGGGGTTGTGGTGCTTCCACTTCGTTGGACAATAGCATAGCTGTTAAGTTCCAACTGCGAATCGGGGAATGGGTGGATGGCCGGAACGCAGAGCCGTGGATAAAATGGAATAACGGCACTAGACGTCATATTAATGATTATTTGATGATCCTCCATCCGTTGACTAATTTTTTTGTCTTCCACCATTTTGCTTACAGGTTTTGCCGAACACAGACGCCATTAGACGGGCCACAACGTCGGAAGACAAAAAAAGCTTTAAGCTTAAGCCGACCTACGCAACCAGCCAGCCTTTCCCCACGCGATGGCCATCGGTATAACCGGGCACCGGAATGCCCGCAGGAGTCGCTACTGGCACATGGGCATCGTGTTTCTAGTGTACACCAGCTTTCACGCATACTCAGCGTCGATCGGTGGCGCGAGTGAGGAGCGAGATGGCAGCGAAGTGGGCGGTATCGACCTGTCCAACGTCACACCGAATCCGGCCTTCTACGCAACCTCTGCATCCTCCTCTGGTGAGACGTTCGGCGATACTGACGCTACCGCCTCAGACGAGACGGGGCCGACGGAGGAATCGAAACCGACGGCCAGCCGACCGCACCACACGCACCCAACCTGGCGGCCGAAACGCGAAAACTGCACACCGCCCGCGATCGAGCAGTTTCCACAGCCGCTGATGGGGCCGAACGTGCGGAAACACGGCGGACTGATCTTACACGTCCTGGTGGCGGTCTTCACCTTCCTAGGGTTGGCCATCGTGTGCGACGACTACTTCGTGTCGAGTTTAGATAGGATCTGTGAAGGTACATTACCGTCAACTGTTACATCTGTTTCATTACATTAATAACGCTCATAACCAACCTTTTAGAGCTGAAACTTTCACCGGATGTTGCCGGTGCAACGTTCATGGCTGCTGGAAGCTCGGCTCCGGAGTTGGCCACCGTCGTGATCGGTGTGTTCTTTGCCAAGGACGACATCGGCATCAGTGGCGTCATCGGGTCTGCCGTGTTCAACATCATGTTCGTCATTTCCGTTTGTGCGCTCTGCTCCGGTACAGTTCTGCAGCTGAACTGGTGGCCGCTGGTGCGCGACTGCACGTTCTATACCATCTCAATACTCGTAATGCTGATTGTCATCATCAACGATGTAATCTCGTGGGTTGAATCTTTAGTCATGCTGCTGTTCTACGTGGTGTACTGCATCGCGCTGCACTTCAACACGCCACTGGAGAAGTGGGCCCACACTTGGAACCTCCCGATCAAACTACCCACGAAAGAAGAACAATCAGCGCTGGTCACGTACAAGAACCTACCGGAAACGACATACACCCAGGGGCAGCAGCCAGGGCAGGAACCACAGCAACAGGCACAGCCCCCGGTCGAGCAGCCACCAGCAAACGATCCGGGTTACGCGGCGTACATGGACCCGAACTCTAGCTGGGATCCGAATGCGGCCTGGGGAGAAACAGCACAGCCCGTGGCTAATGCAGTAGCTGGAAATGTGGGAAACCCGAACGACGCGTGGAACAGTGGAACGGGTCAGCAGAACTACGGCTATGAGGATCAGTATGGCCCGGACGGCCAGAAGGTGCCCCAGCAGCAACAGCAGCAGGCGGTTGTTCAACAGCAGGCAACAGTGGTGCCACAGGCGGCAGGCGAAAACTACTATAAACCGAAGGAACCGCGGCCACAGGACTCGCATAATCCACTCGAGAAGCCAGTCGATGGAGGCATTCTGGCACAGGTGGCGTGGGTGATCGTCTACCCCATCCACTACACCGCTCGCCTCACGATGCCAGACTGCAAGACGGAGAAGTACAAGAACTGGTACCCCTTCACCTTTCTCATCTCTATGATCTGGATCTCGTTTTACTCATACTTCATGGTGTGGATGATAACGATCATCGGTTCGACCCTCGGCATCCCTGATACCGTCATGGGACTAACGTTCGTGGCAGCGGGTGTGTCCGTCCCGGACGCGCTTAGTTCCATTGCGGTGATCAAGGAGGGCTACGGCGACATGGCCGTCTCGAACGCCGTCGGGTCGAACGTGTTCGATATACTCATCTGCCTCGGGTTGCCCTGGTTCATCCAGACTGCGATCATCAAGCCTGGCTCGCACGTCAATGTCATCTCGAAGGGTCTCACATACTCGACGCTGTCGCTGCTCTCCACGGTGATGTTTCTGCTCTTCGCAACGCATCTGAATGGCTGGAAACTCGACAAGCGCCTCGGCATCGTGCTGATGTTCTGGTACCTGCTCTTCATCACCATCGCTTCTCTGTACGAGTTGAACTTCTTCGGTCAACTAAATCCTCCCGAATGTCCGAGTAAGTAATACGATTTTTTGAATTTTTTTTACCTGGCGTTCCGCTAAGTAGCTGATTCGTGATTTACCATTTTATTGTGCTTTTTCAGGTATCTATTAAATCCGTATAGCCCGACGACACCACTGGAACCATTTCGTTAAGCTTCCGCGATATCGCTCTTCCGCAAAATGCACTAAAGCAGTAAGAGCCACGGCCGCCAACTCCTCTTCACCAGCCTATGCTGCTGCTCTCTGTGTACCCATCTTCCATTATTTTATTTCCCAGTTTAGTTGTTTACTTTATACCAAATATTCCAAACACAAGGCATTAAGCAGGTATGTCTATGTCCACAGCAGTCTATTTGTGGACAAGTTCCCTCTGTTGTATAGATAAAAACTTGTTTATTCTTTACGGAATGAAGTTGTGTACGTTACCTTTGCAGCCCCACTATCCTACCATACCGGGTGTTGCTTTCCTATTACCATAGTAAACAGTTGTGCCATAATAGTTAGTTACCAAGAATGAGATAGCTTCACATTACGTTCAACATTGCTCCATTTCGTTTGGCTAATGCTAATGTTACTTATTTATTTATCTTTTTCACACACTAAGCCATGTAGCAAAAGTTGCCCCCACGCGTAGAGAACAAATGTATCCGATATTCAGTCTAGTTCTAATCTAACTCAATAATGTAGCTATTTAAAGGGTACCGGTAGTACCGTGTGTGTGTGTGTGTCATCGATTCGATTAATGTTCTACGATAGGATAGGATATCCTGGAAGACCTAAAACAATAACGGAAACGACTTACAAATGTGAAAAAATCGTATGCAAACCAATTAAGCAATAGGACCAATGAGGGCAAAAAACAAAGCATAAAAACGTTTGACAGAAAGAGCGAGAAAATTCCATTCGATGCAATCGGCTATTTCAAACGTTGGGATCATCTAATGGTCGTTTCATCGGATTCGAATCATCTGCCCGACACACACGCACAACCGATCCACAATTTAAAAATATTCCACATTGTCGCAGCATCAAATATGGCGTAAATAGTATAGCTTTGGCTAGTCCATAATTCGCATTTCATCACTCATCCTGCCAGCACCCGGGATCAGGATGCCGGCCGCGAATGGCTATCGTGCTGGGTGTAAATACACAGATCCCATCGTCGTCCTAGTGTTTCCGTTGGTGAAGGAAACAGATACGCGAACGAACAAATCTATAATGTTAGAAACGTAAGTTCTGTATAAAGCATCGTTGCACTTCTGTATGAAAAGCCTAAAATTCGTTAGCTCATCATGATCACCGCAATGGCACTGGTAATGTGCGCAATTCGCTCTATGTTACGCGTCCGCGTATCTTTCGCATATGGCAGACGTGTCATCTGTTTAAGCGCACGGCTCTTACCTTATACATTATGAAAAACGGTCGATTCAACAGGTCTATACCCTTTAAACCTAATAAGTATTAGAGACAATATATACATATATGTATTTATCATCAAAAACAGCCGAACAATGCAACGTGCAGTACGAGGCAGCAGAATCAACGGTAACCAATCCTCCCATCACTCACTTTGCACGCTACGTTTGGCCAGTACTACTGGCAAGTTTTCCTCTGTACGGTGTTCAAATGCAGTTCACGTCCATTGCCAGGGAAGTCAAGCGAGAGATAATTGGCGAACCTGCACCCGGGAGCATTGCTTGCTGGCGAACCGCGGCCGAAATTAGTATGCGTTAGTTGAGTCCGATAAAGTTATTTACATATTAGGATATAGTACACCCCATGAGGAATACTACGACCCGAAAGAGAACGCAGTACGGCAGAGCAAACGTAAACGATTTGGGCATCTACGTAAACTCCTCCCCGCTTTATCTCCTTTTGCAAAGTATTACCGATAGCTAAAGCAAAAAGGTAAAACCACAAACCACAATTATTAAGGTTGTTGCCGTTGTTCTTTAATTGTTTTAATTGTTTATGATAAAAACTTCCTCTACCAATAGCTACTAGTGTATACAGTGAAGTCAACCTCAAAACCATAAGCTTCCTCATAGGAGCCCGAAGCTACTAAGAAATAAAGGACCAGGCTGCATTCTGGAGATCTACACCTGCACAGCCTTTCAGTGGCATGGAAAAAGTAGCCATGAAAATGATTTATTTTTAAACCAAAAAATAATTCCACAGAGAATATATTGCAACAAATACCTGTTTGTAGAGTACCCGTACATGCAAGTACTCGTACCACAAGCAAACCACCGTGCTGTTTCAAAAGTAAACGGGTACGCTTGCGAGTGAAGAGTAGTTTGCTTCAAATCCTTTTCCTGGTGGCATTGATTAACTGTTGGTGGCTGGTTGGTGGGAGCAGCCCTGACGAGGAACTGAAGTAAGAGGTACTCGATGTAAAACTTAAAATAGTTGATATTAAAATGCATCGCCCAACGGTAGTTGAAGTGATGTGTTAAGTATATTTTATTAGGCACACAATATTGGAGGGATCCTGTCGTATTCTTATTAGTCAGTGGGTAATTCAGTTTATAAACCATGAGGGCTTGTTTCACGACTTCATCGAAATACATAGACAACCCGTGCACTGTACAATTAACTGTAATCTAGATCAATTAAGATGCTTGATAACAACTATCATTCCTCGGAGAATGAAGTAAAAAGAAGTAAATGTGAAAACTTAAAGTCACAAAACCAAAACCGTTCGGAGGATAACAATACCGCGTTGCGGTGCGATGAAGGCAAATCAATGCGTCGCCGTTACGATCGCGGTGGAAACGATGCAGCAATACACCATGTAGGTATAAATCGGCTTGGAAAGGGAAAACAGGGAAGAAAAAGTACAGCTGGTTAGCTCCGCCTAATTTTTTTTTCTGTTCCATTCCCCACTCCGTTCTCGTCCCCCGGTGGATTCTTTATGTCTTCCTTTTATGTTATCCTTTTATTTACCAGTGACGTTTTTCCGAGCGTACGTAGACACGGGATGAGAAGCGCAACACGAAAATTGGTATATTCAAAAGCACCAATGCACGCACAGTCACCAACATAGAAACACACGGACGTACTAATCTGGCCAAACAAATGGTTTAACGGTTGTTGATTCTAGCGATTTGTGCGGCACGTGTCCTCGAATCAACCCGTCCCAACCGGGAAGGTTAGTCTCCGTTCGGTACACAAGGCTTCGGAAAAGTCGTTGATCATCGACGCCAACAAATCGGGACTTCTCCTTGACTGCGTTTGGAGAAGAAA
The DNA here is from genome assembly GCA_034621735.1 of Anopheles plumbeus. Taxonomy (NCBI): domain Eukaryota; kingdom Metazoa; phylum Arthropoda; class Insecta; order Diptera; family Culicidae; genus Anopheles; species Anopheles plumbeus. The sequence goes on from JAOEFI010000003.1 coordinate 45,577,033, forward strand.
GCGCTTCGATGCTTTCTTTTGCTGAGAGCCTGTTGATGATCCTCGCTCGGCACTGATGCAAAACCGCCAAAAGCAGAAAGGAGAGTCCGGCCTGGTCACCCGGAAGTGGTCTAACCGACAAAAAGTGGATCGTGACATCTGTCCGACAAAACTGTACGACTTGCACGGCTTCGATTGCCTTCGTAGGGTAGCACCAGCACAAAATGAAGCACCGTAGTAGAACTTCACATTTAGCTGACCATACAAATTAGTGGAGAAGGGTTAAAAGTTTTCAAACACGTGTGCAGGGACTGCCACGAATAATGAAACTAATCGTTGGATTGATTGTTCTCCCAAATGTCATAAGTAGCCAGCCCGTAGCAACTGATAATACGCAAGCCCCTCTTTCTAGCATTTTCGTGCCTGTTTAATTGTGTTGATGAAACCTCAGAGATAACAGAACGACGAATAGTTCAACAGGCTATACAGCAGGCGAGGCCTTCATCGTGACAGTGAATGCATCGTGTGGGAAGATCAACTGGTCGCCATCATATTCCACCTTTCAGCAGTAATATTGGATACAACGAATCTCATGTCAATTGCACTGCTCCAAATGAACCCACGGATCATGGACCGTTTAAATCATCTAGGAGTTGTGCTCAGATGCAGACTGTGTGTATATACGGATGTGATGGACCAAGACCACACACTGTTATAGATCATCGTCGAAATGCGCGTAGCTGCTAACTTCTACATTGTTTTTAAGTTGAGAGTATACAACTACAAAATCTTTCCCGGCGGACATCTTCCAAATTTTTGATTATACACGTTCAGTATTTTGATTAGTTACTTTCACAACACTTCCTTCTTTACCGAACATTACTCTCATTCTATAGTTACATTAAACTGAACTAATCATCGGGGATATCAAGGGTGTGTTTGACTTATATTCCAATTCCACTGTATACTTGAAAGTTAGGCTTAAACGCATTAAACAACTGACCTGTTGGCAACGGCATAAAATGTCAATCAATCATTTATTTTAACCGGAGATGTAGTTCTCCAGGAAATGTGGAAATTAGGTCCTTTAAGTGAAACGATGCCATCTGCGGGTGCAAAAGGTTAAACTATCGAATGCACAATAATGCATCGCACGAACCTGCAATGATTTTCCCTAGCAAAATGATGCCTACCCGAATATTGGCCGATTGTACACCCACCACTAAGATGATACTTGCGGAGAAACTTTATTAACCAATGGCCGAGACGTTTTTTTTTTCATTCGATTGCTATATCGTATTGCAGCGAATACATAATCTCATATTATATTATACAAACGAGGAGATAAGGAGAAGAATAGACGAAATACCTCCAAAAGGTTACCGAAGTTCGAAGACTTGCTACTAGAACAACAAAGCATGCTTCATCAACAAGTGAAAAATATTCTTGCAATAACATTCGCGAAAGGTACACACGTATTATTTCCTTACAGTTTCAACTCTTTATCGTGTAAGGCCAAAATTGGAATTCAGAATATAATTCTTTGTTCAAACTGACATAACCGAATCAATGTTCACAACACCACAACAACCAATGTTCCGAAACAGATCTGAACATCATTCATAAAAGCGTTTGTAAATGGGTTAAAGGAAACAGATGAGACAAAAGAGCAAAAAATATACAATATAAAACCAAACAAATTTAAAACCAAACAAACTGCTCATGCTATGAGATGTTAATTGTTGAAAAAGTTAAATAAAAATGTAATGATAAAAGACGATTCGAGAGTTGCATATGAATTTAATTTTTATAATATTAACGTATACTAGCTTAAGTATACTAAGTGTATACCGTATACTTGTGAAATGAAAACCATAAAAACCTTTCCTAGTTTTTAGAACCAACTTATTTCAGCAGTGTTTCTGCAATATTTTACACTTAAACAATAAGTTTTGTTTAGAAAGAGGGGAAATCGGTTTACAGCGCCATTTTGCGTCGATTTTTTAAAATATGAGTAATGTATATAACATATTGAAACATTCATTACAAAATCTATTAAGGTAAATGCTGTAATTTTTTCAATGCATTTTCTAGAAAGAAACGTTGCTGCCACGTGTCGTCGTTTCCGTCAGACTTCGCTGACTGCGTACATTTTGAGTCCACAATTTTCATCTGAAATTGGACTTTAAATATTCTTTATAAACATCTCTCTAATAAGAACCTCAATTGGCAATTTAAAAAAAATCTTAAAGAGGTTTAAACAAAATTACATGTTTTTCGTAATTTTTCATGACTTTTTTTGTAAAATTGCAAAATATTAATACAGATTGAGGTTCATATAGAGCATAAGCATATAAAATATGCTTTATTCTAATTTTATTCAACATCATCATTATTTTTACTTGAAACTTTGGGAACATAGGTTTGAATAGTTTGCGAAATAAAAAACAAACAATTTCTAAACCTATTTTCCCCCTTAACTCAATATGCCATACGAAACCCGAATTGCTCATATTCCAATAAGAATCCGTCTGAAATTCCAATAAGATTTACTGATGATTTTTTTTTTCTCTTCTTCTTCTTCTCCACTTTCCGAGCGCAGGATGTAGCTTTCTAAGTTAGGTGGAACTATGCATAAGCTATTCAACTATTCAGAACTATTCACAGCAGGCTATTCGAAACCTTTTCACACATTTGTGTCATACGGTTACCCAGTCTTTAGCAAGCGTTTCGCTCAATCACTTTCTATCCAGAAAACACTACCCGTTGACAAATACGGGCAAGCCATGATTTAAGAGCGCTGCTCCTCCTGGACAAAATTTTCACTGGCAGAAGCAATTCCAGAGAAACTCGCAACGCTGAAACTGACAATTCGTGACTGATTTTTCTCTCTCAAATCTATAGAATATTTGACAGGAGTGGTTGCAGGTCTGACCCAGGCATTTCGCGTAGCATCCGTGTGTCCACTCGTTTGAATATTGATAGGGACAATCAATCCGCGCACGAATTGCTTTCGGGATGCTAATTCGATGTACCTACATTGTGATGTGACAACAGTGCTGTGCGTCTTGGTGCAATTGAACGGATTCAATTCAGAGTGTTTAGAAAACACTCGCGCTTATCAGTTATCACTGAGACTAGATCCCATCTACACCAATTGTCTTCAAATCTAGCAGTCGACAACGAGAGGACTGCGGCAAGGTTCAGTCTACTCCATTGAGTGAATGCGGACGGTTTGTGGCATCGTCAGTGTCGGAGTTAAACGGGCGTTGCTTCATTGAAAAAAAAACAACCGCTGGAAAGACCGCGCCTTCCTTCGTCCATCCCTCCGCCGAGCTTATATAATCGAATACTCATCCGTACCACGTAAGATCGGAACAAGCAATAATGGCAGTCGTACTACCTCGAGTGAACCTGGATGAGCCGCGCTACGACCAGAGCACCTACCTGAATCGTGCTAAGCATTTCCTTATCATCACCAATCCGCTGAACGCATTCGCTTCCGAGGAGCAGCTCGATCGAGCCGCACGAATCGTACGTGACTATCGGTACGCCCTGTGACCCCCCGTGACCTCGTGTGGCCATACCTCCCCGCCCGACGTCCATCGTTTTTTTCTGTTTTTCATTCCATCTAGGGCCGGCAAACCCGTTCCGGATGTGCGTAGCGTGGATGAGCTGTGGAACGCCAAGTATCTCTACGACAGTGCGTTCCACCCAGACACCGGTGAAAAGATGCTGCTCGTGGGTCGGATGTCCGCCCAGGTGCCGATGAACATGACCATCACCGGCTGCATGATGACGTTCTACAAGTCGACACCCGCCGTCATCTTTTGGCAGTGGTTCAACCAGTCGTTTAACGCGGTGGTTAACTACACCAACCGCTCCGGAGCGTCCCCGATCAGCCAGGAGCAGCTGCTAACCTCCTACTGTATGGCAACAGGTGGCGCCCTGGTGACTGCCCTTTCGCTCAATCGGCTCGTGCGGGTAAGATGTCGTCACTCGGAGGATTCTCCCCGGCGTTGGCATGTGTTCAACATCTGTTCTTTCTTGAACATTGCT
>JAOEFI010000003.1:45582949-45635911 GCA_034621735.1 Anopheles plumbeus
CACTTGTTGATCTATACAACTTCCCATAAACAGGATACACTGTATGATAAATTAAGATGTTTATGCTATCGGGCATGGTGATACTCCAACTTCACCTCATCATAATTATGTATACATGATTCCTAATCAAACAATAACATATTCCAGGCCAATACCACCGTTTTTTTGTTTCTTGTTCGCATTTGCTTTTAACCTTTTAATCTCTGTATTTCCATAGAAGTTAGTTCATTTTCTTTATTTTTTGCTCATGGAAACATTTCGGAAACGGTATATAATTGCTTTACAAGAAAAGTGGATCTGTTAGTTTCACGCATTGTTGTAAATGTTTCCATTTTTCTATACTTTATGCTTACGGTTTGAATTTTTATCGTTTTGTTCAACGTATTATGCAAACCAGCATGATGGAGAGGGCTGAAAGTGTATGGCAAAAAAAAAAGAATGTTCACCAAGAACGATCGATCGTTTTGCACGGGCATGGAATTTCGAAATCGCTTCTAAGACGTATACGACAAAGGTAGTCATCACCATGAAGAACCGGGAGGAACAGTATCCAAATTAAGTTTGTGCTTAAATATACACCACATTTAGGAGGACGGTGGTGACGATATGCTGTGACGTTTCTTTAAACTAGGTTCGTCTAATTCCGCCGAAACATCAGTAGGGAAAGTTTCGGAATTGTCCACCGGTACCGGTACGGTGGAACCATCATCCACACTCTCGTCGTCTATGTTAGACGGTACTGCCGGTTTATTATCGTCCTTATTCTCCTTCGCAGCTTCATGTTCGGCAGTTTGCTTCGCCGTTGCTATGCGCTTCGACAGTTCTCTATGGAGTTTCGTAATGACTTCCGGACGGGACTGTAATGAAGTGAAACTCGTTAGCCACAACTATCGGCTTCTACATCAATTATTGATTAGTGCGATTATTACCATCACTAGAAACACTTTTATTTGTCCAGTGCTATCAATGGCTGTTAGACGTAAGCTTTTTTGACTCGGCTGTTGTGCGATCATTCCAGACCATACCTACAAATACGCATGAAAGAGAGTAAGTGTAATTTAAACGCATTGTAAGCTTCTTTCCAAAGACCATATTGCTTCCGATTAAGTTTATCGTACCTTTGTGTTTATCAGGACGCGAAGATTTCCCGACTGTCGAAATACGACACGGGATTCATTATTGTCCTTGTCGTTGAGTCGCAACATGCCGTGGCCCCGTTCTTCCCAATTCGACTTTGCGAATGCGAATAACTTGCAGTTAATCTCGACCACGTTACGCTCGTCCTCTTCGCCCGTAACGGTTTCCACTTCCTCGTACTTGCGCTTCAATGCGCCTCGACTTTCTTCATACTTTCGCGCGGCCTCCTCCAAGCTTTCGCGATCCTTTGTTTCCCGGCTACTTCCATCGGACGAATCGGATCCATCCTTCCCAGGTGTACCGACGGTGGTCGCCGGGGTGGAGTTCGCTGTGTTAGATTTTCCCGTAGCAGTTCCTACATCGCTAGTGGTCGTGGCACCGCTTGTCGCAAAAGAAAATCCTGTGGTGGGTAAAGTGTTTCCACCCGAGCTGTTAAGATTTTCCCCCGTTACCCGCTCGTGTACGTTCTGACCGAAAACAAAACCGGACGAAGCCTCGCTCAAAGTAGACTTTTTTACATTCGCAAACAGATTTGATTTCGGGATGGAGGAACTCTTCAGCTTTGCCAGTGGATCATTGTTGTTGCTATTTGTACCGTTAGTATCATCTTGTTTCTTATCGATTTTACTATTTCCGGTCGTGGCATCATTCGTGTCTGCTTCCGACGGTTCGTCCTCACTTAGCTGCGTTTTGAAGAATGGATTCAAAGTGGCTGGCACCGTGGATTCGCTGCCGTTCTTCTCAACGGCACCATTGCCCTCTTTGTTACCACCAATGCCGCCGAAGTTGAGCTGCGATGGTTTCAGCACACTTGGCTTTAGATTGAAAGCGTTCCCTAGCCCGCCACCACTAGCAAAGCCGGTAATCGAAGGAGATGGTGATATACTGTTACTGGAGGAAGAGCCACCTCCGCCGAGAAACGATGATCCTCCGAAGTTGGACTGGCGTAGAATGCTGGATTTTAGTTGGAAGCCAGAGGGTTGCACAACACCGCTCGAACCATTGCTGCTGTTCGATTGTGATGATTCTTGTTCCTCATTCAACATGTTATCTTCTCCTGTGCAGAAAAAGTAGTGAGTGGGGGAAAAATTGGAAAACATTAAAACAGCGTATTACTACATTCGGAAGCTGGATCGTATGCTCCAAAGTTTATCTTTAACAAGCCAAGGACGTCAAGGAGTGACAAGTTAAGAAGACTTTATCCAGAAAACCAGATGTTATTGCCGTCATTTTCTCCTTAAATATCCATTAGGCGCCTACATTTTCTGGCAGAAAACACAATGCACTTACTTTCAACATTCGCCATTCAGCAGTAGCGTTCCCTAGCACTACGAGGCTACGAGGAAAATTCCCCTATGTAATGTTCTTCTCGACGAAACGAAGCCCGCAGATTACTTTCGATAGTTTTCGCTTGCGTTTAACTTCCAATACAAACAACACCGATAGAATAGAAACCACACGAGAGAACAGTGATAAGCGACGCAAGGGAATCGTTTTGTCAGCGTCAACTATCCGCTGCAGCGACGATACGAACGCGGAACACGAAATAGGAGTAGCAGCTCTTTGCTTGACTCGAACGAAATATATGCAGTATGCTCGTTTACAGAAAGAATTGCAACAGCAAGCAGTACTTGTAGCGCAAAATGTGCCACGAAATGATATACCGTATTCACCAGAAGAAGAATCGAACTATAGAATTTAGAAAATGGAATATCGAAAAAGTCAAACTGACAGTAAGAACAAGGATTATATCGACACTTTCATCAATTGGTGTAAAAACATCTCCAAACGAAAATATCTATTTTCTTCTCGACTCGTCAAATAATTAAATTTCAACAGTTTTAGATTTATTTGTGAAAATTACAATGTATAATAATGGCCTGTGCCGTATGACGCCTTCCGTCGTTATACGTTTTTGTTTTTGTGGCTGCGTTTGATATAGTCGATATGCAGGATGCCTTTTCGACATACGGTTTACTCAACCCTGCGCATAATAAACTGTCAAAATGGCATTTTCTTTTCCACTATTCAAGCGACTGTGATCTGAGCTCATAAAGGAAAGTTGTGCGAAAATAAACACATATTCTCGAGTATCGCACTCCAGATTGATTTGTGTTTTATCCTGCATTTGGTAACGAAAGGAATTACGGCCACATCATGTCGCTCTCGAGTGTGCTACCCGCGCCGACGAATCCCGTGTGGGATCGCGACGATGAGCGCAAAATGAAAACACCATCCATGGGAGCTTTAGTAAGTGCCAAGGTTGCAGCACCTCCCTACGGCCAGCGCAAGGGATGGATTCCACGTACCGAGGCTGACTTCGGCGACGGAGGGTCGTTTCCCGAGATTCATGTGGCACAATACCCGCTGGGTGAGTAGTGATCAGGCACTGGAACTGTATAATTTGCCGTGTGCTTCTAGTAAATTTGTCTACGCCTGTAGGTATGGCTGCTCCTGGAAATGCAACAAAGAAATCGAATGCGCTCGCGGTTCAGCTGGATCAAACCGGAAAGGTAAAATACGATGCTATCGCTCGGCAGGGACATTCCAAGGACAAGATTGTTTATTCGAATATAAATCAATTGCTTCCGGCCGAAGTGCTGGCTGAAGACGCCGAGGAACTCCAGAGGCCCGACGAAGAAACCATCAACGAAATCACGGAGAACACTCGTCTGGCTTTGGAAAAGCTAACAAACCAGAAGATTGTTTCCGCAATGCCAGTTCGAGCTGCGGAAAAACAAGCACCAGCACAATACATTCGTTACACGCCATCACAGCAAGGCGATGCGTTCAACTCCGGTGCAAAACAGCGCATCATTCGTATGGTGGAAGCTCAGGTCGATCCCATGGAACCACCCCGTTTCCGAATCAACAAAAAGATCCCCCGTGGTCCACCGTCGCCACCTGCACCCGTACTTCACTCACCTACGAGGAAAGTGACCGTGAAGGAACAGAAAGAGTGGAAGGTTCCTCCATGCATATCAAACTGGAAAAACGCTAAGGGATACACCATTCCGCTTGACAAACGTTTGGCCGCCGATGGACGCGGTTTGCAGCAGGTGCACATTAACGAAAAATTTGCCAAAATGGCGGAAGCACTATACATAGCCGACCGTAAGGCTCGCGAAGCTGTGGAAGCACGAGCTCAGTTGGAGAAGAAGTTAGCCCAGAAGGAGAAAGAAAAGAAGGAGGATATGCTACGGCAGATGGCTCAGAGGGCTCGTGACGAACGTGCGGGTATTCGCCATCCAGATGTCGCGGGGGATGGCCCGGCCGGTGCACCATCCTCCACAGATCTCCGCGAAAGAGATGAAATCCGCGCCGAAAGGCATCGAGAGCGAGCTCGTGACCGTAACTTGGCCCGTGCAGCACCGGAAAAACGCTCCAAATTGCAGCGTGAGCGTGAGCGCGACATTTCAGAGCAAATTGCTTTGGGAATGCCAGCGAAAACTAATCTTGCTGGCGAGTCACAGTTCGACCAGCGGTTGTTCAATACCTCCAAGGGTATGGACTCTGGATACGGAGATGATGAAGCATACAACGTCTATGATAAGCCATGGCGTGAGTCTGGAACTCTTGGACAACACTTATACAGGCCAAGCAAAGCTCTGGATAACGATAATTACGGTGCTGATCTGGACAAGATCGTGAATACCAATCGTTTTGTGCCGGACAAGGAGTTCAGTGGTACAGATCGCAGTGGCCAGACCGCTCGACAGGGCCCAGTGCAGTTCGAGAAGGAAGAGGATCCCTTCGGCTTAGATCAGTTCTTGACCATGGCCAAAAAAGCACCAAAACGAAAAGAAGACTCTTCTGCAGGACCGAGTGGCAGCGGTAGCAGCAGTCGTGACAAGGACCGCAAGAAACGTAGGGATTAGGCGAATAGTGAGGACATTTATTCATGTTTTGCATTTGGTTTGCCGTATAAATCCTCATCATTTACCTTTCAAACTTGCAAAAGCATGTTTCTATCGCAAGAAGCTCATGGGTGTCAGTTAATGCAGACGTTGATATAACGTTATGAATATAACATTAAATAAAACAGACCTGGGCCATTTGGAACATAAATATCTCATGTTGGGTTGTCGTACTTTTATGTGAATTCACTATTCACTACGTACTTTTATGTGAAAGTAAAGAGTTATATATTCTGCCAGTTTAACTCGGCTTCGTTTGTTGTTTCAAATTTCAGGCAAAATAAAATTACACCAAGTAATGATTTTCCCCGTACCAATTTCAAACTACATTCCATCACAATCCATCGAGGAATGTGTTTACACGACGTACTTCAAAGCTCCCTAGACCAGCTGCTGCGAACCGGATGCCGTTTCTAATGCATTTTACAGCTTACTATCCTCAATGCTTTTCTCTAAACGCAGAGGACGATACTGTCAAATGACGAAGGAACTGCCAAATAATAAAAAAAGAAAACACAGCACTGTTTCGGGATCGGTGGATAATGGTCGGAATTGGATGGCGGTAGGGTGCCGAAACAATTTGCTGGGATAGTGATTTTGTGTTGAATTTTTTTAGTTTTTTCGTTTCTCTCCAAACCGCAAAAGGAACTTCTTGAATGATACTGGTGCCTCTGATAAACGGGCTAATGTGAAGTGAAGTTGTTTGTAGTGGTGAATTTTATTATTATTTCCGGATTTTCCTGCGATGCAACTGAATTTGATGGTGCCATCCATGCATCTATACCACACGCCTATGACCCAACCCCACGTACAGGCAGATAGAGACATACACAGTTAAATATAGTGCTGTGCCACCACTCACCGTTTAGTTCGCTTAATTAATTCAATCATCGTTGTATTCTTGTGTATTCTTCACATGTTTCTGAACTATTAAATCGGAACGAGCAACTTGATATTTTTGATGCTCCATTGTTTACCTTCGTGAAAGAAGTGCTGTCGGAAATTGCATTTTGGCGGACAATAAACTGCAGATAAGAGATTCTGTATCCTGTCCAACTGCTTACGTCGTTGTTTGCACCACCACCCCAAGGACCCGAAGTTCTAGCTGGTGGACATGAGTAGCAGTAGCGCAAGTACCAGCGCCGGTGGTACCACGACTACTGCCGACGGTACTACTTCCTCTTCCTTCTGGCGCAACAACAGTCGCTCCATACCGGGTCGACCGACGACAGTCGCAAACCGCGCTGGTGCTGGCCGTCCAATTGGTTTGGGGACCTCCGGAGCCAGCTCGTCCTTCCAGGACTATCAGGACTCTGTGAGCGATGCATGGGACCTTGGAGATGATGAGTTCTGCATCATTTCCGGTGTTGTGGACACACGTATATCGAAACGAGCTTCACAAACGGCCGCTTTAAACGTTATTAAAACACATAAAAGTGGCACAGGTGGCAAAGCGTTTATGGCCACCCGATCGGACACACAGGAAATATGCGCCGGAGATAACTCAGAGTCGGGCCGGTTGGAACATAATCAACAGGTCCATAAAAGGACGGAAGAGACGGAACGCGTACCGATAGAGAATCTAGACCATCAACCGCAGGGTGGTGAGAACAATGCAAAGTTGCTGAACGAAGGAGTGGTGTATGTGAATGATCATCGGTAAGAATTCTCATCACCACCTATGTTGTCGGTAATAGTTTATAAATTGATTGACTTTTCCGGTCTCAGCCTTAGGCAAAGGTTTCACGCATACCCGGGGCGTCCACAGCTGCTAAAACTCTCCTCAAACGTAGCCTCGAAAGACGTGGAGTGCGAGTCGAAGTATGAAAAGTTTAGCAACATTCTTGAAGCACCTCTCCTGAACCTCATAGCCCTGAAAGAACTCAGTTGGTCTGGTGTACCGCGCAAAATGCGTGCGGTCACCTGGCGGCTCCTTTCCGGCTACCTCCCAACCAGCCTCGAGCGGCGGCAGACCGTTTTGGAGCGCAAACGGGTCGATTATCGCAAACTTGTGCAGCAGTACTTCGATGCGGACTGTCGGGACGAAAGCCAGCAGGACACCTACCGACAGATTCATATCGATGTTCCACGAATGAATCCTCACGTATCGCTCTTCCAGCAGCAGCTAGTGCAGGAGATGTTCGAGAGGATACTGTTCATTTGGGCCATCCGGCATCCTGCTTCCGGGTATGTGCAGGGTATTAACGATCTAGTAACGCCTTTCTTCATCGTCTTCCTGCAAGAAGCCGTGGGGGCAGGTAAGTTTATTCCGAAAACTTCCTAAAAGCATCCTAGTCTAATCGATTGTATCCGTCACTGTTGCTCTGATTTGCACTTCATCTTGTGAACATTTCAGATAAGGATCTGGAGCAATGCCAACTGAGTGACCTCAGTATCGAGCAACGTGATATCATCGAATCTGATTCGTTTTGGTGTTTGTCCAAGTTTCTCGATTGCATCCAGGATAATTACATTTTCGCCCAGCTCGGTATACAGGCGAAAGTGAACCAGCTAAAGGAGCTTATCCAACGCATCGATGGTAATGTCATGATCGTTTATTTGCTCTAATAAGGAGGCTGTGGTGCAGGAATGTTCTTTAATCTGGTATTTATGCAGGAACGTTACATCGACATCTTCAAACCCACGGGGTCGACTATCTGCAGTTTTCCTTCCGATGGATGAACAATCTCCTCACCCGTGAACTGCCACTGTACTGCACCATCCGCCTGTGGGACACGTATTTGGCCGAATCTGATGGCTTTGCCGTGTTTCAGTTGTATGTTTGTGCTGCCTTTTTGCTTCATTGGCGTGACCAACTGTTGCAAGAAAAAGATTTCCAGGTGAGTGCGTTGTGGAGACTTGCGTTGCTTTGGCAAATCGTGTGCTAACTGTGCTGTTTGAATGCCCTGACAGGGACTCATGCTGCTGCTTCAAAACCTGCCAACACACAACTGGATGGATTCGCATATCGGAGTGCTGGTGGCGGAAGCGTTTCGACTAAAGTTCACCTATGCCGATGCGCCGAAGCACCTTGAAACGAAAAGTTGACCCGGAATGGCACCGGACGGTGGATACTATCACAACTACTGTAGAAACTACTTGTATAAGTTTATATAGGGACGAAAAATTTGCTTCTAAGATATGGTAGCTGGATGCCGCATGCTAGAGTCAAAAGCGAAAGTAAAAGTTGAAGTCGATCAACAATGGACTGATGATTGAAGAATGCATGGTGATATCATACGACGGAGGAAGGGTATGCATCATTTCTTGTAAAACAAGAGATTTGCTTCCGATTCTGGTTAGAGGGAACAAAACACCCGCGTGTAGAGTTGATGTGAAAACGGAAAGTATTGAATATATTTTATTTCATGAATTGTGTGCAACGAAATAATGAATCCGACACAAATCCGCCCCTTCGTTTCCGATATTTGCCCTTCGTTTCCGATCATGTTTCACCCGTTGTGTGTTGTTTGATATTCTTAACATCGAATATACTACCATTCTATGTTGATTACAAACCAGAACCCTTTATAACTGACGTATTACGCAAAAAAAACTTTAAAAAATTCCAGGATAACTAATGTGCAGCATTTAGCATGGGCAAGCGAACAGACATCAGAGTGAGATCAGGAAAAAGTAACAAAATTTCATCATAATGTAGCGCGATGCAGCAGAAAATTATATATACTGGAAAAACAGCGACAGGACACAGAAACAACAACCAATTAGATAATTGTAAGAAAATAAATGAATAAAACAAACCAATACCGATAGCTTTACAATAAACACATGATCTTGTTTCTAATTTATTTTCCCATTCAGCAGGAACAGCATGGAATTAAATGAGGTGGAATATCATATCAATAACCGGTTTTTCGTTAAGCACGATTTGTCATAGCTGTTTTTCTATAGAATTGGAAAAATGCATTGATCCGTCCAAATTTCAGGTTTCTCGATAACCCTGGTTTTTATACAAGAAAAAACATGTGGTAAAACATTATATACGCTTGATATATAGTAGATGAAGGTAGCATAATACAAAAAAAGAACTTCTGACATGTTGGTCAGAAAATTACAACAATTGACGAAACAACATCAATAACAATCGGCATCATTAACGTCGGCCGCATAGTAAGAAAACAGAACATCGTCGAGCAGGGAACCGAAGCTTTCTGCGTTTTCCAACCACTGCTGCCGGCTGTTCACGATTACGGCCAAATCAAGTGTGCTCACACGACGCAAAAAAGTTTCCGCACTGACCGCGGCATATTGACGGAACAGGTCGGCATGCCGGAGGGTTGAATCGCAACCGCAATCATCACCCATCTGTTGTCGCACGTACGTGGTGGCTACGGTTGTCACGTGTGGGTTGTACGTAACCGAAAGCAAATTCATATCGTTCAGATTAACGATAGAGTCGATGATTTCATCTGCATTAGCTGTGCTGCATGCCACGTTTCCGCTGTTGTAGTCGGCATCGTTCCTCCGTTGCGGCACTGTCGCAATGTTTCCTCCCGATGTAGATTGATTGATCGTAGAAGCTGTTGAGGCATCGGTGGACGAGGGAGACACAGTTTTACTGGTGTCAGAAACGAACAAGGATGGTCGTTCCAGGTGTTTTATCTCGGAGTAATTCGTATCGATCACCGATACCCGCCCTGACGGTAGCGTTGGTTGTTGTGCAGAGCATACGGTTGAAGAAGAGGAAACGTTCCGACCGAGATGCGATGCAGAGGACAATGGAAAGCTTTCCTTCGCTCGCGATGCAGGTGGGGGAGACCCTGTGAGATTCTGGTAATAGTCGAGAAAGTTGTACTTGTTCAAGAACGACATCAGCTTGTCGATGACGGCCTTCGTTTCCTTGACCACCGCCAGATCACAATCATCGCCGAGGCAGGCAAGCAGCACTCCCAGACATCCACGGAGTGAGAGCTCATTGAGCACCTTCATGAGGCGTGTTTGAATTTCGCGATCCGTCAGAGTGACGATTTTCTTGTGCTCCTTCGAGAACGTCACCGAAGGGAAGGTACCGTCGATCATGCCCTGGTGTTGAAATTGACGGCACATGACCAGCCGCCAAAACTGAAGCGCATTGATTTTAACTTCCCAGTAGAGATCGTTGACGGCGGCGTAGGCAAGCACGTAGAAAACGCTGTCCAGGCACTGCGGTTGGATTTTGTGATTGGCATAAATTTCGCGCACCGTGTTAACCGCCTCCCGACGGACAACACCTTCGCTCTCGTTGTCGATGACATCGATCAGGTGATTCTAGAGGGTGATTCCGGGAATGACGATTTGTGTAATAAACAAAAATTAGTGAGAACAATCAGGGCAACATACCATTAGTGAAAGCTTCGAAAGGGAATGATCCCACAGCAGCCGTATCTTCACCATCAACGTTAGACAACGGAGGGCTGATGCACGAACGTATGCTTCCGTGTCGTTCTTTGCTGCTGCTTCCACCACAGGAATAATATCACAATCGAGAATATGTTTTTGGAAGGCTGGAAATTCTGAAAAAATATGTGAGAAAAGCAAGTAGAATTGATACTTCAAATAGGTGTGCGAGAACTATCGAAGCTTTCAATTTGGACAATAGCGTTACTGATTTCCGAAATGCTGACAATCGACGCTAGCAGCTCCAGGGCTGAGTCCCGTACTTCCCAACTAAAGTCATGGAGACGTTTGTAGATGATTTGCCCCACATGCTCCAAACCAGACCCGGCGATATTGTCCATCAACAATGCCAGGTTTGGCGCCAGGAAGTGTTCGATCGAAATTTGGGTCAGCTTCAGCGCAAGAACTACCAACTGAAAAGCAAATAGAAGAAAACAATGTTCCTTAATACGAATCGCTTACATTTCTACCTTATCTGATTGGTTTTTACCCTCGGAGGAAGATTAGTATTGCTGAGCAAGTTAAGCATAAAGTTAACCACCGTCGTCGATTCTATGCACTCCTTCCAGGTGATTTTATAATTCTCAATCAGCAACATCAGCCCGTTAATGATCGCAGACAGCAGGTTCGGTTTGCTGAGGATAAGGTCAGTGTTCCAACATTCACTTTTCTGCCCATCAATGGAGCAGCACATGTCGGGTAGAAACTCTTTCAGCAAGTACACAAATGCTTGGAAAGCGATAATTGCACGTGGGCGTGGAAGTTTGTGCGTGGTTACAATTCCCTGAATCGATTTACATGCTAGCTCCGTTACGTTCAGATTGTACGCCTGGAAAATGTCCCGGCAGGCATATATCAGACGGATCGTGAACTCGCACGCAATGTCGTATAGTTTAGTGCAGAACTTTTCGATATAATCTGGTAGCTCTTTCGACCCGAGGCATTGCATTTCGTAGACGACGGGGAATAATTGAAGCAACAGAATCTGATCGCCAAAGCGAATGCTTTGATTTTTCAGCACAACCTCTTCCGGGGCTCGTTCGCCAAGGATGCGCCACAGGGAGTGATGCGTTTCGGCCATCAGCATCACGTTCTGTACGTTGCCTCGCCGAATGGAAAAGTTTACATAGTTGAGAAAATTTATCGTGTATCGGTCGAACGTAAGATCCACGGCCGATGTATCGTCCGTAGGGATTTCCATCGTGCACAGACGCGCACAGTTAGCGAAAATGTGCGTCTGCCAGATCTTGGCTAGGTACGTGTGATCGTGCATTGTGTCGGCAAACTTCCAAAGATTGCGCTCGAATTTGTAAGTGTACAGAATGAAGTAGGCCACCCGTGTTCGCTGTTTTGATTCGATGATCTTTCGGAAGAGCGTTTGCATTAGATTCAGCAACGGCGATATGATCTTTTGCGAGTGATTATCATTCACCAGCACAGCATCGTCCTCCTCCGGACTTTTCCACACGCAGTCGGTTAGCGGGGAAAGAATAGTGCGAATGATTTCCTCCACCTCCTGATAGTCACCCATTGCACAGAATCGCTCAAGAACTTCGTAGATAAAGAGAGACGTCTCACGCGTGATGTAGATCGTTTGGTAGCCATTATAGTAATCGAGGCAGATTCTCCACGATCCCGATTGCTTTATCCAGGCCATACCCATTGCGTGGCTTGAAATTGCCTTCAGAACCAGCACGTGACCTAGCTTGATGGACGGGTTTTGCATCTTTCCATTGCTTTGGATGCAGTCCTGGAAGCGGTCGAGCATGCGGCTACTGTTTTGAACGCGAGAGAAATCCCACTCATTCTCGACGATCATCCCTAGGAGTTGGAGTGTGAAGGCGGCGATATCGGTTGCCGGAGGCCTATCGCTCTCCCACTGCTTCAGGGTGGTCTCGAGCCATTGAAACACCTCAGGAGATTTGACAAGCTTACGATGATCTAAAAAAAAAACGATTTAAAAAAAATAATAATTCGAGTTATCGCGTTTGTGACCTCTTTTTTAAGAACTTTCGTTTCACGATCGAATCGTTTCACTCACCTTGACAGTATTTTCCGGATAGATGGCTGATAATCATCTCGAGGTAGACATCGTTGTTAATCTTGAAGCCGCGGTTGAGGAACGCAGTTAGCACCTTCTGAAACTTATCCTGGCATGTGTCCTCCATCTGAGGAAGGGGTCGATCCTGGTCTAACGATTGGTCTATAGCTCTTCCTTGCTTGCCGGCAGGCATCGGTGATGAGTTGGTTTCGCTGGCCATCGTTGCCAGTTTGGTATTGTTTGTTTTTTAATCGCACATTAGTTTTCAGAACGAACTCAGTGTTGGCCGGCACGATTGCTGATACCCAGTAGGCCCTTTTTTAGCGTGCAATGTAATCGTACGACGAAGTGAATTTAGATACGCAGTAAAAAAATAACACAACTTCGCCTAGACGAATGCATAAGCTTTTGGACACTTGCGGCGCGAAACGAATCTGATGAAATTGTTCGAATGTTTTGACAACATCGAAGGCTCCACTCGGCCTAGAAATGGCACAACATCTTGAACAAGGTTGCTAGACACGTTCTGCAGGTTGGATCATATCGATTTTTTGGTATTTTTTTTTCTAAACGCCTAGTTTACTCTGTTTGCCGCAAAATCGAACACCTCACATGCGGTGAGGTCCTGTGAAAACATGAAAAAAAAGATGCGGTGCATGTAAGCTTGACTTAATAGTTT
The DNA here is from genome assembly GCA_034621735.1 of Anopheles plumbeus. Taxonomy (NCBI): domain Eukaryota; kingdom Metazoa; phylum Arthropoda; class Insecta; order Diptera; family Culicidae; genus Anopheles; species Anopheles plumbeus. Next base: position 45,596,121 of record JAOEFI010000003.1, read on the forward strand.
TCCAATGGGTTTCAGTGATATTTCGGCACTATCTAATTATTTTATGTCAATAACATGTTGCCCTTTAAATTCCTGAATAAAGTCCTACATTCTACCAACTGTAAATTCAAGACATCACCCCCTCCCCTTTCGTACATCAGACAATTCTACGAAACGTCATTACATTATGATGCGTAATGTAAACATCTCGCTTCTGTTTCCATTTACCTTGGACATAATCAGAAGAAGAGAACAATTTTCGATTCGCAACTGAGTCAGTCGAGTGATGAAAGCTGTCGGGAGTGGATGGCATCGCGCGAGTGCAGTGAGTGTACATGGTTTCTTTACCTCTATAAAGAAACTAAAAGCGAAGACATGCAACCATCAGAACGGTAGTGCGTGCTGCTGCTAGCGGAATATACGAAAAAGAACCTTCTTGTCCGATCGGTTCGTACCTAATGTGCATATTTCATATGGTTATTGGCCAATAGTGAAGGCAGGATAGTGTGGCGGATAGTGAAGAAAAGTGTTGCAATAAGTTCGATCCTTTTCGAGGTTTTCCATACTCCAGACAGCATTGTCGCATTGCCCTTCGTGCAATACTGAATCGTGCAGTGATCGACCGGGTTGTTGGAAGTGTACATGAGTTTCATCGGTAAAACAGGGAAAACAGTATTTGACCGAAACATTTAGCTTTAGTCTGCCCCGCAATCGGCTGCAGCAGGCAACGGCAATATGTCGTCGGCTTTGTGTTCTGATCTCAGCTACTAGCGATGCGCTGGTTAGAAATGGCGTGAACGGTGTAAAATGTAGCAAAAATCTGTTTATTCTCCGTTTCGTGCCGTCGCCGATTTCTCCTGTTCCCGGTTCTTATCGCTTGCGGGGTCGGTCCGTTCGGTCGCGATTCTCCCCCTTCGCATTGCACTGCGGCGATTCTTGGTGCTGTCTGTGCTGTCCGTTTCCTTCCTAAACTTTTGCCCTTTTATTGTGCGGTAGTTCGCCGTTGGTATTGGTATTGGTGGAAAGTGTCACTAATACCAGTCTGTTTTCAAAAAGTTATCATCCTCCTTCTTCTTTCTCCTTCTAAAATACTCGAGCGTTTTTTCCGTTTTCTGTACGATAGTGAGCGCGGTTTTCTCACTACTGAAACTATTTCTTTAATCAGATTTCCTTGATGAGTTTTTCTCTTGAGTCAAGTAACTTCTCACTGCTCGCAAAGTTACATGAGGTTGACAGTAAATCATAACCGTGGGATAAATCGCCAAACGTGTGCCTCTTCTTTTTGTTTTGATTTCATCTTGTTTTTGTTGACGTTTATCGCGCTAAACGCATTTTGCATTTCTTATCGAAAAAGTAGTTTGCTAAATGTGTAAACGAGGTCGTAGAAAAAAAGCGAACAACAACAAATGACATCGAAATAACCGACACGAAAATCATTACTTATAGGGAACAACTTTCCCACGTCAACATCCTGCCAGTATCCAGTACCAGAAGAATTCGTCTATTGCTGGGACCATGCTGGTCCTTACATCAGCTCACCGCGCGGCGCGAGTGCGGGTTGTAGGTGTGGGATCGTAATATAGTGACTCGTCGCATGCAGTTCGTGATATTGATAACAAGCCATTCAAGAGGAAACGCACAACTCCACGTTGATGTCGGTTCTTTGTGAAAAAAGCCAATGCGCCAGCACCGAAAGGAATAGTTTCGTTGTGAAATAGAAAGAAGAAAAAAAGGGAAAAGTGTGAGCAAAAGTGAGAATACGAAAGTAAATTTCAAAGAATCACCGAGCGTTTTTGATAATTAACACAGCGCACACACAATCAAAGTGTGAACGTGTAGAAAAGCGGAAACGGATTAAATCGAACACCAGATAAAAACAGGGCAGCACAAAATGTCAACATCGTCAGAAAGGTGCGTAAAACATATTTCACATACACCTTAGTTATTATTTTCAGGAACAATTCCGCTTCCGCTAGACGATACGCAAGACGTAAAATCTTGGAACAGGTAGTACGCGATGATGCGCCTTCCGACAAGCATGTGTGGACGGCGGTTTGTAACGTGGACTTCCGAAACCCGAGAAGGGAGCAAATGTGCCCCCGAAAGTTCCTATGCGGGCTGCCTACTTTTCAGACGTGCCTCCGCACCGGCAGGCCGTCAAAATCGATACAACACTGTGTGTTTGCATTGTGATGGTCGACCGTACCAGACCTTTTCTTGGCTCCCATGCCGCACATTCGGCAGCACAACTAAAATGAAACACCACAATTGACGATGTGCTTATGTTGTTCTCTTTGTCATTGTATTTCGTCGTTCTGCTTGCGACATCATATCTTTCGGTTCGATTTGCTCATTTTTTTTCGTGCTTTATTAGTAGATTTTCTTTCGTCGGCAACGGCAGGGCGTGACTGAGTACGGGTTTTCCTTTCCTCCGTCGCTTGTTTTGCTGAAGCTACGTTACATACATTCCACTATTAGATAATATTTTTCATCCCGTACCGGTTCCGGATCTCCCAAACCACCGCGAACTCGTTTCGTTCTGTTTTCCGGAGGTTATTGCTAATCTCGAGTTTAAATTCCGTTTCATTTCTCCTTCTCACAGGGTGGAATGGGTAGAGATCATCGAGCCCCGTACCAAGGAACACATGTACGCCAATTTAACTACGGGAGAATGTGTATGGGATCCTCCGGAAGTAAGTGGTGTGAAACATTCATCTAGATCCATAAATATTGTAAAAATATTAGGTTTTATAAACATATTTCTAGAAAATGATTTAATGTCAGCAAACAGCAGACAGTGCACTAGGTGTAGCTGGATTAATTTTTAGGAAAATTATGTTATTCAATTCATAATTTAATTCATAATTAAAAATCAACCGACTATTCACCATGTAATGCGCTGACAAATAGTGTGTGCTAAAAGTAACAGCTGAGATTGAATACTTTTCCCGAAACAGCAATAATTAAAGACACAAAATACATGATCAAGAAGCATGTAGAAAGTAGAAGAATAGCTGTTCATCAAAAAGTGGCGTAAAAATTTAAGAGATGGTATTGTCAATATTTTGGCGTTGAGGCAGCGTTTTGCGAGATCAATCCGAGAGTATGATGCTTTTCAGGAGGCAGGGGATGATTTCTGGTGAGCACGTGCTAAACAGCCTTCGTCCTACACAGCTGAGGGCAATGTTTTTTGCAACACACTGCTCGCCATTGCGAACTAAACTCATGTTCTGGTGCGCGTGTTCCAAGGTAGTAGCGGCAACTTGAGAAAAATCCACTACTCAGGGGGATACGCGGGCATACGCGCGCAAGACGCGTGAGAACTGTTACGTTTGAATCCGTATACAACCAAAACCCTTAGGACCACGGCGTCCGCGCGAATAGAAAAAGCGAAAGGTATGGCCGATTGGAGCCATGTCGGCGTATGTGTAATGGCTTTTTTGGGAAAAAATCATTGGCGCCACATCATGTCAGACAATTGAATTGGGGGCGCTGTGGGATCCAGTGGACAATTTCAAGGGCTGTACATTTCTCACCGCAATCAAAAGTGAAAGTATCGCAAAACTTACATTATGTAACAGATTCTGGTGGTCGTAGGGAACAATCATTATTCCTGAATATTGAAACTCTTTTGTATTTTGGAAAGAAGTAACATTTAGAAGTAACAACAGCGCAAACTTCTATAGAATTATTTATCTTTTTATTTATGATATTATGATTTTGTTCGGATTACAGAACACAAGATACAGATACAGATTGTAACAGATTATGTTCGGGGTTATTGCGATATTCGTTCTACCGGCAGTTAATCAATTTGTAGTTTCACTGCAATTCGCTTCGCGTTGTTATTATTCATACACCACATGAACAGCATTACCTCATTCCCGCTTTAACGTGAAAATATCTACATACCTTATTTCATTTTAACGTAAAATTCAACGCTTCCATTTCAATAGCATTCGCCAAATTATTTGTATATTATTTGTCAAAATATATTACATTTAAATCGCATATATTACCCTCCTAAATCACATATCGAGCAACGTTTTTTTTAAATAACGCAGATCTGAACAAGCAATCGGCTTATTCACAAATTCACGCACAATGTGCGTAGTGCAATCATTGAGCGGGAACTGACTAATATCGGACTAGCTCTCATGGTTTCATTTCACTTTTATTGTAACTTTCTGTGATTGCACTTAATTTTTTTCTCGACATTTTCCCTGCACTCGAAACCCTGCAACAAACAGAAGGAGCAGATGTGCATGCAAACATTCGCACTCGAACCGCTAAATGCGTTAAACTGTTTATGTTTTGTTTTGTATCTCCTTTACTTTCGCCACCGGACACGATTTCTTCTTGGTCCGGCCAAGCCATGTTCTTTCGCATCACTCACTGCGTTGGAAAGTAGCGCATGCACTTTGCTTTTCGTTGGTGAAACGTCTGAACTCCCCGAGTAGCATGCTGCTGTAACAACAAGGTTGGAAAGTGTGTTCGTATCGTTTAACAGTGCTTACACTGGCGTGCACATTGTTTGCTGGTTGATGGTAATTTGATGGAAGTGAGATATCGTTTACTGACTATTATTTCTTTTACAATAAGACAATCATTCAAACCATGTACATTAAAATTCACGAATCGTGGACATTTTCTTTTCAGTGTTGGGTTTTTTTGTTTCATAAAATTGCTGTGATGCTTTCCAATTATTGCCACATGGAGAACTGCAATTGGAAAATGTTATTAATCTTGTTCTAACGGACTTGCCCTCGAAGCATGGTTCGCTTTGATGGGACACATTCGGTGAAGACGTGTCCATCTTCTCTCCATCCGGTGTCTTTTCGATAAAAAAATAAACCGCTGTCATTTAGAAGCTACGGTGCCGAAGCAGAATATCTGAACTGACTGACTCTCGGATTGATGTTCATCTTGCGCAGCGGAACACCGACGAATCGAACGACCGTGGTATGGATGGAACCTTTTTTCTCCTATCCGCAGAGTTCGGCGCAGCACGCGCACCCGAATGTGGCCGCGAAGAAAGATTCCCGCCGCGCTCCGCTTGCTTAATTTCTGGCAAACTGTTTGTACGTTGTTGATTGCGAGCTTGTGGACAGCCGGAAGCATGTAGTTGTTTTTCCAACGCGCTTGTTCGACCGAACGGTGTCCTCGCCTAGATAATGAATTACGTTTCATCGCCGGCTGTCTGGTATGGTAGACAGTATATAAACATATATGTATATTCGAGAAGGTTGCACATGGTTGAAGGTTGGTAGCCACCCAATGAGTAGCAATATTGCTTCGGTGCACGTACACATTGTGTTTGTATTTTCAACATTTTGAAGAAAAGCTAACTTTTGAATGTTTTGGTTGATACTTTCTACTGGCGTCCGTTCAATGGAAAGTAATGCGTGATAGTTTTTTCATTCCGAAATGATTCGAATGTTTTGTAGAAAACTTCGTTTTTTTGGAAATCGGTTTCCTGATTGCGGCAGTTCGCAATGGTTAATTTTATTTTCAGGAATAGTACTTCCCAATCGGAAGTGAACAAACTCGTGGACATAAAATATGTCGTAGATAAGACTGTGGAAATGTGAACAGGTAAAATTGAACACAGTCCGCAAGGTGGCCAGTGACACTATTTTGCTACAAGCAAAAACTTAGAAGGGGTTCCAATTGTGATAACGTAGACGACAGCGAAGCATTAAAAACCGCTGAACACATAGCTTCGGACGAATGCACCCGTGCGTTATGCGCCTAGGTCTATGCGAAGTGAAATGCGCCGGATAGATTCGTGAAAAAGTGAGTGGTAATAAAATACCACTCCCGCCGACAAGGAATGTGACGACGTTGCCGCAGAGGAACTGACTCGTTAAATGGCTGTACAGCCGATGTCAGAGTAGGAGAAAGGAAATAAAATTGTACGTACAGCAGGCAGTATGGCTCAACTAGGCAATTGAATTGCATTGCGACGCACCGGACGGGGTGCATCGTACAAGAGACCGAATGAATGCACATCGGCGGCAGCGACTGTTTCACTATGTTGCCGTGTGCCCGCAGGTCGGGAACGCCTAACTTCCTCTTTCAACTCAGCCGCAGTCCGCTCCGAGCTTTCCAATCGAGTGTCTTTGACTGTGTCGGGTTGGGTGTCCGTGACCGTGGGGTTTTCGGTGGGCGGCTTGGTTTGTAATATTATTTATCACTTTTACGGTTACGCACACAAGACTGCCCCCTGCATCCGCAGAGTTTTATAATGCAATGCGGTGTCGGGTGGTGTCAGTATAGCTTTCTCAGCTTCAGAAATAATCTCTGCCCTTTGTGAGCATTCATTTCTTCACGCTGTGGTGGTCGAACGATATTAACGCATATGACCTTCCCCAAAAAAGAGACCATCTCAACACGGATTGATGCCACTGTTTGTAAAAGTTTCCCCATTGCCCTTCAACCACCGAAGATCGCAGCGAAACAGTGTTCAAGTAGCCAGCCGGTCGCGGCATCAACCCGTTAGATATGACGTTGTTGATTGAACCCCGTTGGTTTTTAGGGGCCCTTCGAGGAGCGAACCTATACGGGCGTGGCGCACATCACACATATCGATCAGGCGAGCATTAAGGGTGTTTATGCTTGTGTTCACTTTTTACCGGACGAATGATTCTCTTTCACTCGAAAGCAGCGTTTGTGGACAATGGTGTTGGTGGAACCGGCTCAATTGAAGACATTCGATGGATTGCTGATGAGCAATGGGAAAATAAAGTTTTGTAGGCGATCGTTTTTCCTACTTTATCCTACTTAATAATCAGTGATCTTCTTCGCATCAATTTGTGTTGTGGAACGGAGGAAGCCGAAAGCCTATGCAACGCGTTCGATGTAAGTTTTCCCAGCTGTGTTTGTAAACATATAACAAACATAAACCGCCATGATGGTGCCATTGACATGCTTCTCCGGCGGAGGAAGTGTGCCGTTTGAGGGTAGAGCGGTGAAAAGGAAATGCCTTCGTGCTCCTGCCCGTAATTTGGCAATGGGCTATGGGGAATAAAGAAAACGGGATAAGCACTCTGCTACCAACGAAGCGGCCATCAGGAGGAACGGGCCGACCCACCGGAGGCCACGGGCTATGCATTGCCTGCCTTCCCCAACAGCCCGAAAGCCACCGAGCTAAGCAGCCTTAATTGATTGTTGTTATTAGCGGTTGGTGCGATTGTGTACCGCTGCTCCAACACGCGATTGCTTTGGCCTCAAAATCGGCGGAAAATCGCTGCAGCTCCTGGCGGGCAAAATATGTGCCAGCATCCGAAATCGTCTGCTGATTGCGGGGTTTCTCCCTGCTCATCGGAAGCCGGCCGCGGCTAGGCTGAAGCACATGTCCGTTTAATGTTTCGCTTTTTCGTGCGCTCGGGTTAAGGTGGAAAAGAATTTGTAGCCACCAAAATATCACTGCTACATAATTTCATTCGCGCTTCTTTTCTGTGATGGCCTTCCTCTAGCCATCCGTTTGGCCCTGTTCAGAGTGTAATACACACTCCCCTGGCTCAAAGCATCGAACAGTTGTATATTTTTGCACGTTTGTTGTCCCGCGACCGTTTTAATTGTCTGAAAAAGCGCCATGGAAATTTTGACTATGGAACCGACGGAGAAAAGCTATCATATTTTAGCAATCAATCCGCGATAAATCCGTGGATAGCACCCCCGGTCCCCGGTGTCTTGTTTCAGTGGTGAAGAGCGTGAAATTGATCAACTCACTTGCAATAGGATCATCATCATCAATTTCTGGAGCACGCACAGAAGGAAAATGCACGGAACTGGAAAATCCCGGATTATGGAGTACACTTCTATCGATTTCAATTATCCGAGTGGTTGGCATTAGTGCCACAACCATGCCATTGCGCCAAGTCGACACCGAGCGATGTCAAGGGCATTCTGATCGGTGCCGAGACCTTCCCTAGCTCGTACGGTGCATATATCTTCTCATCACGATGCAGACATGAACTGAAGCGATAGGTCCGTCACCGAAAAGTGGACACAGGGAGGAAGGATGTAAAACTCCAGGATTGGGGTGTTACAACTATCGGAACACACTTTGCTGCATTGTGGTGGTAAGGCTTGTCCTAGCTGCATTCTGTTGCAGTTATCTTTGCTTTCCTGCATGCGAGCTGGGGTTTCGGCCTGCTTGGTCATTGTGGTTTTGCTCATTTCAAGATCAACATCATACTCATCTTGGCGCGATGAAAACTAGTGCCCGTCTTCGTTTGACGGCAGCAAATCCAAGTTGGTTAGAAATATTGCTCGAGTGACGGTATCGTGTGCTATGCTGCTCAACGGCATCCACCACGCATGAATCATGCAGAATTTAATGGGATTTTCTCGGAAAAACTGCTGCTTTTGCAAGATGAGCGTTCGGCGACGGAAGAACTCTTTTCGTGGAAACATTCCGGATGGTTCTTTGGCCAATGATTTTTCTTTCACGACTTTTGTTCCGCGATCGGCCAATGGGCTGGTTTCTATTTCGAAGCAAAAATATTCGTCGCCCCGTGATGGGAGCGGGTGTTGTGCCACGTTTATGTTGTTGTTAAACTCAAGAGTGTGGCCTTTAACACGATGGCAGACTGTGGTTCCATGCTGGCCGACGGTTAGATATGGAACGTTGCTGGGCGCCATATGGTAAGCAGTTTGTTTGTATTTGTTTCAACTGGCTGACTGGTGTGTGGCGACGGCGTGTAAATAACTTTCGCTGTCCAAATCACCACCGAAACGGGTCCAGCGGGTAGTGTGTTTTGTTTGCACACCGATGTTGGATCGTGCAACAGTATGAATGATGTTCTGCGGCACATATTCATTCATTTCCCGAAATGGGTCCTGAACCGAAAAACCGAACGTTTTTTAGGATTATTTTGTTGCAAAGCACACCGAAAAATTGGGAAAGAAATACTTACTTACCTTCTGAATAATGTACAACTCAAATAACTCAGTTTTGCAACCGTTGAGTCAGATACCTAAGAACACAGAGCGCTTGATTATGTTAATCATCATCGTAAACTGGAATGCTTTTAGGACGACCTCGCACAAAGAACGGCACAATGTCAGTGGGTTTAACTGTTTTAGATGATGCTCTATAATCGAGATAAATACGCATCCAACGCCGACGGGATGGACTCGTTGCCAGCTTAAGCAGATGCGAGGATTATTCGGTTTATCGCATCGACGACCGGATGATTCGTCTGGCTGTTGTTACGTCCACTTAAATTATTCGTACGGCACTGCCAAATTAGATCCGTACTTAGTTTCCATCATTCAACATGCGTAGGCTAACTATGCTAGGATAAGGAAAAACCTGCAGAACAAATGATTATGCTCAACTAATTGAAGTGAAATTTTATGAAAGATGTACTAAAAAAAAGTTAATCGAATAACTTCGGTATCATGATTTCCTCAACTAAAATAATTTAAAGAGTGCTACCATTTTTTAATGCAATATTTAAACATCGATGTAGCAGCAAATGAGCAAATGAGTAGCAGCAGTATGGTGGACAATGTGTACTTGTGTACGGTAAAATTGCACTCTGTATTTATCGAGCCAATCGTAAATGTCAAACATTAATCCTAAAATGCGCTATTTAAGATAAAATGCCATATTTAACTATAATCGTAGTCTTAACAGTCGGCTAAATCAGCTACCGGGCAATACTATCGAGGCCAACGATCGGTGTTGCAAAATGTGTATTCATTCGCCAGATATTCAAATGCCATTCCGCCCCATTTCCAATTTCTGCGCGCTTGCGGTTGATCGGTTCTCTTGATCGGTTTCCATATAAGATCACGCACGCGAAAGCCGTTACCGACATGCGCAAATTAAGGCGCACTCCCAATCCCGCTCCAGTGAGAAGGGGCGAGGATTTTAATGGACTCGCGGGCGTCTGATGAACGCGCAATGCGCAAATGAACCGCAGAATGACTGCTCAATCATTGCCGCTTCTAATTGGAGCAAATTCATCATCTACGGAGTTTCGCGCCCTCTCTCTATCTCTCCTTGTCTCTCCCTCCCTCACTTCCGCACCTACTCCGTGGCATACGGGGCCAATGTGCCCTATTCGCGAGGATGGCTCGGCGAGCTATAGCACTCATCTATTTGCGCATGAATTTGCGTGCATATGATCTCGGAGTCGCCCGCAGCCAGCCAGACGCAGCGTGCGCTTGCGAGGTCGACCGCGGTCGCCAAAGATGGACATGACGCGACACGCCATTTTGAGCAGATCTGACGTGTGTGTGCCGCTATCCGGTTTGTTCAACTCGTCCGAGGATCGATTCGAACGCGCCTTGTCTCGCTGTCGTCTTTGTGCAGGAGAGAGAGTCCACCGCCACCTCTCGCGTCGTCGTGCGGTGCAAGGCCATTCGATAACCGATGATCCGCTGCCATAGCGAGTGCGTTCAATCAGAAATCTACAGTGTATGCCCCGTTTTACTATGGCCACAACCTCCGAGTGCATCTCAACGGATTCGAGCGGTCGAGGCCACACATTACTTGGGAGGGACTTTTCTGCCCTCATCCACAGACCATTAGCGTTGTGTGGATTAGTATTCGGCACCTATCGCCATAGACAGACGTGTCGCAAGTTTCCGTGCCCGGAGCGCATTGCATCTAGCCAAAAGCTAGCCAAAAAGGAAACCATGTTCCGCTGCGACAGGAAATTAATTTTAAAAAAAAAGCTAACCATGACTACCACTGGTTGCCTGCTGACGGCGATGCGATGCGAAGCGCTAGACGGCGCACCACTGAGATTCGAGGATCTGATGCAACGATTACAAATGGCCGTGCTCTCGCTCTATGCGCGAATTGAAACTAAACCGCGGTAGAGGCCGATCAATTTGCAACCAGCAAGCTGTCCATCGAGAGGGAGATAGATAGTGTAACATGGAACCGGTTGCACTAGTGGCCACCGCCATTATAACTGTGATGATAAGAAAGTGAAAGTGATAGTATCATAAAACGGTTTTACCTTGGCTAATGTCACCGGTTGTAGGCACGAATGGATCAACTAAATGTGATCGCTGCCTAAGATATGTTGATCATTTCCGTCCCTTATTGCAGCTATCAAAATGTTAACTGGTTCTTACCGAACAAAGTACCGTTACTATATATCTCTTCGTCGAGCGATGGAAATTCCATCGCATTTCCCATCCGTGAAGATGATATGGGAGATCATATGGCATGACTGTCTGACGGCAGAATTCGTTTCTGTAGCCCAAACAATAACTCATTTATATCTTGTAAATAGTGTAAGTCATTAACAATTATGATGCTTCTCGACATTAATACCAGTGGAGGGAACCGGCATTGGTTCTCCTGGCAGCAGTAAGCATTCGGTTTATGGCTGGCGATTGTCCACCGTTTTGGAACATTAATAACTTGATTGCTCTGCGAGGCCTCTGATGCAATAGACGAACATTCAATAAAACAACAAATCAAACCCTTGTTGCAGAAGATTTGAAAGCGCGGCCTCTGTGGGCAAACAAAAACATAAACCGGCACATAGCGTTTCTGTTTTTAGTGCACTTGGTAGATGCTAATGGTACCGAGTTGTTGTTCCGTCCGAAAGTTTTACAACTGTTTTACATCGTTCCCAACGACTCAAACGCGTTAACCACATGCATGACGAAAGACACACATACGTACGAGCGTAGTCATGTTGCGTACGATTGTGCGATGCGTTAAATTGTTTGGGTAGCTCTACTCCGAACATATTTGGATGGGTGCCTTTTTTGGGGTTTCTGGCGAACCACTTAGATGTTGGTGTCCGATGCTGAAAATGTTTCGACAAATGGGTTTCGTTCGTCGTGTTTGCGGGACTGCACAATCGGCGTACCCGTTAGACTCTCGGGATGATAGCCATTGGAGGGAGAGTCTGACCATTTCCCCGCGCAAACTGTACCGCCGAAACGCGACTTGTGAACTGTAGATGTTATGAAACTCAGCTTTCGTGGAGGTGTCTTATTATATATTTTTTTTTGGGTACCAGATTTCTTTGGTCTCATTTTAGCCGCGACTACAGCTGGTTTCTAGCTCGATTGCTCCAGAATATCCGCGAAGCGCCTACATCGCATTTGCTACAGATAGACTAACTTTTGTCCCTCCGGGATACGCTTCTATCGTAGAAGAATGGACACCAATTGAGTTCCTCGGTGTCCGCGGAACGTTAACCGCGTTTAATGGACACACCAAATGTTATGGGGTTTTGGCGAAGAAAGCTCCGGCGGTTCGGGGCGTTTTCTTGGCAACAAAAGAAAAGCAAACCCGTTAGCGCCCAGCTGAAGTGAAGGCTGGGTTCCGAAGGGCGTCTTCGTGGTGTGTTATAGGATGGGTCGTGTTTCGAGTATGGGCATGAAGGTGGCCTTTTTTTTTCATCCAGTCGGATATATTTCTTTGTTTTTCTTCGAACCGGGAAAAGTTGGTCAGCTATGCATGATCCATACTAATGAACTTTTCAAAAGTGGAGGGCAACTTCGTTCGGTCGGCAAATAGGAAAACGAATAAAACAGCGGCCAGTGCACCGAACTAGAGAAGAGATTTATTGGTTTACCACCGAATATGAGGCGGCTGACCGCTTCTTTCTCTCCCTTTTGTGGGAGAGCTGTCTGAGCGTTTCAGGAGCGAGAAAAAGCATAAGTTGTACGTATTAAGTCATCGTCATTATCATTATCATCACCCCATGCGCGTGGAGTTCGTATAGTGCGCGGAGGAATTGATTATATGGTGCGATGCACACATGATTCTACTTATATATGCGTTGATAGGAACGGTTTGTAAGTACTGGAGTACTTTACGTTCAGCTTCGGTTGTTTGAGAATTTTTGGTGCAATGAAAATATGAAATAAGCGATCTTTATTAAACATCGTTCAGATTGAAGGTTCATCATGGGAACTTGTATTATAATTTCTGAACTTAAGACGTATGTTGAACTACAGACAAATGACAGATGTTGACATATAATGTTTGTGACTTACTTCACATCTGGAAACTGGATTCATTAGCCGCACCGAAGTCAATCGTCGCCCAAGAAGTAGCCTTCCGATATTCAATCGTCAATTCCGGGCCACAAATGACGCAGGCCTAACTTCTCAACAAGTCCCATCTTCTTCTGGATGGTACTCATGTCATGTTAGGTTAGCTTTTGTACACCTTCCCATAACGTTATTGTTCCCAGCGGCACCTCGGCGCGGGTAGGCGGAAAACTGACGCCAATCGAAAGGAAATGATGGTTTCTTTTCCGCTTCCACCGGAAGGCTTAAGGAGGCCACCCACGGGCCAGCGCTCGCAATTCCGCACACCACCAGCAGCACAGTGGGACTTTCATGCAAACGTCCTTTATTAATATTTATAGCCAATGCGCGGCCTATGGTCTACTGGACTCGACATATCGCGCTTCGAAACGGTTGGCTGAACTGAACGTCGGGACGATAAAACTTTGACTTCTTCCACGCACTCACCGCACCGGCGAACCCGCGGATGTGCCTCAAGAATGCCCTTCAGTCACAATTTGGAAGCATTCAACCTATTGCCGCTGGCCGTTCTGTGAAGCCTTTTCATTACTCCCGATGATCTTGAGGCTCTTGTATGCTTTGCTCTCGCCTCGTAGCTCTACTGTCCGCTCGTCAATCGTGCAAAATGTGCATCGCGTTGATGCGCCTGGAAGGAAGTGACATTGACCTGCCCTGCGCGAGACCGATTTTCCACGTACCCCGGAACCAGCCATGCCCCGACGCGTAACTGTTGCGGAAAATAAAAATGGTGGCAATGACGGGAATTCCGTTCGTTACCGAGCACGAACACTAGCAGATTATGTTTTTCATTTTTGTCAATGTTTTCCCCATTGGGCCGTTCCACTCTGTTTAAATGAAAACTAAATGTGGGCTGTGTTTGTCAGAAAAAGATGAGGTAATACGTGCCGACGAATGACGGGTGGTTCTGGCACTGGGAGAAAAATTGCGCTTTTGAAACTGGAGCGACGCGTTGGTTTAGTCAAGGTTCTGTTTCGGCTTTGGGCATGTTGTTCCACTTTCATTCTTGAGATGGACTTGTACATGGGGTTGTGTTCCATCGACTTTACGCTCAGATCACGCACGTAATGCGCTACGATAAAGTATATCACAAGGATGTGATATTAGTTGAACCGTACTGTTTGTATTCAAATACAATCGGGATAAAGTTCGATTAAAAAGAGAAAGTGTGAGAATATTTTAAACAGCAGTTTGCTTTAGGACAACGCATATTATATTCCTTCCGGAGCTGTTTTACTTCCTGTTCTGTATTAAACTATACATTTTTGTATAAATTTCTCGGCCTATTTTTCGTCCAAACTATTCCATCGTTATAACCAGATTAGTTGGTTGCAACCCTTGGCCACATCATGTGACGTGAAGTACCGGAGTATGTTTCCCGGTTAAAGTTGGACGAATATTTATTTTCGGATTCGTTTTGATTGCTGTGTGCTGTGTCTGACACTGCAAACCGGCTATGTACCGCGGGCAGCAGATTCAACGCTGTGGGTGGTAGAATCATTTTTCGCACAATTTCTTAATCATAAATCATATTCATTGCCACAAGTTTGTGTCTTGTCCTGACGAAATTTGTACCGTAAACTATTCTTCATTAATCGTGGAAATTCAGTTAGGTTGTGTAAGAATTGAAAACCCGGATACTGAATCTGAACTATAAGAACAATTCCCGAAATGCACACGTCTGCGGGAGCGAGAGAGTTTGGTGCAGTAAAACGTGTCGAATGCATTAGTCATCGCGCAGTCCCCGTTTCGCCGCGCGACCATTCTTTGCCGGCACTATTACTACTACCTCAGCCGGCATGTTTACGGGACGGGACATAATGTTGAATAACATCAGCGGAGGGGAGGGGTCTCCATTCAAGCTACGTGTATCAAACTCCTCGCTGTGATGGAAAGGGAAAACGCGGCGAGAAATGTGCGAGTGAGAGAAGGAAGGAAGGATCGATGCCGATGTGAGATGATGGAAACATGTGCCCGCAACAACGCCGCAGGCGCACCAGCACGTTCCACCGGCACAAACACACACACATTTGCACGGCGGCGGCAAAGTTGTTCCCAGTGGCATTGACCGGAAGGGGAACGTCCGGAAGGCACGCGCACGCACGGATTGTCAAACTTATGTGGTCTGGCCGTGGGGTGCTATATGCTGCTTCTGCTGTTGTTTGCCAACCACATGCGCCTACCAACGTGCCGTGCCGACACTCCCTCTCTCCCTCTGTGGGAGCGAGAGCTGTCTCGTTGCTGGTTTTTGGTCGTTGGAAATTCGATCATCTGCAGCGCCGGTCGGCCTTTTTGGGAGATCTCCATGCTCGTACGGCTGCAGCATAAATATGCGATGTGGCGTTAAAAACACGTCGCCACGGATATGGTGCAAAGGTAAGGAAATGGCAGATGGTGGTTGAACTTCCGGCGGAGGTGCTAAGATGCGCACGCAGCACGAGTTTACTGGTACCCGGCGTTCAATATACCACCATGGGGCAAACGTATTATGTTACGGCGGTGTACCTCCTATTACGCAGGATTGATGACCCAGACCTTCAGGAGCTGTGCTTTCAAAGGATATCTGTTTTCCTAGGTTTAATTAGGTGTATCACAAATAGATAAAATCTTGCGCCGATAGTATTTCGTACCGAAACACTTTTTTATATTCGCCAAATGAATAGTATTAAGTAGTAGTTCTTCTGTTTCTTTGCCCTTTGTTTCTTTAAAGCACGTCCAACGAAGAAGTCAGTTTTTTTTAAATAAATGATAAACATGCAAAGCAAAATGTATAGTTAATGCGGTCGCTTATCCGGTGATTGTGCATTGTCTGCGTCTGCTAAAATTTCTATAAACTATCTTCTCCAATTGATTCTTATGCATTGCAGCAGCAGCAGCAGCAGTTCTTAGCATATAGTCTAGCTGTTCGTAATCAAATTAGTTTTTCGCGACGAAAACTGGATCAGGTCAGTGCACTAACTGACCTCGATGTGTACCGGGCACTGCACTCTTCAGCTTAGGCTTACCAGACAACGTTCATGCAGTCGGCCGTGCACCACCGTACTGCAGTGGGCTACTAATTTCACAAGTGTCTTCTTAAGAAAGCATCCTACTCGTGTTTCTTGTAAGGTTGATTTAAAAGTTCACCCGCAAGAAAAAATGTGCAGAAAGGAAAACCCGTTGAATCGTGGGGGGTTTTTTGCTGTTCCTCCAGTCGGAACAGCATGAAGATTTCCATATACATACGACCGTTCGCACTGATGACGTTTTGTGAATGAGCAAATGCATCCGCACGGCGTTGCATTGCTTCACGGCCTCAGCAATCGTCCCTCCGATGAGCATCATGGTAGAAGTGAAATTATACTGCCTTGTGCAGGATCTTCGGTTTCTGTTTTGCGCGGTACCACTCACGGGTTAAGGCCGCCGGACCTTCAAACGAACCGTAACGGCTTGTGGAGACAACGGCAGGGGGGTGGTGGTGGCTTATACCGTTGGGTTGGCTTAATATCAACCCATTGGCATTGGAGTGTGGACAAATGCCTGGGGTCGATGAGTTGTGACCGTGCCTTGACTTGACTGCCTTCTGCTTTGGGTTGATTCCGCTACTTTCGCGCACCTTGCGATCGGACACAATATGTTCGAGCCGAGTGCTCCTTCGTCAGACCTTCGCGCCTATGAAGCAGGTCGCTTTCTAGCGTAACACTTGCACTGGCTCTAATATCCATCAATTGCACATTGGTTGATTTGTGGTTTCACCAACACCGCACGGAACTATCGAAATCGCATTACCGGCACGATCGCATGATGGTCGATCGTCAGGTTCAGGTCAATTTGGCTACTCTTAAGTGCAAGCGCATGTTGTTCAAACCCAATGGCATGGCGTAGACATGGGTGGTGTCCCAAATTGAAGAACTTAAAGATGAGAGCTCCACTGATGTTACATCACGGTACTAAATGACATTGCTAGGTTTACGAGCAATCGAATTATATGAATTAAGTTGTCGGGGGACCAGAGTTCGCCTTCAATTATTTTGTGCGGTTGTTAAAGTCTGCCAGAATGCAACATACGACTCTTGATTGATGCTGTTAGGTTAAGCATGCCATGCACTTCATTTGGTCATAATTGTGTCATTGTTATCGTCATGGTGCGTTCAGAAAAATCTGGGTTTTAAAATCAGTGTCAATTATTCTTGCGATCGTTTCAGGGTGTTAACATCAAGCGGACTGATGCATCGCAGTGGTGGGAGCTGTTCGATACGAACACCCACCGCTTTTACTACTACAATGTCGCCTCACAGAAGACCGTCTGGCATCGGCCACAGAACTGTGATATTATCCCGCTGGCCAAGCTGCAAACCCTCAAGCAGAACACGGATCCCAGCGATCGGAAAGATGCAACCCTGCCGCATCTTCATCACCATCACCACCACCATGGCGCTGGTAGCAGCGGAAGCGGCGGGAGTGGTGGAGGCGGCGGTGCCTTGGGATCGCTCGGTGCGTCGAAGCTGAGCGGCAGCGGCACGGTAGGAAAGTCGTGCGGCCACCGAACGACGACAGGCGTCACGGACTATCGCGATCGGGACCCACACCATCGGAGTTCCAGTTCCGGGCATCGGCGGGCAGGAGGGGGCGGGTTGGAGCAGCGCAGCAACAGTGAACTGCTGGCCAGTCCACAGGGACGACATAGCCTGCAGCATAGGTGAGTTTCGTCAGCTGCAGTCAGTATGCAGAAGAGACACGACGGAGCGATCGATCGTTCGTTCGTTCGCTCGTTGTTAGTAGAGTAAGCGCTACGTAAAGTTGTTGTCACTATGAGCAGCATATTGTCCCCTTTTCTCTACTTGCCCTTTGTGTTACCTACCACTCTTGGCTTATGCTTAGCTATGAACTTGAGAGCAAAACCTGAATACTTAGTGCAATGTGGTACAACTATGTTATTTTAAATCTAAGTGTGTAATCCTTACGTTCCATATTTTGTTCACAAATGCTCCGTTTTCATCTTCTTTTTTCTTTTTCCCTATTTTCGGTTTTCTTTCGCACGTGCCACTACTCCGTCTTCGTCCAATCTTCTTCATCGTTGTCCACTACTGTCACGCGGCTGGCGGTGTCGAACCCAATGAACAAACGGTGGCAATATTTGCTTTGTGGTCCACTTTCTTTTATGCTATCTCCACTTTCGGTACTTCACCAATAACTCGATTGTATTTTGTTTTTTTTTTGTTTTTTTTAATGTATCTTGAATATTTGCTACTTATTGTTGTGTACCCTCGTATCTATTGCTCCTGTTACGATTGTGCATTGGTTGTGTGCGCATGTTTTTGGACTTGTATTTAAAAAAAATCTTTGTTTTTTGTACACACGACCCATCGGACGTGATCTTTCGATTCGACCTTCGCGAATTTGCCATTTCACTCTACTACCGATGCTCGTTCAATGCTTGTTTGCCCCGCGCGTGTGCTTGTGTGCTCTTGGAATGGCATTTACTTTACTTGCTTTTTTGGCACTTACTCCCTCGTCTGCGCCCTCCCCCGCTATTCCGCAATCCTTTCGAAATCCGAACGAACATGCGCCACCACTGCACACGTGTGACCCTTTTCGTCGCGAATACGAAACCGACCCAATCATGCAAATCCCCGATCCCTACCACGGTGTTCGGTGGCTTGTTGCGGGTCGCAGGTTGCCACCAAAAATCATAACCTCTCCACTGACTGACGTCATCAGCCATTCGTCGATCGGTCGGCTGGATTCGCACAAACTTTGTAGACACGGACATCACGCGGGCAGTGGTGCCGGTGGGAACGGTGGCATTTCAGTGCCATCGTCCAGTTCGGTCCGAGGCGGCAGCCAGCGCTATCCGCCCGGCTACAACCACCAGCACCAGCAGCAGCAGCAGCTGCAGCATCATCAGCGCTATCACCATCCGCGACCGGATGGATCGCTTAAATCGACCGAGGGGAGCCTTTCCAGCAGCTACCGGAGGCTGCACGCAGGCGGTGGCGGTACCCTGGTTGGCAGTGTTCCGGACACGGGTGGCAGTCTGCTTCGGTATGGCAGCGGCTCGAGTGGCTACGGCACGAATGGGGGTGGAGCAGGCGTCGGAGGCGGCGGCGGCGGCGGTGGTACGGGTAGTAGAAAACACAATGCTGACAGTAGTACCGGGTAAGTGCATGAAGCTTCCGACAGCCCATGGAGTAGTGGGAAAACCAGGCGGAAGTGAGGGAAGAAGGGTAGGGTGGTGGTGTGCATGGTTTGAAGTAAATGTGTAGTGTTTAGTGCGCTGTAGTGACATCCTTATCTGCTCTCATTGTCACCCGTAGATGTGTGTAGTGTTGTCTTTCGCATCTCTATTGGCACCGAATCTGCTATCACAATCATAACCAAAATTGTGAAAAATCCCAAAATTTAACCCATCTTTCATCCGGCATCAGATGTAGAGGAAAACCGGAAATCGAACCATCGAGAGGTGTGGCGTCATCACCGAGGATCATCCCCTAATTGAACTTTTCTCGTATTCATTCTCGTTTTCCAGCTACCGTATGCTCCAGGAGAGTTCCAGCTCGCACAACATTCCGCACTCGGTGGTAGCTCCTTCGCCCTCGTCGACGGCGGCGGTGTCCGCGGTGAGCAGCAGCGAAAAGCTGACACTCTCCTCGTTGCACCACTCGCCGGCACTGCCTCCACCGCATCAGATGCTCTCTTACTCGGTGTCAAACTCGTCGGACCTGGCCGCAGGGAGCCTGTCGTCGCCGTCGCACTCGATGAGCACGCCTCAGTTCAAGAAGAAGTTCATACACGACGGAGGGGATGCCTCGTCAAAATCGTCCTCCAAGGATGGCAATCTCGGCGGTGGTGGCGGAATCGGAGTATCTAAGCACGAAAGCTTCGACTACGGTGGCAGTAAGTTTGAATAAAATAGAGAAATGGGCGAGGGAATGAAGTTTGGTGTTAATAACGCTGTATTCTGTATTCTAGACCCGAGCGCATCATCGATCTCACTCACACGGTCTGGAAGTTTCCTCTCGTCAGCTGGTATCACCAGCGGTGGTGTTGGAGCCCTCGGTACGCCGACAACGTCGAGACCTTACGGCCCCTCGGGCAGTGGAGGCAGTCATCATTCGTCCGTCGGTTCGCATCGTAAAGGAAGCTTCGACGGAATCGGCGGTGGAGGAGGAGGAGGTGGAGCCGGTGGTGGAAGCGGAGGAGGAGGAGGAACAGGAGCAGGAGCAGGAGGGGCGGGCAGCGATGACTCGATGCACGAAAAGTACTTCAAGTCGGTCGAAAACACTCCGGTCACCAGAAGACGCCATACGGCGTCCTCTAAGTCGCCCCTGCAGCAGCCAAAGCAATCGAGCGATTCTAGTCCCCAGAGTCCAATCAGCCCTCAGCAGCAGCATGTGCAGGGTAAAGTGCAGCGACCATCGGCACTGTCGGTGGAACTGTCCCCGGGCAACAGTTACCAGAACAACAGCAGTAAGTCTAGTCACAAACAAAGCAATACCAACAGCAACAATGCCGCCACAGTCGCCTCCGAGCATCCGACGGAGCTGTATAATTTGGATGGTCCAGGAGGGTGTGGTAGTAAGCCGGACAAATACTTGGACAAGATTAGGCCCGATCGAGGCGGCAAAGTGTCGCCGGGCGCTGTGTCAATGGGCGGCGGTGGTGGTAAACCGTCCCCCTTCCCGCCAACCGTGCCAACTTCTTCCTCTAGTCATCCGATGATGGAACAGGCCAACAGTGGCAAAGGTAGCGCTGGAAAGGATCAATTTTCACTGAATCTCAACCAACCCAATCTCGATCGGCACAACAAGGAGATGCTCCGGCAGCACGATCAGCAACCGCCGACGCTGGAGAAAAAGTCGTCCGGGTCGACGCAAACGGTAGCGTCAAACAACTCGTCAACGCACAACGCCAAACATAGCAAGAAATCCCGCAATTACAATAATCTCAGCACCATCGGTGGGGGCGGTACTGGATTCGAATTTGATTACGACAATGGCAATACGTCACCGCTTTACTGCAACTGGGATAAGGTAGGAAACTCGCCAAAAGATTTCACATGTACGAGGGGGAAGCAGCTTATCCTGGCATCTGCAAGCATTTTCATATTAACTTCACGCCCTTTCAGGAGATGCAGGAACATTTGCTCCCACTGCAGCACTACATTTTGGAGCAGGCCAAGCTGTCTGGCTCGTACGGGTTGGGTGATATGGATTCGGACTCGTTTCACTCTGACAGCCAGTCGGAACATTCGTTCTCCGGCCACGAGCCGGACAATGAAGATTCGGACCATTCCGATGGACACGGGGATTATTTGGCGCACTTCCCGTACGAGGAGTACGGTGCACGGCACGCGCAGGATGGAGGTGTATCGTACTACAACTTTGAGTTTAATTTCGGAGATCGTGACGAAAAAGAGGACATGTAAGCCAGTTTTGGGAAATGGCTTTTGATGTACTGCATTACATCTAAACATATTCTTTTGTTTCACTATTCCGTGCTTCCAGTTCCGAAGAAGTGACAGCGAAGTTAGAGAGCATTCCAGATCAAATATACAGCCCGGTCAAGAATCATCCTCCGTTGCACAAATACTCATCATCATCATTCCACGGCGCCAGGCCGAGTCTCGACGGTGGCTTTGTTCCCGACACCGTTGACCGTGGTACATCGAATGAACCGACCACTGGCGGGAATGGAACGTTCGGCGCAAAAACATCCTACCTGCAACAGATGGCAGCAGCAGGCCAGCATCAGCTTCAGCTCCAGCAGCAACAGCAGCAACAGCAGCAGCTGCAGCAGCAACAACTGCAACAGCAACAGCCTCAAAAACTCAACAAAGCCACCCTATTGCAAAGGTTTCAGGAAAATCTGACCCTGGGGGTGTCCAGCGGAGTGGGCACTAATGGGAAGATTGCCGAAATGGCGCTCCTGAAGGAGTGCGACATCGAAAAGTTCGCTCAGGATAACCTAAACCTGCACTCAAAGGGAATCTTCCGGAAGAAGTCGTCTGTGCGGGACATGCTCAGCTGGACGCCGAACGCGATTAGCCGGCCGATGCTGTCGCTGGCACGGGACAAAGCGGGCAAAAAGATGGCTACGGATCTGTTCAAGCTGGTGCAGATCTACATGGGCGATCGGAAGGCGCGCGTTTGGATGAGCCTGATGTCGGTGGTCATCGATATCGTCACGATGGCCATGGAGCAGGCGCAGCTGCGCGATGAGCTGTACATCCAAATATGCCGCCAAACGACGGAGAATCCTAGTCGCGACTCGCTGATTCGAGGCTGGGAGTTGATGGCCATCTGTTTGTCGTTCGTTCCGCCCTCGCCGACGTTCCAACCGGCCTTGCTGGGATACATCAATCGGCACCGGGATCCATCTTTTGCAACCAGCTTCCCGGATGTGAGCAAATGGCCGATTCACGTGCAGATTTCCCACTACGCTACGATAGCGTGCCGACGGTTGGATCGTATTGGCAGCTCGGGAAGGAGGCAAGCGAAGCGGCCGACCGCGGACGACATCAATAAAGCTCGCGAGCAAATTTTCCGCGATAGTATGTTCGGAAACAAGCTCGAGGAGGTGATGGGACTGCAGAAGGAACGTTTCCCGGATCGACAACTGCCTTGGATTCAGACAACACTTTCGGAGCAGGTAGGCGCTACTATTTTCACTGTTCATTTCAATTGTTTTACCGGACAATGCTACACCATACATAATAATGGAATTAGAGTAACATTCTCAGAAGCCTAACGAAACCGGTTCACACAACTGGTCTTAGATGTTGGTAACCCATCTTGAATGTAAACCATCTAAACATGAATTTATATCTAGAAGGTGCATTTTTAAAACTCAGATTAATACTTTTTGCATTGTTCAATCATTATATTTTTGCGATTTATTTGTTTACATATCGACTATATATTAAAATCTACATAATCTATATGTCTATCTCTTACAAGGTGCTGTTGCTAAACGGAAAGCAAACTGAAGGCATTTTTCGAGTGCCTGCTGATGTTGATGAAGTGAACATGTTAAAGAATCTGATTGATCGTTGGGAATTTCCCGAAGACAAGGGAACGATGGGTAAGAATCGTGTAATTGAATTGGTAAAATATAGCCAGATACGCTGTTGTGACGCTTGTAATAATTATGTCTCATTTCTTAGATGCACATGCCCCAGCTAGCTTGTTGAAATTGTGGTATCGAGAACTGTATGATCCGCTAATTCCGGATGAATTGTATGACGAGTGTGTTCAAACGGAGGATCCAGTCGAGGCGGCTACCATTGTAGAAAAGTTACCAAAAATCAACAAACTGGTAAGCAAGCCGGTGCCGGAAATATCATACGCAAAACTGCTGTTAGAATTGCGAATGTTGTTTTACTCTTAATTTCCTCTTTTTTTCTGCTCCATAGGTTCTAACTTATCTGATACACTTCCTGCAACAGTTTTCCTTACCGGATGTGGTTGCGAACACGAAAATGGATTCGTCGAATCTAGCGATGGTGTTTGCGCCGAATTTGCTTCGCTGCCAGTCCCAGGACCCGAAGGTGATACTCGAAAACGCCCGCAAAGAAATGACATTCATGCGCACCCTGATACAGCACATGGACACGACCTCCGTGGCGTATATGGTTTGAAGGTGATGCAAATGGCGAGCGGAAATTGGGAGTGCGAAAAAGAGGTTCGTACTATCCTGTTTAACTTATCCAACCACAGATAGCATGGGATTATTCGGGCAGAACAGGTACCTTATTAACTTGCAGCTTCTCCGATGAAAAATCTGTGCAACACGGGAGCGTTATCAACAGCATGTATCAAATTCGCGAAACAAGCGTGCGTTTCGGATTCGGAGCCAAAATTGTGCCGTATCAGCCTCTAATCTTTTCCACGACTTGCCGATGAGTAGAATCATGCACCATTCGAAAACGATACAGTATCAATTGGGGAGACCAAACAATACATTTCGCAGACGAATTTGTCGAACCGTTGTTCCGAATTTCATGGACGGATGCAAATGTAGTGTGGATGTATCTCAGCTGCATTGTCGAGGCGAGTTAAACAGTTAACTTTGGCATTTGCGCACCTCGCTGTGGAGCGAACAAAACTAGCACACATTAATTACAATATGTAAGAGCAAAAGATTTAATCTACAATAACTCTAACAGAAAAGAAAAATACGGAAATGGGAATGGTCGCTTCTAAAGATTGCTAATCACTCAAATACATTATTTATGGATTTAGTAACGCTGTTGCATGCATGCATGCCGTAATACTTTTTCCGAATATCGAATCAAACCGAAACACTGTCGCAAATTCACCCACACATTCTCTCAAGTCGAAGAAACACAATAAATCACTATGATCGGGACGCACTAGCTCACGTGCAGGATATGATATAAGAAATAGCGAACCCGACAAATAGCATATTGGAACTGGAAAACGAAACGCGGAGGATTCTCGGGCGGAGACATAGCATGTTTACAGTACTATACGAAGCAACAACGATATGAGTGAAAGCGAGAGAGAAATAGCCGTTGGTTCCGGCTTGAAAATTAAGGCTTAAAAATTATCAATGCGCTCGAGAAATATAACCAAAGGAACTATAACGTTATTTTGTTGGTTTGTGCAAAGGAGAAAATACTCGACGAATGTGTTAAAAATTTATCCAAAAGATTTCCAATCTATTCGCTTTCCATTCGATCACAGTTAAGATTTCAAATATTGTAGCTAGGGCTTTAGACAGTTTTCTGTTCTCATTTACTTTTCAGACCCATGTACGAAAAACGGCTTCAGATTCGGAGAATGTTTTACATCAAAATTTCACCTTTTTGACAATAGGCAGCTCTATTTGTGTTCTTTATGTAAGTTTTTGTTCTTGATAATATTGTTCTGTACATTTTTTTGTATTGTGTTTGTCCGAAACCATTGATTTATATTATTTAAGTATATGTTAAGAACTACTCAATGTTGAGAAAAGTCAATCACAGAAAAGGTTTGTCAACCCGACGGTCAAGTAGAAAAGGGTTAGTTTTAAACAAAATGTTTTGCAATTGTGAGTGGTATCGCATTTGCTGTGCGCAGGATTGCAATGAGTTTTGCAATCTCTTTGGCCTTTGCAAGACGTATTCATGGAAAACGTGCGCAGTAACATGAAAATGATTTCTGGTGTGCTGGGGTTTTGTTGACCCGCGCAGGGAATGGTATTGGTATTGGTTAGCTACACAGCAAACAATGAAGATGATGAAGACCGACAAAGTGATCCCGAAGGGGCGATGGTAAACTATTTTATGCGAGTGAAAACTAGCGAACAAATATGCAAACAAACAGGCAAGCAAACAAGCCAACAAGAAAAGCAAAACAAAAAATACTGAGATAAAATATATATATATCATATATATATTCTATATTGAGAAAAGTTTAATGAAAGAAAGCAACAAAAACCAATTAATAATTTATTATAAAAAACCTAATGGATAGAAAAAAATCGAAAATAAATAAGCAAATGAAAAGATGAAAACAACATGGCGCAGTATAATGCTAATAAAATCAGTACATACAGAATTGCATCGATGTGGTCGGGGTCCGTATATGCTTTGGGTGTGTGCGTTTGGAGTTATCCAGCAATTGGGTCGGTACCTCGTTGAGAATAATGTTCGCGCTCTACCCAATCAGTGTCAATTTTGTTCAATCTTAAACCAGTTCAGAGCCTACGGATAAGATGATCCGCACCGTTGTGGTCTGCTTAACAGTTCTAGTAAGCACCAGTCCAACTTGTGGGCTCGACAAAAATCTGTGAGTAAATATTCGTTCGTTTTGAATCGATTGGGAAAATTTCAGCCCAATTTATTGTTGTATTTCCCCTCGCAATAGTGGGTCGATTGTCGCCCTTATTCTGGCACGTGGAGGATCGAAAGGAATTCCCTTGAAGAACATTGTCGAAATTCAGCCGAATCAAACGCTCCTTGGACGAACGGTGGACACCATCCGACAGTCGGGCGTGTTCGAAGACGTTTGGGTGTCGACCGATCACGAACGGATTGCGCACGAGGCCGAGCTGCACGGTGCCTCGGTCTTTGTTCGTTCGCCACTACACGCACAGGATCATTCTACTTCATTGGATGCGACACTTGAGTTTTTGGAGGCACATCCAGAGATACACCGATTCGCGTTGCTCCAGTGTACTTCACCGTTCCTGCGAGTGCACTACCTGGAGACGGCAGCCGGGCAAATGTTGCGCACGGATGACAGCGTCCGTTCGTCCCCTGCTTGTACGTTCAGTGTAGTGCGAAGTCATAAACTGCGTTGGCGGAAAGATGAGGCTAGTGGAAAACTGGTGCCGATTAATTTCGATCTTCGCGTGCGACCCAGGCGACAGGATTGGCCTGGTGAGCTAGTAGAGGCGGGTATGTTTTACTTTGCCGATCGACAGCTCCTTTTCGAAGAAGGAACATTTCAAAACGATCGGTGCAGCGTGGTGGAAGTGGATGAACACGATGCACTGGAGATCGACAATCTGAGGGATCTTGATCTGGCGCGTCTTTTGATCGTGATGGAATAGAATGTGCCTTTCTATGTAAAGCCATCCACAACATACTATCCATTTGCCAAGCATTCTTCATTTATGAAGTAATAAAAATAAAACATACATTGCCAATGTAATGTCCCTCTGATAGAAATTCCCTCTGTTCATGTTATCTTTATTTCCTATATATTGTATATAGAGCGGTTCGTTCGTTATCGGTAGAGCTTTTACCCGAATGTTAATACCAATAATGCTTTATCTAACAATCTAACCTCTTCTCTAATCGATACGCATACTGATAAGAGATAGTCAGTAGATGTAGGACATATCTTCTTTTTGAGCCAGGTATTAACATCTTGTAATATTAAACAAAATGAGGGATTTGGCAAAATTTATTATTGTTAGGACTAATTTCGATTATAGATGGAAAAGCCGCTCTTGATTTGATGGCTTATTCAGCGCGTTTGGACATACATTTTATGTACTTCGTCGTAATGTTGGGAAAAACGAACCGATCGTCAACCTTGGTCATGTCTTCATAGGACACGACGTACGTTTCCTCGTAGCCTGCTTTCGCTGCGGCCACTTGCGATCCGATGGCTGTGAAGCAGGTGGACGTCAACGTTATGCCGACGCCCTTGCATAGCGGAATGCGTGCTCGCAGAATCTCGGTGGCGATGCCGCGACCCCTGTATTTTGGAGCTACAGAGAGGCCCATCGCACCGATATATTCCCCCACGCCGTACCGCTCGAACACGTTCGCTGCCTTCATGGTGTGATCCACCAGATCATAGATGCAGCGCCAGATTGGACCTTTGCACTGTGCATGATAACAACGACGTTTTAGGATTCCACGTGGATAAAGTTATGGCGGCTCCCTGACAAACTCACTTGATACTCTTCTTTATCATTTTTTTCCGCAACGTACAGCATGTTCATACCGGCGATCTCATCACTTCCTTCCTTCAAGCAGACGATCACTAACCGAAGCTTGACGAAGTCCCGCCACAGGGCGGCAATTTCATCGCAGCTCTGCTGCTCGCTCACGATGTCTGTGGGTGGTATGGGGATAGGGTTGTAGAAACATATCAACGCCCTAATTGAACAACATGACCAAAAACATATGCACGCGGGGAACCCGAGTTTAGACACTCACTTTTCGCACGACACGTCGGTTCATCGAGCACAAAGTGCTCCATCATGTGCGCGATTGCTTCCTCGAAGCGCTCCTCCGGCAGATCCTGCACGCGGTACGACACCAGTCGATCGCTGTCGGTATCCTTGGCTTGGAACGTATGCCATACGGTCGGATATGGGACGTTCTCCGGGCGCTTCCAAACCATTGTAGAACTTTCGAATCCGAGAGGAGAAGAATCCAGCCAGTTTCTCACGCTGCTGTTACGACACTGCCACCGATGCGGAGAGCTAATTCCAGCAAAGGGTGGTGTGTCTCTATTTGTTTGCTATAGCGGTTGACTCCCCTATAGGGCCCACATGCAAACCCCCTCGGGAGGGTGGCGGCGAGCGAGTGTGTTTGTGTAGATGACTAGCGTATGCAAAGGGACCGCACTTTTGAGTGCATGGCTGTTCGCTGCAGCAATGGATGGCGGTATCTGCCCGTTGTTGATAAGGTGACCTTCCTTAGGCTTGAATGAAGTCGAGACGGCCCGAGATTTTCACTCACAATTCACGGACACACCGATCTACGCGATGCTATCCGGCCGAATCGCCGATTTGTGTCTAATCTAATTAGAACATGCAAAGCCACACATGACAGATCAGGCGCGCCGAGGAACGGAGTGTAGAGAAATGAGCGTTGGCCGGAATTCTAAATCAGCCAGATAGCGATCGTCTTTGTGTGTTCGTGTTGAGGACCTACGATCATACGAGGCACTTGTTATCCATACTGCCAACTTGCTTGCGCAGCGCAGTTAGGTAGTGGCCAGCACGAGCGGAGTGATAAGGAAGAAAGAGACGGTCCAACCGATTGCTGATTGTTCCGCCGAGTTTTGCACTATTGCGTGTGAGGACGAGGCAGCTACAACGCTCCCGTCCAACATTCGCGACAACGGTGATTTGGCATGGAGTTGTAAAGTCATTGGGTCATGTGCCGAACGAAACTCATGTACTCAGGCGCTCGTTAGATTTACTCATTTTAATTCTAATGTCAAACGAAAAAAAAACAGTATACGTAGGTTTTTGCTGACTGTTTAGAGTTACTTGGACTCATTAGGTATGTTGAAGAAACTAAAGACAGTACATACAGGTGGTGCACGTGTTGCAAGCGAATTGATTCTATGGATAATAGCTATGGAATACGTACCGGCCAGATAAGTGTTTCCGATGTGTGTGGTATTCATTCAACAAACAACCGCCACCAGGTAGTAATTGGTGGTAGTAATGGCATGACAACGTGGTGCACGCTTATCGGGTGCTTGTTCTACTGAACATATGGATGATGCGATATATTTTTTCATTTTTTCGCATCGCGTAGCTTTGTTTCGTAATTCTATCGTTTAGTCTCCAGCATTAGCCAACTCAGAACGGGGATTCGGTTACATTCTGCCATGACAACACAAAGGATGTACGATTTCGCTTATGGCTCCGAATAAAGAACGAGGGCTTGGATACAGCTAAGATGTGGTTCAATGATATCGAGAAGGATGTACTCATGTTTTTTATAAAAATTACATTTTATTTCTTTTCAAAATGTGTTGTGAAATGCAAGATCTGCGTGCCAAAAGTTCTTCAATTCGGTACGACTAATAGGAATTAGAAGATTTGTTTCAACCAACAACCCCCTCCACCTTCACAGCCTTCTACAAACAATTCGTAGAAATTTTGCGTGCGATATTGGATGCGAATTGATTGTTAGCAGCTTGTATACACTTCGTTCTCCGTGCAACAGAGGGCGCTCAAAGCGGGCCGAAATCAAACACGCATGCGCATGGGTGAAATCATGACAATCCGTAACGTCACGGAACGCATGGTCGGCTTATCTAAACAGTGGTGCTTATTATTGTTATCATCTTACGCGGTTCGGTGACCGTGATTGGGGTAGAAAAGAACGCTCACAGACGATCTTGACTGGTAGTCGTGAAGGAACAGTTGCTCCCGCATCAGTAAGACACCCGTCGTTTTTTCGATTCTACCGAAGATGCCCTGGGAGCGACCTGCAGATGTTCCATACCCAAATGTTTGGTGGACATTTGATGCAACCGACCCGGACCGCGACGATGCAGGTTTAGCTACCTACAGAGTGGAGGATCTAACCGAGGACCGCTTCGAAGATGCCGTCCAGCTGTACACGGAGAACTTTCTGGACGACGAGCCGCTTTGTTCCTACGGCCAGATTCGGCATGATCCCGTGGCGTACGAAGAGATCGTCCAATTCTGGAGGCTTTGCTTCAGCGAACGGCTGACTGTGGTGTGCTACAAGGAAGGTTCGAAGGAGATAGTGGGTGCGAATTTACTTTCCGTAAAGCTTGCCGGAGAAAAGGTGGACTTCACCAAACTGGTAAGAGTCAATCTGTCCGTATTGTTCTTGACCAATGAGCTAATAGGGGAGGTCCAATTCCAGATACGTTCCGAGAGGGTGCACAACCTGATTGCAGTCAACGAATATATGACTAACACGGTCAATGTTTTCGAGCGCTACGGCGTGAACAAGTACTTGACGGCATACGGTTTGAGCGTTAATAGTCGCTATCGGGGCCGCGGGATAGCCACCGAGATTCTCAAAGCACGTGTTCCCATATGTCGGGCGTTTGACCTGCGCCTAACGAGTACCAACTTCACGGCCATCGGTTCCCAGATACCGGCTGCAAAGATTGGCTTCAAAACGGATTTGGAAATGTTGTATGTTTGACGGCTGTGGTTCAAGGGCTCGGGCATTATAACTCATAACATTATAAAATGTATTATAATATTTTTTTACGTGTCCTATTTTAGATACAACGAATTTGTTAAGGTGAATCCAGCGTACACGTTCGAGGGGATTAAGAGCAAAAGTCTCAAGCTGATGAGTTTGGTGATCGAATGACGACATATTTTCAATCTACATACATATAGTTTCGTTGTTAGTAGATGTGGTAGTGCGAAGGAGGTTGAGTTTGTTCTGATAAAAGGGTGATACAAAAAGTTATGCGAGTTTAGTTATTTACTTTTGTTCGCCTTTGATAAACGACACGTTGGTGCCGTTATCATGCCCAGACCGACACGGGCCGCGTGCTTCATTACGATGATAGACGGATTTTGTATAGCAACAGATTTGTAACGCCACAAGTGCACGGGATGAATCACGAATGCCTGAAACAGTGTTTTGGCTATCAGCTAATCCCAAAATTATGATTAATGTGAAGGTGAAGGTGTATTTGATTCTCAGTCGAAGCGAAAAGTTGTTGCACCCCTATGGCCCGATCGTAACATTGATTCCGTTCAATCTTATTGTTGCTCAAACAACGGTGATGTAAATATCTTTAATATACCAGGTTATGCGGATAACTGATAGTTGTCTCGTATATTGTAGGTTGACGATGTTGACTAATTCATATTGATCAATATAACTGTGAGCTACGCTAGGACAACATGAGCAAAGACGTGCCACTCATTGAAAATCTCAAACCATATGGCGATGATCCTTAATTCCTTTACTGCCAACAATGCCTAGCACGTGGAAGGACTGGTTTAGTATACGAGGCTCAATATCAGACGAATGATGACATCTAACTCACTAAGACCTTACAAACCGGGAACACCTTGTGGGAAAATAGAGCTCCGTCATTTCTCACTGTTAATTGACCATACACACAGAGGACAGAATTTTACTAAAATACGCGAAGCTGTATCGTGAGACCGTCCTTTCTGAAACACTTCCTATAAGATAAGAGCTGTTGCCTTCGGAGCTTAAACCTATGCTGTTGGCTACACTGCTGCTCTAAAGATTAACGGTAGTGGTCACGGGATAAGAACATAAAAACAAATTACAAACGAGCGGAATGGATAACCGAAAACTCAATATTCCGCCACTATAACGAAATATCATACAAGTTGTTGTTCATTATTAAAGCAAAAAACAAATATTTCACTTACTTTGTTGCAGAATTTCAGTTTCAGTTTTTTCTTTCCATTGGTTTGTTTTATTTAGTCTACGGTACAGTTGTCCGATGTGCAGCACTCCAGCACTACAGAGTACGTTCCATGGGGCCACCGACGTTTAGCTGCAGTTCGTCTTTCTTGCGTCCCTTCTTCAACGATTCACCAATGTTTCCAAAGAAGCTATCACAACGGTACATACGTTTCAAAGTGTCAGGCAGGATCTGCCATTGCTTCCGTTGCTTCTGGCCCGAGGGAAGAAAAAGGTGGCACCCATTCATTCCCATCATTGAAAAGCTTCACCGGGAATGTGGGATCATCGTCGTTTTTCCAAATGTCTTTGGCGTTCACCACGGATTCGAATTTCCACCTTCTCGCCACGAAACCGTAGCTACTTTGTTGAGAGCGTTGCATGATGTGCAGCAGAATATCGGTCCAAACGAGCAATAAGCGAAGAGTGATGATAAAAAACCAAGGAATTAAAATTATCAAAAAAAAAAAAGCCCAACACAAAAATCCTCTACGTACAGACGAAAAGGAAGGACGAAATCACAAGAAGTTACACTTTTTTATAGTCTACACTTCGCGAGAACGTACCCCAGTGCTCCGGCAAGACCGCTGGGTAAAGACCTCCTTCTAGGCTTCTTTTTCCTGTACCTGTTATCTTGTTCGGGTTCGGTTTCGCAGACTTTCCCACAAACAGGTCCATTTTAGTGGATTATGCGTTAAAACTGTGCAGCGTGCGCAACTTTTGCGAAGTTTTGCTCCGCTGTTTTCGATTCCGTGCCCATCGTTCGAAAGTTCGGTGCAGGGAATGTAAGAAAGTGTGGCATATGACCCCATCTCCTGTGGTCTTATCTTACAAAATCGGGGCTATGTTGAAAAGTATGCTGATTTACTGCTTACCAACCATGTCACTACCGTTTTTAGTATCCTTACTTCGCAGGGACAATAGAGAAGAAACGCTTTTACTGTTTGTAGGTGTTTCGTTTTGACTCGATGGCGAACGATTAAAACAATACATATCACTATAATTAGCCTAAACTGACAATTCATTCATCAAGCCGTTAATTCAGCCTACCAATCCGCAAGGTGCGCCAATCGGTTTGAGGAACTCTCCATTCAAACTGGATTCAAATTGTTTATGAAACCAACTGGCATGTCAAACTCGCGAAGCTTCATGTTTTGTTCGCTCACAATCTTATTATCTCTCTCGTCTGCTGTTTCTACCATTATTTTTCCCTCTCCGATTTGTTTATCTGTTTGGCCCGCGACTTCAACCATCGTCTGGTACAAACCTTCGCCACTTCTTCGCTTCCTTTGCGACCCACGATCATCGCCGTTCGATCGCTGTGTAGCGCTGCACGCAGGTTTCACTCGTCGCGCTCCAAAGCTCCGTTGCTCTCTTCTCGCGATTTCGGGAATGAAGGAGAAAGAGTATGTTTTGGTTTTACATTTTAGCTCTACAACACATCGCCATCCCTCTACAGCAGTGCCTGCAGCTTCCATTTAGTGCACTTTCGCTACGATCATGTTCTCTCTCTCTCTCTCCGCTCTCTCAGCGGGCTGCGAAAGCCCATACTTTATGCGATCGAGCAGCAGCCGTTGATCCAGCAGCGCCGCGTTTCAGTCTGGTACTGCCTGTCGACCGTAGCGGTTGTGCCCTCGCCGATCGCCGTCTTTATCTGTGCGCACCGCAGTCCGGGACCAGCAAGAGGTACGCCGTGTGTGGTGTCGTTTTCTTTCCCCTCCGCCCCGTTTCCCTTCTTCGTTGCTTCTATGCTTTTCGTGGTACGTACGATACTGGCCGCCCCGGGGCCAGTGGTGCATGGTAAAGTGTATGGGCCACCGCGCTGCTGCATGGTCGTCGGTATCTGCATGCGTGCAATCTTGCATTAAGGTTTCTTCCGCGAGCACCGTCGTGCGGAAATAATTGCTTCGCCCTCGCGCCTTCCGACGAGTGCGCCCGATTGCGCAAGTGTACTACACAGTGACCGGTGGCGACTTGTACCGGACACGGACTGTGAATTCCGGGCTAACGAGAGAAAACGGAGGACACGGCTGTTCGTTCGATGTCGGACACACCGATCCAAGGGGTGATGTTTTACAAACGCAGTGCTGCAGGAAACAGTTTAACGAACAAATGCATCGAACCGATCGCGAACCACTTGTGCATATTTCTCGAATGTGTAACGGTTGGTTAGGAGTTCGGTTTCGGTCGGAATTGATAACGTATTCGTGTGTGCGTGTGTGTGAAAACTCGATTCCAAACTAACTGACGTAGAAAGAGCAAAAGGTACGAGTTTTGAGGGCTTCAGAAGGCACAAAAGAACGGGGAAAAGTTGATTGAGTTTAATTGAAAAAAAAACACCATCTTTTTGAACCACTAGCATACCATACTAGCATCCATGTGCGAACAGAACATCCACCCTCTCTCTCTCTCTCTCTTAGACGACCCGCACTATCGACGATCGTGCGGTTCGCTGTTCAAAACACAGGTTCCTCGCGCAAGCGGCCGGTTTTCAGGTTGCACGGGCAATCGCACTCGCGAACCGCCCCGAAATGGAGCCCCCGGTGAAGGAAAAAGAAAACGTCGTTAGAGAACGGCTTGGCAGCGGGGAGGAACGTTTGCCAATTTCTGCGTCGGTTCGGTTCGGCCGGCCAGGTTGGGTCTCCTCCTGGTTGGAGTCAAGTCGGAGGTTAAATTTGAATGGGACGTTGTTTTTTTTTCGTCGCTTCGTCTCCTCACGCCTCGATCCACCGATCCGTTACGGGGAAAGAAGTTGATCTGCCCGAGTTCGGTGTGGTTGTCTTTTCTTCTGGTGTGGTTGTTTTCTTCAACCCTACCCTCTGTTTACCGACGCCGGCCCTGCCCGCGGAAAAGGGGGATGCGCACCCGTTTGTGACGTGCCGTTCTGGTCGCGGTTCGGTACGTTTGACCAATGTCAGTGCCTCGGCCCCACGTTCGATCGAGTATGAGTTGCCAGGGAAGGGAAACTGTGCCCGATCCCGTCTTCGCACGCTTTGCTCGCTGTCCCCCACTTGTCGTTACGGGGATCGACCTACACTACCAAGGTAGCGAAAAAACTGTATGCTTCCGTTTTTCGTAAATATAGTTTCTTTTGAAACCACGTTTTTCTCACTCCTTTTAGATTTCCATGAAAAGCTTCGACCGCTTCACTCGTACGAACTCGATTTTCATCGATGTAAGTGGAACAACTTTTCCCCAGTGTTCATTTGCTCACAATGCATCTGGTGTTTGTTTTCCACTGCTTAATAGATTGTCAATATCGCTGTACGTATGTGAGAGCTGTACGTACCGAGTCATAATTATAATAATGGTAAAAATAATAACGTTACCGCCAAGCCGTGGAACCCTGAACAGTAATATGTGTCCAGTGAAGGAAACAAAAAACAGTGTTATAATTTAGCCTTATTGGTTGCGGCTGTACCGAAGACATTCGATATACTACTATTATTGGCCATTATATGCTGCGGCTGTTTTTTTTTTCTCATAGCATTTCGTAGCACCGATTCCACTGCCAGAGGCGGTGCCGTTCCGTTCAATGCTGATATCCACAAAGCTATCGGTGCTTTACGGTGGGCAATATGGAGTTGTACATGGCGCCAAACATGCATATAATATACATTTCTCAATGACTCTAAGTTAAAAGCACGGCTGTACCAACATTATTATGTGTTTGGAAATAATGATGCAAACCAAGAAAAAGGCACAGTAAAACATGGATAAAATAGTGTTGAACAAACTCCGCTCCTTATTGCAGAAGAGATCTTTGCAAAAATTTTTTCTCCCCTGTATGCATTTATCCTTCACAACCTAATTAAAAAATAAGAAATTTGAATGTATTTTCTCTAACATTAAACAATCGAACAATCTTTTGACCAAAATGCGACACACGGAGGGATCATAGTTGTGCTGTTGAGTAATGTGCCCGGGTGAATAATTATTGAATTTAAGCTCCCCCTTTCTTCTTGCAAGCCTTCCCTGTTTGGGACTCGCTCTATTCTTCTCGAGCGTTTGAGTGGCTTCGCCCTGCAGCAGGAGAAGCAATTGGTATTGGTTTGTTTGTATATTGTTTGCAAAACCAATCAAACCTCCGCGCGGCGAGTCGCATAGAGTCGAAGTGGCCACGAATGCGGCCCCAGGGCCGCAGTACTCCCAATCGGAACCCCTTGCCGACTTGGGCCGGGCTGGCGGAGATTTAGCGGTTTGTGGCAAACATAATTGATTATATGATTACCCCACCATCGCGACCAGCACAGTCGCGGGGGGATAGGGCAATTGTCAACTTCCCTTTTTTCCTCGCTCAGTGTGACTAAATAGTACCACCGTCGGTGCACTGCATAAATCAGCGTCTCGTGTCAGATGGATCGATGCACGAATGGCCCGCAGATGTCGATGCTTCGCTCGGTACGAATCGAAAATCGATCGGTTCGATGGGTGTGGTGATCGATGGTGATGGAATAAATCCGCGAGAAACTTTGCGTGGTCGAGCCCGTGGTTGCCTTTTCGGGCTTCATAAAAACACAACAGGACAGTTGTGTATGTGTATTTTCGCTAAAAATACAATAGATGTCAACGAATGTTTAGATGCCTCCCCCCCTCCGCAACAGCCAAACGTGTACATAGTATTAGTATCTGATTGGTGATAGTTCTAACCGCAAAGTATGTTTCGGTTAGCAATAGTGTCTACTTATATATTTCACACGTGTCCACTGTTTAGTTCCAGTAATGGTCTACGCTGCCTTGCCGTTCGATTCTAAACAATGATTTAAACCGTGAACTTAGTACGTACAGCCTAGTGAAGTGTGTGAAGTGTCGCTTGCCGAGGAGAGAAATTACATACGGAAAATCAAAAATCGTTCCTCTTGCATCCGTTGGAGGTCGGACACATCAACTGACAACTGAGTTCTAATGCATTATTAGCATGTAATGGTGAGTAACTTTCTATCTATTTCACATTTCATTCCATATTCACCGTCGAAATACATTACAAATCTTGTTATAATAGATCTTGGGTACGAATCCCAACTGGTTCGGTATTGAAGTCCGCGTAAAACTGGTCCAGGTTGGTTGACGATATCATCAAAGTCACTTCGTTAGCGTGGAAGCGTTAGAAATGATGTCTTCCGTAATACGTAGAATTCTCAGCAGAGCTATCCGGATCACCATAGGAGTAAATGATCCCCGGAGTAAGGATGCTTCATCATTCCATCCGAAAGGCCCGCCAGGTCGTGTGCGCCCAAGCTTCCCAAGACAGGCGCGTGTGGTGGTTCCATCACTGGGGTGATTGATGCGTGTCGAAGAATAATCTGATCTCCGTTGCAACGCCAGCCCACAACGGTGGCCGAGCATGGAGCAGTGGCTTCTAGTGTCCCACGGCCGAAAAAGGAGGATGCCAGTTAGTGGCCATTTAACACATACGTGTCGTGGCAGTACGGCTGCTTAATTGGCACCATCAACAGCAGCCGGTCAAGGTGTGATGTGGCCCCTTGGCATCAGCCAACGGTGTTGTAGGTACGAGAGTCGTTCGGTGGAGTTAAAAGCTTTTCCGAATCCATCATTGCGCGTTGACGCCGACGATCGCGTCCCGCGTTCCCCCACCGGATCGGCTACGATGACTCGGTGGAAAAACGCTACAGCTGATTGAGGTGTATCTCTGTGTGTGTGTGTGAGATGCTGGTGGTTGAGGGGAGCACCCAGACGAAGTGAAGGTTTGCCATGATGCTTACGACTTTGTTGTTCGAACGCAGACGGCTCCCCGCGAAGAAAAAGGTGTCGAAACAACGTGACCCGGACTTGGTCTTGTTGTGTTTCCCATGAAACGGGAGACATCCCCCGAGGGCGGGCTTTAACGCTTCATGTGTGCATGTGTATGTGCCCTTGTGTGTGGGCTGCATAGATGTATCGCTTCAAATGATACATCAAGGGTCGTTCCCTTGCGTCGGGCCGGGTTGACGGATTAAGCAATAACGTCTCCGGGGTTTGCTGGTGCTGACGACGAACAAAGCGGTTCCGGTCGTCTCATCTTACTGGACGCGCCGCACGCACGGAGCCAAAAAAAACACCTATATGCCACGGGGGAGAGTGTCTGTAGACAAGACACCGCGGTACGTTTCCTGAAATTCGAGTTTCCGATAACAATCGTTCGGTTTGTGGTGATTGAAAGGCTACGCCGTGGGAGCTTGCGTAGGGAAAAATTGAGGTCATCTTTCACCAGCCGCTGCCGGACGGATCGCCGGGTTGATAGTCCGGGTGTGTTTTAACACGTGTTTATTCTCGCAGAACCGCTTTGGTGCGACAGCCCGTTCCACATCCCGATTGGGCGAAGAAACGTTTCTATGTTTTCCGATCGAACGTTTTATCTCGTTGAGAATGATATATCTCTCCGGAAGTAAGCGAACCATAACGTTCAGTTAAAACGCGTTTGGCAAGCTTTAATCAAACTTCGGAATTAATGAAACTTCAAAGAATACTTACTGTAAGTAGTTCTAGTTATGAAAGACATTTTCTTGCTTTGGCCCTTCGCTTGGCTTGTCGCGTTTTATTTTTGTTGGTTTTTGTAAAGAAATTCACTTTGCACTGCATGTTGTAGTGGGGCTGGTCGGCGAAGAAAGTGGGTAACGAACGGAACAGCATAAGATGAACTTGTTGCGGTGCATGTGAAAGTTCTTTGCCCGATCTCGTGCCATTACGCTGACCTTCGTTTCGGCCAGCATGCTATGTCGCCGCCGGGGGTGGGACGGACCATACGCCGGGCGGGGCTGCTGTGAAACTTTCGCGTGAGTGGCTACTTTCAAAACCACAACAAGCGCGTTGCCTCGGGGACAGGGACATGGTGAACACTTTCACTTGGCTGTTGTATATATATATTTTTTTTTTCGTTGTCAGTGTTTGCCCCCTTGACAGTGTTTTCCGTTGAACGAGAACACATTCAGCGTTGTGCACGATCTCAACGATAACGACGCGAGGAAAAGCGGTTTCTGCGGGTTCCTTTCTTTTCCCGTCGTCGAAGTCTTTCGAGGTTTGGTGTAAACACGCGTAGCGACTTGGAATGTAACGGTCGCGACGTGTATACTTGGGACTTGCCACAGCAGCCGGACCGGTGCTAAGCGTGCTGATCGTATGCATGTCGAACGGCACGGCTCAATATTACTCACATAACACGTTCAGTTGACGTCATCATCAGTTGTTTAGGCAACGATCGTTCTAAAAATTGTTTCAACCCCCTTTTTCGTACACACATAAAAATCTGCTACGTTTGTGGGTGGTCTTCGGAGTCGGCGGGACACGGTTTTTGATGATACGTGTACCCCCCGGAGTCGCCCCCGGTGCCGCCGACCAACCCCGGACGTAGGAAAGTGAATTTTTGTTTGTCTGATTTTCGATCGCCTGTGTTCGACGTCGGCTTTGGTTTGGCCGATCCCGACACCGAACCATGTGACCATTTAGTCATCGTCGGCTTATCAGCTCGGGCGATCGCGAAGCATAAACAGGCGCCCATCCCAGCGCGACGCTAGGAAGGATCGGGGAGAAAATAAACAAAATCCCCCTGGACAGCTGTGCTAACGTGTTCCCAACACAATATTGACCGAGTTTGAGCAGGGCGACTCGCGAGATGTGCTGGAGGCGGTTGGCGTGCGCAGTACAGCGAATGCGGCCGGTGGCGGAAACACCGGAAACCGGCAAGTCCAGCCGGCCAATTGCGCGCGGTGGGTCCTCCAAGGTGCGGTGCGCGATGTTTGTTTTCCAGTGGACGTGTTTTTTTTTTTTGCTTGTGCCAACATAGAAGCGAGATTGAGTCAGCAGAAGATTGTTGTGAGAGATGTAAGAGCAAAGAAGGGCGAAGAATGAAAAAAAAAATTACTCGCGATACGGGCTACGGGCATGCCATCCGATTTGTTGGCGTTCGTTCAACTGGTTCAAATCGAACCAATTCGTCATGCACCGTACGTTCCCAGGAGAGTTCTGTCGGGGCCCTCCCGGGTCCATTCGTTCGTAGCCGTCTGGCCCTGCCCGATCGTCACGAGGAGGGCCGTATTTCCCACGGTTTTGCAGCGGGCCAAACAGGGCCTGCGGTTGGTTCCCGCAGCAGCACGGCGCTCGAGTGTAAGGAAAATATTGACTCAGGACGGCTTAAACGGGACCA
>JAOEFI010000003.1:45640437-45660395 GCA_034621735.1 Anopheles plumbeus
GTTCAGCTAATTGATGGCGAAGAAATTCAACATCCAAGAAGCGACGTCCCCGTGGCCAGCGGCCAGTAGGAATCGAGGTAGGCAACTGAAACGGGCGTATCTTCGTCCAAATGGATAATTACGCGGTACATTAAAAAGGTTCCCGCTCTTGCAGCTGTTTCGCTAGTTTCGATGAGTTTTTTTATTGTTGCGTTTTGCCCACGTCCATTCCTTCTCTTCCGGTGATCAGCTAGAACTGTCTCGTCTTTCTTTCACCTGCCGGAAAGTGACGATTGTAAACCCGACCGGAAGATAGAAGAAACTCAGCTGCCCGCATTCGGGTTTGTTGCGGTTTTCGGGACATGAGCAGAGGAGGGAGCCTGTTGTGGTTGGCTGGAGCCGAGGAGGGGTTGCGGGCTGAATACGGTTCTAGGCCGGCACGTCGAGCAACATTCGTGCCAACTCGGCAGCCGTATGCCAGCGTTCCGTGACGCCGGTAATAGGATCGAGTTAATGGGTTGCGAAGCCTGCCCGGGACGGGCAAGAGTCCGCGGATGAAGCCGATGGCAATGATCTCATCACAGGTCCTAGAAAATCGGCTTCATCAATATTGGCAGCCAGCGCGGCGGGAAGAAGAAAAGCCTCGCTCAAAACCGATTTGATGAGATTCTTGTTTTTTGTTTTCTTTTGCGCCCCTGCTGTCCGTCTTCTCGCTGTTCGCCGGAGGCTTCGCCAAGCGATTGGAGCCCCTCGGAGATATCGGGCGTCGATAGACGGCCAGATAGCAACAGTATAGCAGCGTAATGTTGCCAGCTTTCTCACGTACCAGATGCTTCGGGGCTGGCCCTGATAGCTGGAGCCAGCGAAGTGCAAGACTTAGAGGTCGTCAGGTGCCGTTGGGAAGGCACGTTAGACTAGGTGTCGATTTCACAACGCCGTTTTTCTCGGGAAATAGGACCGTACGCTCCCAGGAACGATGATTGACACTCCGGCTGACAGGTCGTGTATGTGTGTGTGTGTACCTCACACAGGGGCGCGCCAGAAACCAGAGTGGGGGACTGGATGCTGACCTCGTCGGTGGCCAGTAATCGACATAAACATTCGGTGTGTTGGTTCACACTTGGTGGCCGATAGCCCTCTGACCCTTGAGCTGCTGACCGGTTCACGTGTGCCTCAATGGTGAATGCCAAAAAAAAAAGTAACAAAATAACAGGAAACATAGCAAGGTGATTTTTTGAAAAGTACCAAACGGGCCATCGCTGCCATAACCCAAATTTCACAGAACGAGGTTTATTTCTTTTGTGACTCTCCTTCAGTTTCGCTCGAGCGCTTTCTTTTTACGATCTTTCCCGGTTTCCCATATCTTGCACGGAACGGCGTGTGGGCGCGGGCGGAAGCGGCCTTTGGAGGGGCGGAGAGAACGTCTTCGCCTTCCCAAGATGAGGTGACATCCGAACCGTGGCCACTTAAATCGTCGTTGACGATGCCAATCGGGGGGAAAAAATATACGACGACGAGGATGTATGCGAGACCGTTACCTCTTCTCGGATCCTACTCCGGACCCTAGTTCCCCTGTCCGCGTCACATTCTGCTCTTCTCGGCGACGCTGGGCGATTTGGGGGCGACAAAGGCGACATCGACGACAGGCGACGTAGCGATAGCACGTGCAGATTGAAAATATAAACGTCACTTTAAACGTTTAACAAATAAATTATCGTATCCACGGGGGCGCTTCCTCATGTCGGAGCTCGGAGGAATCTTTTCGTATCCCTCCGCATGGCCACGGGATTTTATGTTGCTTCTTTTTTTTTTTTTTTTTGTCGCATCGTCGACCTCCAGGCTCGTGAAAGCGGCCACTTAAAACCGGGCAGACCTGCGATGGAGACTTTTCGGATGTTTCGTGACCGGGCGCATATCAAAGTTTTATCGTGTTCCCCGGCATGGGTTCGGCGCCTTTCGCAGCGCGTAGTGCCGAAAGAGCTGGAAACGTGCACTGCAAATGCTGCGGTCGAATGCTGTAATGTCCGGGATCGAGGGAACTAAGGGACTGTGCCTGCGCTTATCTGGAACCGGCATTTTCGGCGGATTAGTCAAGTGCGCGTTGGTATGATATTGTCCAACTTGTTAACAGAAAAGTTAGTCTTTATATTCTTTCACATATTTTGCGCTTCAACGCATCCCATACAACCAATCTCAAGCTAGCTCTAGTACGCAGATTTACCAGTATCGAAAACAGTTTCTGTGGTATCCAAATTGTTCCAACGCCATTAGCAACCATTCAAAAGATGCTTGGCTAAACGTTTTCGTTTTCTTCGATTTAACCGGGCCGCTGTGTGCAGGAGTTGTTTAGCGATTCCTTTTTCGCTTTTTGGGTGGCCTTCGGTATGGCACGTTTGTTGTTTAGCGCAGCCGATGGTGGCATCTTCGAGCTTCGATGATGGACGGCCACAGATGAGGGCCATTCACTACGCTCCCGTGCACGACTTCGGCGACTGCAAATAGCGGCAGGAAGCGTGCCCTCCATCCGCCACCCGGCAGCATTCTGCGTTACACAGTATGGCAGAAATGTCAAGCATGTTGCTTACTTTTGAATGCATATCACGCTGACGACATGTGACACGATTGGCAACAAATTGCAAGCATGCTTCTCCCTTCGAAGGCCATCCTTCGGGACCGAGGGACCCGCCGAACGAAGAGTCCCGCTGCTGCGGCACCACATCGGCTCCATGCCATGCCGCCAGCGGAAAGCACCCATTTACGGTCATTACCGATTATTCACTATACCGGCCCATTCCGGGGACGTTCCACAGTGGAGCACGGTCGTCCAAAAATGGCACTTCCAAGGTACCCGCATCGACCCGCGTCTCCCCGCACCCCAAACGGGCTGGATTCAAGATGGGTCTGGAGATGAGGAAAGTGGCGAAAAACTTCATAATTCACTTTGTCCCATCGCTCCAAACAACTCGCAACCCCAAGTCCACCAACCATACGGGACTCGCATTCCTTTGACGAACCTTGAGTGGTGCAGCGGGAGCCCTTTTTTTGCGCCTTGTATGTAATGCGTGTATTTATTTTTTACAGCCATTCTCCATTTTTTCGGCGCCTGCCAGACGGCGGCGAACGTCACGTCTTTTATTGCATTATAATTGATTAATAACTGGGCACCGGAGTCCGATCGTTTCACTTTCATTTCTCGCCCACCCGGACCCACCCTACGCACTTCACCACTCGTGCGTCGTTCGGCTCGCGCTAAAGGAACCGCTTTCGGAACCATTCCCGATCCGATGATGTCCGCCTCGGAGCAGAGTGAAATAGATTGGCCAGCGCCTAAATTTCACATCAATCCTCCCGTAATTGGACAATCGCATCACACTGTCTCTCGCGTATCGCACTGGTGGGTGATTTCTAACACGGAGTTATGATTTTAAAAAAACTGAGGCAGTGACCTTTTGTGCTGCCCGATCCCGGATGAAGCAGATCGCTCAGTCACGATCAGGAGTTCGCTTGGATCGCAGAACCGCTGATCCACCTGAAAACGATGAAAAAGTA
This sequence comes from Anopheles plumbeus, assembly GCA_034621735.1. Taxonomy (NCBI): domain Eukaryota; kingdom Metazoa; phylum Arthropoda; class Insecta; order Diptera; family Culicidae; genus Anopheles; species Anopheles plumbeus. The sequence goes on from JAOEFI010000003.1 coordinate 45,643,966, forward strand.
CCACTCAGTCGTTAGTATATAATATCGGCCATTAATTTTCCTAGTTTCTTGCTGAAACCAACCGTTTCTCTTCTTGTTCATGGTAGAAGATGAAGAATCTCAACAAAACAGTAGGCCACGAACCTTTACGTAACTTTCTGATTTATCACAGAGTCAGGCTACCCCATTTGTTCTGGTGTCGATGTATCACACGTTCTCGATCGCTTGTCCCTTGTCGAAATAATTAATACTAAATGTTAAGTGATTATTTTTTTATGAAGTTGTTTTCTATTAAATATACAACACTTAACGTGAAATTTGTTTAAAACTATGGCACTACATTTTTTTGCCACCGCTTGGCATATATTGAAAAACACGGTCATATTATCTGATCTTTACCTTTTTATCTGATTTTTTTCAATTAATGACGACTAACGGGCTTCAAATATATGAGATTTCCTTTGCCTTGTAATTAAAATGCCAAAAATTGTGAAGATAAGAGATATTTGTAATAAAAAAGTTTGATTTCGGCTATCGCACTACATATTACATGTATTTTCAGCACGATTGGATCATTTTAAGAATGTTGAATTTCATATGAATTTCTCTAAATTAATTCTCATAAATACGGCTGCAGTTACATGAAATGACTGACCGTACAGAACTATTACACATATTCCGTGCATTAGCCCCCCAATCGACAGCGAAAAACTCAGCTGCGGAAAGAGTGTCGCGCAATAATTGTTTCAATTTCAACTTACATAACGATCGTTCCTCAGCCCGTGCCGCATCGTTCGCTGGTATGCAGCGTGTGTGTATGGGTTCACATTTCCTGCGACTGCGTTCCTTTCCTATCAGGCGTCGAAGTTTCTTGCGAAATCTCCCAAGCTAGTCGCGGACCATGTCGATGTGAGGGCAGACTCCCGCCCGCCATCATGGTGTGTGTGTGGGTTTGGTGTTTGTGCCTCCACCACACGATCACCGTTCACAACGAGGACCCTTGTGCGCACCTAATATTACAGCGCAACTCCACACCGCATACTTCGCATCGGGGAGCCCGCGGTGGTCGCGTTTTTCTTGTGCGTTTCTTGCGCTCGAACGCGTGGAAGCACAAACGATGTCAATCCCGTCGCCCCGCCGTGGGGGTGGGAGAATCGAGGGAGTGGGAAGAGGGAGGAAAAATATTTCCTCATTGTCTTCGGAACCGTTTTCGGATCCGTTCCGTGAGATTAGTGACCATTTCGACGCAGTGCGACGGTCGGCTACTCACGCGCATTATTCTATCGTTCGGTGCGATCGGTAAACGGCAATAACAAGTTCATGCCCCGGCTGCCCGTTGACTGCGGGCAGGTAGGCGAAGCGTTCTAGACCACGGCACGATGTGTCTCCGACCGTCCGCCGATGACGTCTCCCGATAGAGGAGGCGGTTGTTAGCGGCCCCGGCTGTTAAACGGTTACTAAACCGTTGCTGCGGTGGCCACGCCACATTTCGTCGATCGGATCCGACATTGAACTTGCCTCGAGTTCACGTCCCCCCGCCTCCGGTGCTAACCTCCGTCCGTCCGTCGGCCACTGGACGCTCTACTGGACCACCGGCCGGATCGGGCCAGAGCACCACTGACCATGTCAAATTAACATTCTTTTCCATGAATTATTTTCCGATTGATCGCGCTTCTCTGCCCCCGGGGGCGTGGAATCGGGCGGGTGGCACCGTGGAGGGCCGCACTGACAAGGCACCCTTATCAATAGCAAGCGATCAGCTGCCTCGGAAAGTTGGCGGAGTTTTCTTCTCCATCTCCGTTCCTCTCACGCTGGCGTTTTCCGCGCGCAGCTACAGCTGTGCTCCCTTGGCGACAGCGCGCAAGTCCGTTGGGTACCGGAGGACAAATCAGTGATTACCGCGAAGGAAAACCTCGCGGAGTTGCCGTTTCCGAGACTACCTGCAACCTCCTGTGAGGGGGGGCGAAAATTTCGTAAAAATTTGCCACGTCCTCTTCCGCCAGCATCCGAGTCTGTCGGGAAGGGCAGCAGGGACTGGGACTGGCGCACGAGCAAATAAACAAATAAACAAAACAGGTCTTCCCTCAAACATGTGTCTCACCCACCCCTCTCGGACTCGGTATCTCTCCGTCCGTTTTGCCTGTACAACCGAGTGGGAGGGGGGGGGGGGGGCAGCCCCACCCGCTTCGGGTTCTCCCGGCCTGCCCGGGCAAGGAACGGCAGGTTGCTGCCCTCGGCAATGGCAACGAACGCCGCAGTCTCATATCGGCTCTCGGGAGCGCTCTTTGCCCTCGCCATTGGCCAATGGCCGCACGGTCATTCCGATAACCAGAGGTCGTCCTTTTTCGGACCGCAACCGAAAAACCGGCACGAAAACCAGCGACCAGAAGAACCTGTTTCTGCCAGAGCCATTCCGGGACTTCGCTGCTGCGCACTGGCCTGTTTTTCACTTTTCGCTTCGCCAGCAATCTTCTTGCCTTCTTGCTGGATGTGGGCTGCTGGCCTCTCTTGATTTTGTTTTTCTGTGTTTTGTCGTTGCATTTCTGTTTTGCAACAGTTTGTGCATCGACGATTTCGGGCGCAGCAGGTCGACGAGTTCCCGGTCGTCGAGTTCCCGACCGTCGCTTTTGTCGCAACCCTGATACACGGGGAGTCAAAACTCAGTGGAACGTCGGGCCAGCAATCAGAAACGGCGCGGCGGAAACCAGAAGTTCGCGCGTGGTTATCAAGCAGTTCGCAGGTTTGTGCTAGGGTAACATTTCTCGAACTTCGCTAGAGCCGATGATTCCCTACTGCCGTGTTGTATCGTGGAACCGACACCTTTCGTTAGGTCCTATCCATCTGTGACGCGTTGGCCAATAGAGCTATCGAAGAGAAACACGTAGCCCACAGTCATACAACCTGTTTCTAGCGCTGACAACAGAGAGAATGACGACGGTTTCTATTAAACTTCCCATCATTAGCCAAATTGACGGACGGATCTTGCATCCGAACTCTCCTATGCAGACCTTTCGCCAACGGGTGACCAGATTTTCCAATTAGAAATGTTTCCTTTCCCTTCCTACCGGGCAGCGAGGTGTTCTGGGGCAATTTTTGAATTATGCTACCGGACCCGGCTGGAGGAAGCGAAATTTGGAACAGATGGTTTCAGATTTATGTACGTCAGCATCATCATCATCATCATCACCACCACCATCATCATACTAATCGCCAATGATGTATGATGATATATGATTCGACCACAACATGCTCCATTTTGTGTGTTTGCTAGCGTCACACGGGTGGGCGGGTGCGGGAGACGACAAGCGCGGGTCGAGCGGGCGCCGATGATGAGAAACTGTTCACCTGGTTGATTTATGATCTCCCGTTGCCAGTCCCTGCGGGCGAGTAACCGACAGGCAGGTTAGCATGTTTCGGGATGCGGTTAGCTTTGCCATTTCCCTGCATGGGTACAGACATACTGTTTTTGGAAAACAGATTACTCCGAACGGTATCTAGCAACGGTACATGACTGGAAAAGATTTCGAACGGTTCCCTTCAGTTACGGGCGCGCCCAAAAAGCGATCGCTGCCGGGTCGTTCTTGGTTGGGGCCGAACGCACAAAGTGCAATCCCACAAGGTTTGATCGGCTAAATGGCTTGTGAAAGACTTTCGCCAAAACGAACCAAGAAAGGGGGCAGCAGTTCATAATCGATTGGAGCGATATACAAAAGCTGATTTCACGCTCCAGATTTCCAGAGACTGCTGTGTGGAAGATGCGTGGAAAGCCCTACGCGAGTCGTAGACTAGCAGCGCACCGGACGAAAAAACTGGCGCTCGATCACATCGCTCGATAGCAGGCCGTCAAAGCCGGTCAAACGGCCGGCCGTCGATGGCCAGGAACGAAATCATGATTGCTTTCTCCTCCCAGAGTCTGTCAAAAAGCCCGAAAGTCAGTGGTCGGCGGGATGCAGATGAAGTAGATCAGGTCTTACGTGTCCCATCTTGCATCGATGACTTTCGACTAATCATTTACGGACAGGAAGTTGCGCGTGTCCCGTTGTACCGCGCTGCCCTGCGACGGCAACGATGGTTTCCTCCATACAGCCAGGAAGCTCAAGTTGGTGCCACTTACTGCAGGCCTTCCCTACGCCGGCCTTGATGGATTGGTCGGCGATTTTGCGTTTCCTAAACATCTCGATCAGCCAAACTCAATCTCATCAAAGAAATGTAGGTCGGCAACTCTCACTGGCTTTTTTTGTCTCTTTAATGGCCTCGTTGGCCTTCTGACCTTCGTATAGATCGATCAAGTGGCCGCGGCGATCGCAAGCGACGGAACGGCTAAGAAACTGGTACACTGTTTCACCTTACACGTCTCGCCATCTTGTGGTCACACTTTCGCCATCATCCGATGCACACGCATCTCGCAGATCGTGCCCGCACCGATCGGTCCCTGGCTAGGTCCGGTTTTATTTATATTTAAAAGCCCTGGTTTCTTCCAGCCCTGTTTCGTTTTTTCTTCCGCCTGGTTCCCGGCTTCGTTGGCCGGCCCTTTCCTGCCGTTCCTTGGAAAAAGTCCGCAACGCTTCCGATTGGCGGTGTGCGAACAGCTGCACAGCGAAGTAAAATCAATTTCATTGAGATAATTTATCATTATCAAACCATTAACGACTTGATTAGCCTACATCCCTCAGACGCGGAGGCAGAAAGCTTTCGCGATACTACTGGGCATCCGGGTAGTTGGCGTTTTATTTTTTCTCACTCGCGTTTTCCTTAAACTCGTTACTCGAGTTACCATTGCTGATACGGCGATCGCTCAGGGCCGGGGAGGGTTTTGTTACACGGGAAACACTGTCTCTGCGCTCGTCACTAGACGACTCTTGCCACGAAGGGCCACTCCCGGCACAATGATGGATCGCTAGCGTGCGCGGTCGAGCGCACGTATCGGCGCACGTACACACATGCAGCGACCATATAGCCGGATGACTCTGGCGGTAATTAATTGTGTCGCGGCAGGAGCAGCTCGCAGGAGTGGTTTTGCTTGCATCACTCGACTACGCGGAAGGGCCGGTGGGCCGACGATGGCCAGTAATAGAGTAGCTCATTAGGAGCCCTTAAAAGCTTCACTCTCACTTTTCGCCAAGAAACGGCCGATCCGCCAGACAGAGGTTGCTCGCTTTCGCTTTCTAGATTCCTTTCATTAGCAATTCTAATCGTTGGCTGTGATTAAGTTGGTGATTTATTTGCTATCTCTTGTTTGATAAATTTTTGTTTCCATTTCCTAACGTTGTGCCCCGTCTGTCAACACGTACGGGGTTTTAGCGTAACAGAATCATTTTCCCCCCGTAAATAAAAAAACATTGTCCGATAGAAACATGTCTGATTTGTGGTAACACAATCCAATGCACCTTCACTAAACGAGTTCTCAGAACGTTCTTGATTCTTTCCTCGGCTGCTGGGAACTTCGCGATCGCATGGTGCTGCTAGTCATACATGTGCTACGTAGTCCGAAGACTGAGAAAAAGTCATATACTTGACAAAGAAATTAACAAGTTTATAAAACTTGTAGAAACGATCAGTCGGAAGAAAAGATGGAATGTTTTATACAGCTTCGTGTTATATTTGCTATACACTGCGCGTATTTTATTATTGTCGTGAAAATCAGGGAGGTCTTATGCATGGCAAGTACGCATAACACAGGCAATGTGGACGAAGTTCCTTTTACCTTTGACATCCCTCCAAACAGAACTTCAGTACGTCAAGCGGGCCAAGAGTGAGACTATTCACACCTTCTGGTAATGAGAAAGTCCAATACACGTGTGTTTTAACCTGTTGTGTAACCTGCTGATGGTATGACCATGCCCAAAGAAAAGCTACCTCTTGGAGTTGTTCTGCACATCCTAGTAAAGGATTGGAAGAGAGATGTTCGCCCGAATGTGACCCGAATCTGGGACTGTTCGTTTGGCGTTTGTTTTGGAAGAGATCTTATCCATAGCACCACTTATTCAGCTCCTCCCGGGCGAGTCCTCGTCTCTCTTCGATTCACATATTCACAAATTCACCAATCTTAGGCGACGATCTAACGAACGGTCTGCATTGCGGCGCATTAGTATAGGTTATGATAGATAAAAATAGCATAACAATAAAATAGATGGCAAACATTAGAATGAATGCTAGATAACAGAAGATTGACCCTGGCTAACATCAACCATACCACCATAATTCATTCTTCTACACGTTTGAATGAAACCGAGATTTCGAAACAGTCTCTCCGTACAAGAAAGTGGGCTTGTCCTTTCCCACCATCCTGTTGCGGGCGAGGAGTGGTGAGAAAAGACGCGAACTCGACGGCGACGACGACTATCGACGCGACGGATCATAATTTAAGTGTACGAGCGAAATGAAAAAAAAAAAAAGCATAGCCATTCATCGATCGCGCGCGAACGTGCGGTGCGCGATCGATAAGATCGACAAAAGTCAAGCCACCACCGCCTAGACTACCAAACCCGAGCGAGCCTCTGCCCCGCGGTCGACCGCAGCGCCCAATCGTGAGATCTTTATCGTCGAGTCGCGACCCGAAGACGGGTCGTCCGTGCCTGCCGAGCGGGTGGAAAAGGGTGGTAGAATATTCTTCAACATTTATGCCCGTGCCCGGCCCCCGCGACGCCTTAATGTCGCCGGCGCTGCGAAGCGGGTTTTGGAAGGCTCCACAGTTCCACGGCGAATGACGCCGCATCCATCATCACCGATTGGTCGCGGGCGCGGAATCATAGACGAAATAAAATAGAACGGACACCGTACGGACGATCGCGCCTAGGAGCAACGAAGCGCTCAACCTTTCCGACGGCGGCCGTGTGTGTGTGCTTGTTCGCTCAGCGACGCTTCGTCGCTTTTTTCGGGAGGATACCGATGCCGGGGTCCAACAACTTAGGGAAGGGTATCAGCCGGAGCCGGAGTCTTGTCTGGGTGGAGAATCTCGGATGCCGACATTGAAGCGTGGCCCGACAAAACGGAACGACGCAGGGGAATGCTCGAGCTGGGCTCGACCGTTTCTGCTGGACCCAGCGCCGCGTGGCGACGGGCTAAAATCGTGCCTCGGTAATAATAATGTTTTTGAAATCGGGCACTCATTTTCTGTCCCCGTGTGGTGCCACCCGCGAACGCGACCGCCGGTCCGTGTCTTTCCATTCTGTCCGCCCGCCTAATCGCGACCTCACTGCGACATACCGTCGGCCCCTACCGAGTCCTGAGGAACACACGTTACAAGACGAACCCGTCCGTGTGGTGCGGTGTCCGGGGAAGATGCAGGTCGCCCCCGGGACCTCCGTCGTGATGGTTTCTGTTTTCCTAGGCCCTATCGGTTCGTTATGATCTTTCGAGAAAGCCTTCCCACCAGCCCAACGCCAACAATTACTGCAATTGCCTGCAATTGGTTTCTATTGCCGCCGCTTCCTGGCACGGATTCGTTCTTTGTTTCCCAGAGTCACGCTTTTTTCCCGCAACCCACCAGCGAGAGCTCTCTCGGGAGGACGTATGCGTGTGTGTGTGTGTGTTTGGGGAAAATGGAATCGGAGACGGTCGCAAAACACACCATCCCGACGGCCCGCGGGTGCAGTGCTTTCGCCGCGCTGCATCCGGATTTCGCGAACGGGGGAGTTTTCGCTACCCTACGACACCGATATCGTGTCGTAGCGGTTCTTTTACGTTTTGTCTCTGGCCTCATTTCACGACCGCGCCAGCTAGGAGCCGCAAGGAGTTTGGGCAAGCGTTTGGATGCTTTTATCTTGCTCCGGCCATCATGGCAGGTCCACAGGCTTGCCGCTAATCCTCGCAACGTTTCTGGAAATTTCTTTTCCATTTGGTGGCCTGTCTGCCTTCGAGCGCAAGTGGTCCCGGACCCATCTACCACCGTAACGCTTCCAGTTTCGTTGTCCCCTGGCAGTGCCCGCCGAATTTGGAATGCACGAAAATCCGCCATGGGACCTCGCTGATCGATACCAGAGTTAGTTTTAATTGACGTCTTAATTACATAAAGAACAGCAACCCAACATCCCATAAGTATGTTCGATTGAAACACGTGACTTGTTGCTTCCTGCCCTTCCTTTCGTGGAGTCAGCCGGGCTGTGAACACGATCATTCTATTTGCTCGTGTTCGTGGTACCGTCAGACGTCGACCCCCCATCACAGCAACCCCCGCCGGGATTGTTAACGATACGCTTTCCGAGACACGCTCTTACGTTTTAATACAGATCTTCCCATTGACCAGCCATTGACAAATACTCGATACCCCGATCCCGAGATACCATGGTCCGGGAAGCCCCCAGCGAGCCCACCGGTAGGGATTCATCAGTGTACCCGGCCCGGCACAGCAGTGACAGGAGGGCGGCTGTAACGAGGTTTTCGGTCATGATCGTGCACATTCACCATGGGCTAACGGTACCGGGGCCAGCGGTACCTTCGAGTGGCACCTCCCTCAAGCGCGAGAAACGGCAGCAATCACCCGCCTCGACCAGAAGGCTGCGCCTCCGGTTCGCGTTTGCTAATCGTGTGCTGTTTCTTTCGAAAAAGTCGGTCAATTATGGTTCATAGTTCAAGACGATGGAGAGGAGTGCTTTTGACAACCGCACGGTGCTCGGGCTCGGATCTCGGGTGGGGAGAGTCTCTGGTCGTCTCGGCATGCCAAAGAGAAAGGACGACCACGATCGCGCACGATCGAGACTCGATCATCACGTTTAGAAAGCTCTCGTCTATTGGTCTCCATTTTTCATTCGGTTGTAGCTTCTCTCCTTCCCCACCGGTTTTTTATCACCGCAGGCCCTTCCGTCTGTTTGGGGGGATGTGGCTCAAGCGGGCCCCACCGGCACCAACTGTATCGGATGTTCTGCTGCTGGTGGCAGGGATGCCGCGTAGAGTTGCCTGCGGGACACCGACGTCGGGACGGGTCGAGCGTTGTAGTTTTTGTTCTATTTTTTATGCGCGTGAGCTGTGTTTCGCTCGCCATTTCTCTATGGACCCCTGGCGGTATATGAGTGTTTTGGCCTTTTTTTTGTTGCACGCCAACCAAACGGCCGGCCCTGCACGGTGGCCGCTAGTGCACCCAGGTGGGAGATGGATAGTGTTTCGTTTTATGAATATGGATGCTAAACAAAACATACACTCCACGGGAGTGCACACTGCACGGACTTCCATTATGCGCGCGACAATGTTGCTGCCACTTTTTTCCCATTTCCTTACTGCACCGCGTGAGTGTGGTCGTGGCTTTGCTAGCTAGTTGTTGTTGGTTTCGCTGTCCAGTTTGCATCACCTAGCAGACAAATTCACACCCAATCGCATCGTAAATCAAGCGTTCGTTGGGGAAATCATCAACTTCCCATAAAATGGTGCCTCCCTCGATGGGCGTTTGCAGGAGAAACGGACGTTTTTCCGTCAATCGGAAAACTTAAATCTCAGTTCTTTGTTCTGGTGCACAGTATGTGTGCTTAGAAAGAATCTTGGTGGAAACCTTTTTGTCCCTCCACATCCGATAACTTGTGGTGGAACCGGGGAGTTCGTTTCACATTGCCCTCGATTAATGCCCTCGTGACATGTCCATACATAATTTGATCTGTTGTACTGACATACGCTTACTCTCATGTTCACCTTCAAGCTGGTTTGTAACAGTGTAACCGCTGACACATATCGTAGCTTATATAGCTATATAGCTTATAGCACTGTAGGTCTCTGCTGGATTAATTATCTCTTCATTCATACATGTGAGAGAGTCTGGTTCACAATTGGACTTGACGCGATCGCTTGATACACGTCCTGCACATTTGGCATGATGTTTCACAAATATTATGGCTCGATTAGAACTGGTGTCCATCCAAAGCAATGAATGAATGTTTCGTGAGCACACTGCAAGTGGGGCGTCTCACTCCGGACAAAGTATGCTTTCTACAGGTTCTTCAGTAAAAAACGGCTTTCAAGTCCCAGAACAGGAACCTTCCAATTTCGCACGTTCGAACAGTTTCTGCCCTGTGTATCCATCTTCCAGCCGCGGCCACGGTGGCAAACCGTCATAATCGCCATCAATTGCTGTTAGCCAAAAGGGTCAATTACGCCCGCCCGACGAAACACTCGTCTCGACCACGAACCCTTTGGACATGCTTTCTTCGGCGTTTATCACGCTCGTCCGCCTCTTCCAGGATCCTTGTGGCATCGGACAGGATCCCGAAGGAAGCAGTCTCACGCCAACTGCTGTTATTATCCATTTTCGGACGGAACTATTCCCCACATTTCGTGCCTGCCAGTTCACATTCGAATCCGGGGGCGAAAGATGCGCGTCCCGACCACACGCTCGTGGAAGGTGCAGTTAGCTCGGCAGGCCCCGGCTGCACGGAGAGTACATTACATTTAAATGAAGCACACAGTTAGCTGGGTACTGTTATTAAAAATAATCATCTTGTTTATTTCGCTTTAAGTTCGGGGCTGCCGAGCGAAGCCCATAAAACCCTCGTACAACTGCAGCCAGAACAGAACGCAACCGCCGGGACGCCGGACCCTACTGGAGGTAGGTCAGGCAGCCCTCGCGCCACGCTGACCTGTTACTTCTTTTGGGTTTGGCTTTTTGTTTTGTCCCGCTAGTAGCCTTCCTGCGGGATGCACTCACGCTGTGCCCGGGAGAACCCGTCCTGGACATGGTCCTGCCCCTTCAGTGTTTCCGGAGGGGTTCGTCTCGCCTGGTTTTCTTTTAAGCTCAGAAACCATAAATTTATCGACACTCACGCGAGCAAAGTACGACCACGACGGCGACGACGACGATTGCAACGCAGCTTCCATCGGTGTTTCGACGTTCCCGTTCCAGCTTCACAAACTATTAATTAACATATTACATCGGCGTGGAGCAGAAATCGGGAATGAATTAGTTGGCACCGACGGATCGTTTCGACTTTCAGTGGCTAAACAATGTCTTGCCTTTCCCTCCTTCTCTCTTTCTTTTTCTTTCTCTCTCTCTCTCTCTCTCTCTCTGTCTCTCTGTCTCTGTCTCTCTCTCTCTTTCTCTCTTTCTCTCTGTATTCCACCTCCTCTCTTACTCGTCTTCCTAATGTTTATGGCAAAATTATGCACCGCCCCGATATGTCCACGACGCCCCGGTGCTGGATGCAGTGTTTTTGGGTGGGTGAAAACAACGATAAAATCGGGCACGAGATCGCGATCGCCGCCCGGGCGACTTCTCCGGGTGTCTTCTTCTGGGTGATCTGCACTCCTAATCTGACAGCCCGAACGGATTGCCCCCGCGGCGTGCAGGCGGTGGGCTTAGCGGAACTTATCGGACTGTTTCCGGGAGCACACTAATGACCCCGCCGTCGCAGCGGGTGAAGAAGATCCGACCTCTTCTGGTTACATCCGTGCCACCGAGGGATGGTGGGGCACAATTCTGGAGGCAGACGCCAGGAGGGTCCGGTCGCCTGCGGTGTACAGTTTTTCCCCAGATGCCGCTGTCAACTTTCCGCGCGCTTGCGCGACGAGTGCCAGAGAAGGGGAGTCCAGCCAGGGTTACGAAACCGCCGGATGAAGCGCCCGCGTCGGCACGATCTGCAGTCACCAATCAATGTCAAATCACTGTCCTAACCTTCTGACCCATCCGCCGTGCCCCCGAGAACGCTGGAACTCTCGCAGTTTGCGGCGGTCCGCAAGCAATTCGGAGGATTGCTGCGAGCGGTCCATCAGTTTCTACATCGCCTTCACTCGAGCCGGCCCTCACCGGGGGGCACACACACACACACATGGCACGATCCGGCGGCGGCGGCCGAGGGAAGCGCACCTTCCAAGCGAAGTGATTGCTTTGCCACCATTAAATAATGACCGTTATTTTCGGTTCAATTTCCGACATAATTATTTGCCCCACACTCAGCGGCCACCGGCGGCGGCGACGGCCGGAGAGTTTCATGCAAACAGACGCTTCCACCATTGAACCACGGTGGCACGGTTTGCGGGCGAGTGGGAAAAATAAATAAAATAAAACCCAAATCCTTGCTTCCTCGGTGCGCACCACCACCCCCGGTTCCCCGCCGAGGGGCTCCGGAGTGAACAAATTCGGAAATTGCCTTCTCAATTATGGCGAAGGTTTGTTCTTGCGAACTGCCGACGGCTGGACTGAAACATCTCGAAGATCGGCGGCCCACTGCAGACCACTTGTTTGGAGAGCTGGCCGATATCCTCGGCCCTCCTGCGACCGCTGGCCACGCCATTTGGCAACGTCGCGTCGCGGGGACTCCTGCCTGTACCGAGAGCCGTCACAATGATGAATCACCGAGCCGCCCCCCGATCGACGACGACTGATTGCGCAATGCAACTGCAGTGGAGTTTCAACGGGGTGGGAGGGCGATGCAAAAAGTTGAAACCAGCAACGGTCGACATTAAAACCATACCCATCACCTTCAGTGTGACGGCAGGGGCCGAGCAAAAAAAAAAAAAGAAGTGCAGAACGTCGTGTGGCACCGGCTGCGCTCGCCGTCGATTCTAGCGGGTGCAATCATGTGGTGGCCCCGGGTTGTGGTCGAGCCGGCCAAGAGTCTGCTCTGGATGGTGCGGTCCACTTTGCGCCAGCCGGTCATGGTGGACTACCCGGCAGGGGACCGGGATCCATCCATTCGTCTGCTCATCAACGCGTCATCCTCGAGACGCGACGGAAGCGCACTGTGCGGTTTGACATTTTGCGCGATACCGTCCCTAGATCGGAAGAGATGATTGATTGCCCCGTTTCGATTAACCCGCTGGTGGTGGGCATAGGGTGTGTGTGGTGCAGCGTCCCGTCGTCCCGATCGACGATTCGGGTGGCGGAAGAAGCGGCGGTGATCGTAACGGCGCGACATGCCGACCAGGGAGCCACCGTTTCGCGATAAATCTGAGGGCGAAAGTGGAACCCGTTCTGGGCATAGCATATAGCTGGTTTCGTCCATCAAGTGTCGAACTTTATCCCCTTTGCAGTCTGCATTTGTTAATGAGCATATCGTCTTGGGGGCTTATGATGTTCGCGCCGTCAGTAGGTGTGTCTATTCAAGATCAAACACACGAGTCTAGCATTAAGCTGCCTCTTCTCTGGATGAACGGCGATCAAAACTTGAAAACTGTGCTGGTGCTACAAACATTTGTCTCTCATTCTCTCGCGGCAGCAGAAAAGTTAGCGATTTATCATCAAATGTTACGTTTAGTTATTTACTTCGTTCTCTGAACAATCGATTTCTCTGAAAGTAAAGCTGGCCACATACTCCGACTACAGCACAGGTCTCGAGGAATCAGATTTTTCTCGTTCCCGTTTATCCAATGATGCTTCTGCGACCGTCCTTGGCTGCCCTGCGTCCCTAGTCCGATGTTGGCTGGATGTGCAACTATAATTAAACATCCGATAGGCACTAATGTGTTGAGCTGTTGGAAAGAAAACGTTGACCACCGATTTGTTTGCTGGCAAAAGATGCACGCAAGGGAAATCGCGAGAGGGGTTGGTGGTTTGCTGCCCTTTAATGTTGAATTTTGAAAGCGCATTAATTGTGGCAATTGAAATACGTCCGAAAGGCGATTATTCCGAGTGGATGTACCCTCACCCGAGGTCATACGTATGAACTGATGATCCAAGGTAAAACATATAGTGCTCGACTTGATTAGTTTTTTTGTCCAATGTTTTCCGCTACGTCTAACCGTATGGGTGGTTATGGAGAAGCGGGGCTTGTGACTTTCGCTTCACCTCAGATGTTTCGGGCGCTGTTGCTGGTCATTACTGAAGGTGCTCCACAACGGGTGAAAAGGAAAAAGCCAACCATGCAATCTTCCCAAAAAAACACGACCCATGTCGAATGGAGAGAGATAGTCGGCTGGCGCACGCGTCCATCGCCTAGATCCTCTTTCACCTTTTCGCTCGCGCGCCCCACACGTTGGCGGGCTGGAGTCCGAATAATAGATCGTCATAATATTCCGTTATCCGTGGAATTAGTGTTGATCGACCAGGCGCTGGGTGGTGGTTGCTGGTCGTGGCGGCTTTAAGCTCGCGTATCGCCGTACCGATCATCGAAGGAAGGGAAAAGGTTCACCCATTCACCAGCGATGCCATCGTCATCGTCTTGGTCAAGTTTTCTAGCCTAGCCTGGCGAAGCGCACCGCAGCCACCGCCGTCATCGCCACCGCCACCACACGTGGCAGACGTTGTCGATGTCGAAAAATAAGAGTCTCTGTGAAGCGATGAAAGTCGTTTGCATCTAATGAGCACACGTGGCACGCCATTAGGTGCCGTGGTCGTACCGCCCGTGCACCTCATGGAGAGATATTAATGCAGTGATTCGAAAAGGTTATTGAATTGTTGTGGCAGAAAAGAGGAAGAACCTCGGGAGGAGGGCTTGTGACCAGAGAAGTGCGCTGAATGACTCTTGGAATGTTCCACTGCTTTGCATGATTCATAAGATCGGGTTTGGAAAGATTCAGTCTTTGATTGAAGACATGAAACACTCTACCCTTCGGTGGAAGTTTCCTCGCGTACGCATAACAATGTCAGACGTGAAGCCCGAACAAATGTTGCTAGTGCTAGTTTCCAAGAAAACATTCATTTTCATTAATCTTCATGTTTTCTTAATCAGTAAATATTTGTTCAGTTCAGCATATAAGGGAACTACAATGATGTGTGCTATGATGGTATGCTATTGTATTCAATGTTTTCAACAAAGAAACTGACAGATTCCTATACATTCACGGAAACCCCAGTTTTCGCACAGCATCACCGAAACCAGTAAACACTCTGAATGTAATCTTTCCCCCTTTTTCTCACTCTCAGGTTTCCAGTACGGTGCATAGCGGTGGCCATCGGACTCCAAATGCATCAACGGGAGGGGACGAAGGCAGCCGACTCGGTTTGAGGTACGTCCCCGAATACATTTCTATTCTTCGCCCGTGTCGCTAGAAGTCGCGCGCTAGAACAGGCTTTCTAATAGCTGAAGGTGGTCACCTACCTCCCCTCCACCAAACCAGTACCGGTGCACCTCTACCCGCGCATGGGCTGCGACCAGTACCCGGGGAGATCCAATGGCTCGCGGACACGCATTCGCTGGCGTTCTCCATTTCCATCTGCTTATGCAACATGGCAGTATTTCACAGCTGCACCATCGCCGCCTTCTCCGGTGGTGCGGCAGTAACATTTCCAGCGTCCAGCGTCTCAGCAATGGGGCAGCGATTGAGAATGAGCAGGGCGGGTGGGTCAACGATGAAGGCCCCCCTGCACGCGGCGAGGCGTAAATACGGCGAAACGACGATCGCTCCGACCTGCGCCTGTGAATGTAGCTCTTTGCCAGAGCCGTCGGTCGGACACGGTTCGACCGATGATGAACAGAAACGGGCGCGAGGGCCACGGGCCGCAGCGCACCTCCACGCAAAACTGAGGGAGGAGGGCAGTGGGTCACGGGATGCGGTAAAGTTCTCACGCTCGGATAAGAAAACATTAGAAAGAGAGCCACAGGGGGGGGTGTGTCCCGAGCACGAGAGCGGGTGGTGGCGAATTGTAATTTATTTTATTGCTGCCAGCTATTTTGTTGCTTTACGCTACTCAAAACTCTTTCCACTCAACTCGGGACTCCCGGTGCGGTGCCCGGTGCTTGGTCCTGCGACTACCAGCGGTGATCTCGAGTCCCCGGTGAGCCGTTTTTGCAGGATCCGCAAGAAGCGGACGGAGAGAGTGCTTCCATTCAACAAACGTGCTTGCAACACACGCCTCCCTGTGCCATCCAGTTTCAGCCCACCAGTGAGCGTCCCGCTCCATCGCGTCATCAAGTTTCGTCAATGAACTGTCTCGGAGCCGCAGCGCGTACAGCTTCTCAACTCATCGGGGATCCAGTGTGTTGTGTGTACCACTTCTCTTTGGCTTCCTTCTAAGCCGATCTCGCACGATCTCACGTTGTGTGTGTGTAGCGTGTCGTATGCCTTGCCAACACCAGATGCAAGTTGCACGGTGTCCAGCGCTGCAAGTTTTGCAACGTCGTAAAATGTAACAAACTGTAATCAAATGTAATGGATTTCCATCAGTAGGGTGAGAGCATGTGTTCGTACACCAACATTAAACTCCACAAAACGCTCGAAGCATATTTGCACCGCCTCGGGCGGCCATTAGGGTAGACAAATACACGAAGTCCGTTGAATAGCGTCAGGAGAACTTTTGAAGCCAACAAATTTGACACAAAACAGGGAACGCTACGAGGGGCGCGACTAGGTCTTGGACATAACTGGATGACTAATGCATCGCCCGATCCATCGGAACCCAATCGATCGTCTGCTTAATCACAGCACAGAAAAAAGAGGTTTCTGCCAACCTTGAACCACGATCGTTAGTGGCGTACCGAGTGAACCTGCCCCGCTCCAGAGAACCTGCAGGTGATATTCACCAAACTATCGTTCCCATGCCGTTTCCAGTGAGCTCTAGGGTCTGGTTCACGCTACAACTGCAGCACCGAACGAGA
>JAOEFI010000003.1:45671816-45682922 GCA_034621735.1 Anopheles plumbeus
TAAATGCTACCATCATTGTACTTTATCTGGAAGATAATAAAAAAAGTAGCCCCATAAGGACAGTACCGTTCAATGCTTTGCACATTTTCCTATGCACGTATATGCACACCAACTGCTTTTATATTTAATTTCGAAAACATGAACGTCATAGAGCAATGCTCTTCGCATTGCAATTTACAATAAGTTTTGATCTTACGGCAAGTTGTTCGACGGGTAATTTCAATTTGAGAAGAACTCCGTAGATCTCGTAGATGTATTTCAAAATATTGCCTCCTGCACCCGAAAACTTCCCGGGGAAACCCGGGCCGTAGTTGGTTTTTAGGAACGTGTGGATCATAGTTTTGTCCTCTGCCTCTGCGTATACGTGGATTTTAGGTGAGTGCAAAATAAATGGTTTATAACTAGAATAACACGATTTCCCGGAGGGGGTAGAATGTCTATTGAAGTATATGTTTTTCGAATGTTTTTACATCCTAGTCGGGGTTTACGCTTCGTTTTGACAGGAAAACGATGTAATTTGTAGGTTGAAGTTACATTCTAGTGCTGAGGTAAAAATGGCTCTAGTGTGAACGCGGTATTAGCACGCCCATACTTGTCATACTAGAGTACATAATTATACTCCAAAACAGTGTACTCTATATTGTGCATCCATAGGAGGTGGATCTTTCGTTTTGTCATTGTCTTTTACTCAGCGATCAGCGATTCTACTGTCGGCAGAGAACCATCATTCGTAAGTATAAAACAATCAAATATGTGAAGTAAAGTATACCTATGGCTGCGAAAAACAAGACTATGAGCTGACAAATGGTAGAATTGCATCGGCTATTGACCCCATAAACTTTTGTTACTTTTGTTAGACGTCGTTTTATAGAATGGCCACTAAATTTTATTTTCTTTCGTGCTTAACCAAGGAACTGCTACGTTTTTTAATGGTGCGTTTACGTTGATGTAATTCGTAAAAAAAAAACAAATTACGCAGTCAGTCCGCAGATATTTCATTCCCACATGATGAAGTAGAACGTTTGCAACACAAAGAAAAGTTAGACAAAGAACCGGGTTTTTCTTCAACCATCAATTGATAACGTTGACCTTTGCTGATTTGTTTGCCGATAGGAAACAGGAAGAGACCGCATCTCTTTTGCTCACCAATCTTTGTTCCTCAGTTACTATCTAATATGTTTGCAACCCCATCGTAAAATAAAGTAATGTTCGTTTTTAGGATCCGTTTCTGCATTAACTAACAATTTAACAACACGCTTAAAGAGTCTCCTCCCTCGCTACGCCACCAATTACAGTCTTTACAAAGTCATATCCTGCTTAACGCTTTAAAGGTTTCGATTTTTTCGTATATTCGTTTAGTCTAAAAATGTTCCTTCATCTGATGCTTGTTGCATTAGCTATCGGCGGTAGTACGGCCGCCGGTGGCAAAAAGTATCCCCTATCGGCGAAGTTCATCGAAGAAATCAACGCAAAAGCCACTACATGGCGTGCCGGTCAGAACTTTCATCCGGATACCTCGCTCGGATACATTCGCGGTCTGATGGGGGTCCATCCGGACGCGTACAAATTTCGCGAGCCCGAGCTCCTACACGATCTTAAGGATGATGACGATTTGCCCGACACCTTCGACTCGCGCGAGCAGTGGCCTAACTGTCCAACTATTCGGGAAATCCGCGATCAGGGATCATGCGGTTCATGCTGGGCCTTTGGTGCAGTGGAAGCTATGTCCGACCGGGTATGCGTCGCTTCCGGTGGAAAGGTGCACTTCCGCTTCTCTGCAGAAGACCTTGTTTCCTGCTGTCACACGTGCGGGTTCGGATGCAACGGAGGATTTCCAGGGGCGGCCTGGAGCTACTGGGTACACAAGGGTCTGGTCAGCGGCGGCCCATATGGATCGAACTTGGGTTGTCAACCGTACGCAATTTCACCTTGCGAACATCATGTGAACGGAACGCGCCCATCTTGCGATGGAGAGGACGGAAAGACCCCGAAGTGCGCTAAAAAGTGCCAGGCTAGCTACAATGTTCCCTACCAAAAGGATAAACGCTTCGGTGCCTCGTCCTACTCGATTGCTCGCCACGAACAACAGATCCAGAAGGAAATCATGACAAATGGGCCAGTGGAGGGGGCCTTCACAGTGTATGAGGATTTGCTGCACTACAAGGAAGGAGTTTACCAGCACGTTACTGGCAAAATGCTAGGTGGTCATGCTATTCGAATTCTGGGCTGGGGTGTTGAGGACGGCATCAAGTATTGGTTGATTGCTAATTCCTGGAACAGTGATTGGGGCGACAATGGATTCTTCAAGATTCTGCGCGGCGAAGATCATGTCGGCATCGAAAGCTCGATTTCGGCTGGGTTGCCAAAGCAGTAAAAGCATCGCATTCCATGTTAACCGCAGTTGTACTGATCAGAGGAGGCTGTATAATCAACTAGAAGTGTTTGCTCTTTGGAGTCTCAATAAAACGTTCTTTACCACAATTTATCTTTCACTAGACGAGTTGTTATTACACAACGTCATATGAAGGAAATAACTAACATACCGGTGTTATTGGTGACTGATTTATCAAACATCGACGGTAGCTGTGCGTGAACAGGTAAATGTTTGTCGTAACCGCCTACGCTGGTATCAAGAACGGAGATATAAAAAGCGGATGAAAAATACCGTTGGAAACATGTTTTATTCAGTTGACATTCAGAATCACAATTTAGGTAACCCCGTTATAACCTTTGATTCAATTCCCAGGTGATTGGAACCACGAATAAACTTAAAGTACCCATGGTCACCCCATTCATCCCCGTAGGAGTTTGAAATGAGCCAGTACGGCAAACCTCCTTCTCGCCCCCAGCCAATTATCCGTACCGCGTGCTTTCCAATCTGGTCCCCGTAGACATGTCGATAGACGCCGGATTTGTAGAGCAGCACATCCTCATAAACGTCGAATCCGGCTTCAACTGGTCCATTGGTCAATATCTCATACCGTATCATGCGTTCGTCACGCGGCACACTGTACGCAACTCTACCGTATACTTTATCCCTTGCATATCGACGATCTGCTCCTTCCTTGCAGTGATGCGAACACTTGGGAGAGTGTTCCGCGTGGCACTGATCAAAAGGATATTCACACGGCTTGAATGGGTACGGCTTACACCCCTCCGTGGAGTTGTATGCGCCACCACTCACTAGCCCTGCATCGACCCAGTATTGAAAACTGGTCCCATCGAGAAATCCACCGTTACAGCCATTGCCACAGTCGGCACAACAACCCATTAAATCTTCGGCGGCCAACGCAACATTGATAGTCCCATTCGAGTGGATGCACGCACGGTCGGACATTACGCTGGCAGCTGCGACTGCCCAACATGAACCACATGTTCCTTGATTGCGAATTTCTCGCAGCGAATTACAGTTTGGCCAGTATTCACGTGCATCGAATGATTCCGGAATGTCGATGTCGTAGACGTAGTCATACCGTTTCACCGGTACCTTGAATCCGGTTCTACTTTCTCCGATACCCTTCAGGGAACGAAAGGCATGATAATGCACGTTCGATTTGAAGTTTGAATCTGGCTTCCAGCTGCGAGCTCGTGCTAACACTTTGCGCAAAAAATTGTCGTTGAATGGATCCTGTCCCTGTCGATCGGTTGCAAACACTAACGTACAAAAGAAAAGCCCTGCCACACACCACACTGAAATCAACTGCATTTTCTTGCAATTTAGATTCCTTACTGCTGGCGGGAAACTGATGTTACTCCGACGAAAGATTCAACAGATATACTTAGGGTAATTCAAAATGCTGACTATACCTGTATACTTTATCGCTATTCTTGATCTACTGAGTCGGGTCAAAATCCTGCTAGTTTGATAACGTACACACAACAAAGCGCGAAAATTCAGATGCTTTGCAATTATTGATGAGTTTACTTATGAGTGAAATCTTTTTCTTTCTTTGGGGTCACTGCGGTTGCCCGGTAAAAACTCGTTTGCTTGTTTATGCAGAATCTAATCTTGACTAGTAATTTAGGTTACTAAAAATGTGGGTCATTTTTTCAAAATTCGTTACATAAACAATTTGAAATATAAAATCTTCGCAAAACTATTTATAAAAATACCCAAAAAATCAAATCTTCTCTTGATCTTGGCTAGCCGTTAGGTTAGATGAACCTACAAATCCTTCGAGGTTATCAATCATCATCTTCCATGTCATTACGTAGCGGTTGAATTGGAATTATAGAATAGTCGAATATCATGCTAGGTCCACCATATCACCAGCATACATGATTCTTTTCCAAAATTTGCACTAGCAACTGTCAGGTCAAAGTGGCGTCCGTTATTTCAACGCCACTGCATTCATCGCCGTTCTATCAACCTTAAACCGTGTCCAAGCCATCGGACTCGAAGTGAACATTGTGATAGTGTTAGTAATCGCGTGACAGACGGATGTATCACCACCATCATCCCGTTGGAACTCTCAACACTACTGAATTGTGATGCGAGTGCGACGACAGGGTAGATCGAAAGGAACCGAATTTAACCACGATTCTTGGGAAAGCGGGCTTAAGCGCATTAGTGGTCGAAATAATAATACTTTGCCGGTTGGAGACGAGTGTTAATCTGGCCGAATCGGTTGTGCCCATATTCCGTTCGATGGAGTAACACCGTACAGTGTACGTGAAAAAACATAGCTGAAAAGTAGCGATAACATTTTTTCCTCCGAAAAGAACACGAGCATGCACTAATATAAGCGGCATTTCCTGGAAGCAAACAATCGGTTTTCTATTGGGCAAAAGAGTCATAAACTAACGGAACCTCACTCGTTCCTACCCAGTAGAATCCATGTCTCCTTTTCATCGCTTTATTGTGAAATTTTTTTGTCACCGCTTTACCTACCGGTACCATCAATTGTCATCACATTGAACACTGTCATCGTAGATGGTAGTTTTGATGGCGACACTTCAACCAAAGATCAAGAATCTTTTTTGCCGGTAGAAAGCGATGTAATTGACGGTGACGATCCCTTGAGCGATTGATGACTTATGTCGCCGTTTGGTCAATGCTTTCCACTTTAAAACAATTGTACCTACGAGGATTTTGACGTTCCAAAAGAAAGCCACCTCCGCTGTTGGCAGGCTGATACGGTTTGTTTTCGTTTACAGTCTGGACGACAGACGCGTGCTCAGCAAAGACAAATTGTTCACGGTGGCCTTAGAAAATAACACGGGAGACAGTTGGTGCAGATTGCAGGATTACGTTCCGCGCGGAGGAATCAAATAAAAAGCTCTGTCTAACTAATCCTAGAGAGCTTCGTCCGTGCGCCGTTGGTACCAATTGTTTTCCTTCCGTAGTGGAAGTAGGAAGTGAAAATTTGCTCAAATTACATCGTCGTCACACATTTCGGGCAGATTCTGTTCTACGTTTTGCTTTTTGGTGCTAATTCCAACTCTTGACAATTTAAGCCAGGCAGCATACAACGTTGTATTGTTTACTAATTGGTTTAATGTTTTTTTTTGTTCACAGGACAAAGACTACCCTTGGATACGAAATTGAAAAAGTTTAGTTGATAGCTGTTTTATATCAGCCCTGTTCCATCAATACGATTGCAATGGTAAGTTTGTGCTTTATATAGTGCAAATTGCTTTGAAATCCAGATAGCAACCTTATTGCTTTTTTTGTACATTTGGGTAGGAGCCGGAACAGTTGGAGATACTTTGCAAACAGTTCTACGAATCACAGGACGGACGCTTACGCGGGGAAGCAGAGAAGGCGCTCTACCATTTCCAGGAAGATCCGGAGGCACTCTCCAAATGTCAGACGTTGTTGGATCGCGCCGACTCGAGCTTCTCGCAATTGTTCGCGACGACCATCCTCACAAAGCTGGTAACCAAGAACATACAAGTGCTAAGGATGCAGCAGCGCGTAGACATACGAAACTACGTGCTTACCTACCTGGCCTCCCGCCCGAATCTGCAGTCGTTTGTCATCCAGGCCTTGGTGTCGCTGTTGGTGAAAATAACAAAGCTCTGCTGGATCGATATGCACGAGCGAGAGTACGTGTTCCAGAACATCCTGCAGGACGTGAAGGAGTTCTTGGGTGGTTCAGTGGAACACTGCATGATCTGCGCGCAGATATTGTCCCAGCTGACGGTGGAAATGAATCAGCAGTTGGAAACGGCCGGCAATCTTACCTTCCACAAGCACCGTCGTATTGCAAGCCTATATCGGGACTCGAAACTTTACGACATCTTCATACTAGCATGCTCGCTGCTTAGCCAGGCGAAGGATAACGTATGCAAGAATCTAAACTATCTAGATGACTCCCAGCAGGGCCTTTTTACGCACCTGCTCGAGCTGGCGCGAAACTGCTTAAGTTTTGATTTTGTCGGAGCCACGGCTGACGAGTCGTCGGACGACATTTCAACCGTGCAGATACCAACGAACTGGCGTCCCGCATTCCTAGACTCCGAGTCGGCTTCGTTGAAGCTGTTTTTCGATCTTTACCACGTGCTGCCGACACGCCTGTCCAGTCTGGCCCTTTCCTGCCTGGTGCAGATCACCTCCATCCGTCGGTCGATGTTCAGTAACCCGGAACGTATAAAATTTCTCACCAAGCTAGTGAAGGGGGCCACGGACATTTTGAAAACATCTCACGGCCTGAGCGACCCGGAGAACTACCACGAGTTCTGTCGGCTACTGGCACGCCTGAAGTCCAACTATCAGCTTAGTGAGTTGGTGATGGTCGATAACTACCCTGAGGCGATACAGTTGATCGCCAAGTTTACCGTACAATCACTTCAAATGTGGCAATCGGCCCCGAACAGCATCCACTACCTGCTGTCGCTCTGGCAGCGTCTTATTGCATCGCTTCCGTACGTGAAATCACCCGAACCGCACTTCCTGGAAACTTACACACCGGAGGTAACGAAAGCGTTCGTTACATCCAAACTGGATGCCGTCCCTGTGATTTTGCGCGAAGGACTGGAGGATCCGGTGGACGATACGGGAATGGTGCAGCAACAACTAGATCAGTTCTCTACCATCGGTCGCTGCGAGTACGACAAGACCTGCGCGCTTCTGGTGCAACTGTTCGATCAAACGGCCAACCGTTACCAGGAGGTGCTGTCGAGCCCGTCGAACGCAAATCATATCGATCTGCAGATTTGCGAGGGGCAGCTGACATGGTTGGTGTATATCATTGGTGCGTCTATTGGGGGACGCATAACGACGCCTTCCTTCGATGATCATGACCTGCTTGAGGGCGACATGATTATTCGCGTGCTGCAGCTGATGACGTTGACCGATTCGCGATTGCCGCAGTGTGGCTGCGAGAAGCTCGAACTGGCCTTCATGTATTTCCTAGCGCACGTACGCAAAATCTACATAACGGAGCACATACAGAAGCAGAAGATGTTCCCGCGTCTGTCGGAAATACTTGGCATGAGCGATGACGACACCACAATGCTGACAGTTACTAGCAGGAAGATGTAAGTAAACATCTCTATTTCTGGTACGATGAAGAAAACCTTTTGATATGTTATGTTTTTTTTGTACAGCATTACGAACCTCAACTATTTAGGCAATTCTGAGCAGGTGCTGCGAAAAACTCTCACGCTGTTAGGTGATCTTACCTTAATTTGCTCGTCCGTGCGAAAGCTGATTAAACTGGACGAAATACAGTTTATGTTGAACAATCGAACGGTAACACTACGTTTTCTAAGAACTTGCTGCCTGCTTTCACAGTGCATTTAAAATTATTTTTGTTATTTCGTTCCAAATTTCCTCACTCGTTCGCTCGCTCTAGCGTGAGCATTTCTCGTTTCTTGGTTCTGGTACTGTCGCCGCCACGCGGTGGCGCAGCCTGTTCTACACCTGCCTTGGGCGGTTGCTGATGGTGGATCTTGGGGAAGACATGGAGCGGTTCAACACGTTCATGATGCCGCTCACCAACACGATCGAGAATATCATCATGATGAATTTTCCGAGTGAGGAGGCGAAAAAGGAGTTGATAGGCTTGTCGCGTGATCTGCGCGGGCTAGCCTTGGCATTCAATTCTAAGATGCCGTACATGATGCTGATTGACTGGATGTAAGTAAAGCGACGCATGATGTGGTATTCTAACTCAATGACAATATATTTATGTGTTATCTCCCTCCGCGCTTTTGTTTCTCAAGCTATCCTGACTATTCGCCAATTCTGATACGTGCTGTACAAATGTATGCGCACGATCCGACTGTGACAACGCCTGTGTTGAAGCTCTTCACCGAACTAGTCTACAATCGGTCACAACGATTAAACTTCGATGTGTCTAGTCCAAACGGCATTTTGCTGTTCAGGGAAACGTCCAAATTGATCTGCTGTTACGGTAAATCGGCGATGTCTTCGAAAACGCTTTAACGTTTGTATGATTTTCTTTCTGAATTCATCCGTACATTATATTTTAGGTGAAAGAATGCTTTCGTTGAATGTTCCCAAGGACCAAATGTACCCAATGAAGCTGAAAGGAATTTCCGTATGTTTCCAAATGCTAAAGCAAATTCTCAGCGGCGGCTATGTGAACTTTGGGGTGTTCAAGTTGTACGGAGACAATGCGCTGGATAACGTACTGAACATGACCGCCAAATTGATACTCACCATCCCACATGAGGACATACTGGTAAGTGTTAAAAATGAATCATCTGCCTCCTGAAACACCTGAGTCATATAACAATTTAATCTGGCTCCTTGTTTGCAGCTTTATCCGAAACTGTCTCTTTCTTACTACACGCTCATTCAGTGCTTGGCGCAGGATCACATCCTATACCTTTCTACGTTAGAACCGCCAATTTTTCTGTACATTCTGGAAAGTATATCCCAAGGTTTAAATGCGTTAGGTAAGTGTTCGGCGACGTTATGTTAAAACCTACATTTGCCGACTGGAAAATGAAATGCAACCTCCCCTTTTCAACCTTACTGCTTGTTCTTGTTTTAAAATTACAGAGCCTGTTGTTTGTTCTGGTTGTTGCCTAACGTTAGATCACATCGTGACGTACATATTCAAACAACTGCAACTGAATGGTATGTATTGCAAATATGCTCTCAAAAAATATGTCGTTTCGTAGCTTTTTTTTTTGCTTAGTCCAAGTCAAGCATAATCTATTTAAGATGAAGAATGTCATCAAATATCTTCTAATGGTTAATGCTGATGTCGAAAGTACATTAATTATACCATACAGGAAATAAATAAAAAACATCCTTCGGACCGGGAAAAAAGATCTCTGCTTGCGCACACAACAAAGTGTAGGTTCCACCGAGATTTGAACTCGGATCGTTGGATTCAGAGTCCAAAGTGCTAACCATTACACCATGGAACCTCGCTGGGAAGGCACCATTTGATTCAATATATGAAATTGGACGTTGTTATCCCTGAACAAAGTATACATTTTCGTAAACATGCAGTCATATTCTACTGTAATACAGTATGATTCCTTCACAATTTGATTGGTTTATACTATTGTTTTGTGAACTTTAAATACAAAAAAAAAAATTAGAGGAGAGAGCTGATAAATAAAATATGATTACTTCTGTAGTGCCCACATTCCCAAACAAGAAAGTCCGGCATGCAGTGCCTCCGGAAAACAACATGTTCCTCAAAGTGATGGAACTGCATCCGGAAATTCTGCAGGGATTACTTTCCACTATGATGAACATTGTCATGTTTGAAGACTGCAAGCACCAGTGGTCCATGTCTCGACCATTACTAGTGTTGATGCTGCTGTATGAGGACTACTTCCGGTAAGCCCAAAAAACGGTTTGGTCAACTACGAATATTTTTACGTAGTATTACTCTTTGCAGTCGAATTCGTGAAACGGTCATCCAATCTCAGCCAGTCGCCAAACAGCAAACCATGGCACGGCTGTTCGAAATTTTGATGGACGGTATTGAGCGCAATCTGCTCAATAGGAATCGTGAGAAGTGTGTTTCTAGCAGTTAGTTTTCTATTAGCAGTTTTGAAAAGTTTGTAAAATCATTTTTTTTCTTACAGATTCACCCATAACCTTTCGCAGTTCCGTCGTGATATGAACGAATGTCTCAAGACTAGCCCACAGGCTAATTCATCAGCAAACGAAATGGTAGTGTCCTTGTAAACGTGATAAAAAATCGAAGGGAACAGTTCATTTAAATTTAATTCTAGGTTTTATGTGCTGATTTCTGTAGAATCTAATTTATTTGTTTTCTTTCTTTTTCTCTTCCCTTTTCTTACCTCATCGGTACGACACAACTGGTAACTACTTGCCACTGTTACTGCTATATGCGGTGTTGTTGTCTTTCTATTCCTTTCCATTCCAGGATGATTAAAACAAGGAAACGCAGGCTGGTGCTCTGGCTGATCAAACCTACGCCGATTCGAGTGGAGCAGAGATGAACGCAGGGAGTTATGTGATCCTGTATGATGTTTAGATTTAGAGTTGTCGTATGAAAAATGACTATAATTCTAGCGAACGTGGCTCGCGAGATTTTTCCATTTGCGAACTGCGATGAACTGAGGCGAAATTTGTCGAAACAGAAAGCAGAAGACACAGGATAACATACGTAAGGATAAGTGAGACAATGTGAAGAGGAGAGCACCCTGGAATAAAGCCTTGTCATGTCAGCATAGGCAGAAGCGAACCGTTGATCGTTTTTACAATAGTCGTCATTGTGTTAGGAAGTGTGCTACATTGGTTTCACTTTTTAAGGAAACAACAGCGTTAATTTTAGAAAATCGAACATCCAAGAATGTGAGAAAGTTTTGAGAACAATAATTTCTTCTTTTTTTGCGATAGAAACGAATTGGTTTAAACGAGCGTATAATACTTGTTTTAGAGCATTCAGTTTCAATCAGTTTAGAGCATTCGTCTATATTCGACTCATGCCCCACCAAGAAGGTGCTCACCAGCGACCCGTTAGGCTCGAGGCGCAGAGGAGCCCAGCAAGCTCGGTGGATGTACCAAGTAGCGCAGAATCGTTATCGGATGCTACCGGGATGGAGTGCTGCAGTCATGGACCGAGTATGCTGGACAACTATTAGTGACCAGGCCATGTCAGCACGACGACGTGCTCAACCATTAGCGGGCCAGAGAAGAAGAAG
>JAOEFI010000003.1:45683022-45697718 GCA_034621735.1 Anopheles plumbeus
TGCTGGACAACTATTAGTGACCAGGCCATGTCAGCACGACGACGTGCTCAACCATTAGCGGGCCAGAGAAGAAGAAGCAAGAGTCTATATTCGAGGACCACTATTGACATTTCATCACAACTATCCATATTTTTATACAATCAACAATCTTACATGTTCTTCATTTCCATGTTCAACGTCCTTCATTTGCTATGTGACCCAAGTAACATGATATTAATTGTATTCGGAAGGAATATACAAGATAATCGCACTATGTGCATTCCGGATATTCAATTCGGTTTTGTTAAATTTTTGGCATGTTTTTTTTTGCTCCAGGCATACACCATATGTAAAGACATTTCGCGGCATGTAGATCTACCTTCGACACAAAACGCACACGTGATTCTTTTAAGAAAGTCGTTCTGGAAACTTACGAAGTTTGGAGTACAATACGCGAACCCAGCGGGTGGTTATTTTGAATAGTTGAGACAAAAAACGGGTACTTCGGAAATGAATCTATCGTCGAATTGTCGAGAATCGTGTCAATCATTCAGAAGGGATTTCATTTCCTCAGTTTGGAACGCAATGCAGTCTGTAAATCCTGAATAATACAAAGCAACAAAACAAGTATGTGCGGAGTAAAGCAAATGTAATCGGTAGAACTCTTCGCCTCTTCTACTATATGCCGTTTATGCCAGACGTTGGCCAGAGGAGGAAGAAAAAGAACGTGGAAACGAAGGATGAATGCAAATATTTTGTATAGGAATTATCTAAGCCGGAAAGAAATTTTAAGGGCATGAACAAAAGTAGGACTACACTGTTATAACATATACCATTGGCTAGGATGAAAGTCGATTGCCCTTGCTAAAGATGAGCAACACGAGACACCACACATGAACGCAGGAAAAAGAAGCGTCGGATATTAGATTTTATAAACAAAACTCATGAAAAACATCTTAACCTCGTGCATTGTGACTTTGATTTATTTATCCTTACACTTCAGTTCTTGGCATTTCTGGCAAGAAGAAAAAAATCGCCCGTTCGTCATTCTTGGAGCGGCTTGGCCGTTTTTTCTTTGTCTTCAGTGAGGGCCCTGGCGTCGTGCAGAAAGACGGGCACCTCGAGTCCCTGCATCTTGGCCGCCCGCGTGAAGCCCTCGTTCGATGTTACCGTAACGGCGCGGTGGTAAAGTCCGAAGGCAAACACTTGCATGCTTCGGGGTCGTATTTTGCCACCCAGCTTCAACGATTGCAGTTCCTTTGGCGCCTGCTCAAGAGGTACATCTGGAAGGATTTGTACGCGGTTGAAAAGCTCGATTGCACGGGCCTTTTCGTGTTCTCCACCCAGTATCGTGAGGATGTCGTTGAACGAATCGTACGCCGTCTTGCAGCAGATTAATCGTCTGCCTTCGAACAGTTGCTCAAGTACGGGTTTCGTCGGTTTGTCCCGTTCCCATCGGGCCTGTTCCGTGAGGAGCGGTTGTTTGAATTCCCATAGGGCCGAACCGTTTGTCATCGCACTGCAATAAGCTATCAGCGTAGTTACGTCGACGTTTAGAAGCTGGATATCATCCTTAGGGTTGCTTTCCGACATGGAAGAGGCTGCTTCATCGAAACATTCGCTCGGTTCTTCAGTCAATATAACAACTCGGATGCCGAGCCGTTGCAGTTCTGCAACTAGTTCATCGTCCAGTTTGCTTAGGAAACGGAAAACGACCGTCGGTGGCTGGAACATGTGGGGGAAACGGTTGGCCGCCTGGATGTACTCCTCGCCCTGTTCCAAAATAGATTTTGAGCCATAGCTGGTGCGTCCGTACACGGCGTCACTAAGCGATTTGGGATTGCGTGCGACCACCTTGATCCAGGTTGCGCCTCCATCGCAGACGATATCCACCCGCAACGGGCAGGCACGATCTTCCACCGGCAGGGGATAGTCTACATGCTTCACTTCTGCACTCACTAGCAAGCAGTCTACCAGACACCCGAAGTGCGTTAGATTGCTACAAAGGATGTGATTAATTGAGACCGTCCTGTTAGCCTTTACACGGTTGAGGAACTTCAGCTCTTGACTGATCTTTTTCTGAATTTTCTTCACCCCCTCGATGGTATCACGCTGACACAGATCCTTCAGTAGCTTCTCGCCGAGATCAATTTTTTCTTGCGCCATTTGCGCCAGCTCGTCTACGGTGTATTCAAAGTTTTGCATCGTTACTCAGCGAAGAGAACCGTTGTAATATTCTAATCACACCTTCACACAATCCTTCAGTATTTTCTGTTTGTTTTGTTCTCGCGAAGCCTCTTGAACTGCCAGATTTGACAATAGTTGTCAAACAGCTTCATGAACAGCTGATGCTGTTACTTGGGCGAACAACAAATATCCCGCTAATTATAAGGATGAGTGTAAATACTGTAAAGTAATAAATAAGTTGGTACTTCTTTCATTCTTTCAACAGAACGGGTAAAAAGTATTGCAAAAGTGGTTATTAGTCGAAGAAACAGCTCGAAAGAAGGAAAAAATGACTTCCCGCCCCCGGGTGGGCTCGAACCACCAACCTTTCGGTTAACAGCCGAACGCGCTAGCCAATTGCGCCACGGAGGCACGCATCCAGTGGGTTTTATGGGTGCTATTTGTGACGTCGGAAATATCTTGATCGAAAACTTATTTAAAAAGTTCGTTGAAATACGGAAATAGTTGCTTGGGGAAAAGTAGCGCCTAAATAAATTTATCTAAAAAAACCTACTGGTCCGATCTATCGTGCTCAACGTTATCTACGAAAAGAGGGTTCTATGATGGTATAATCTCCCAACTCCTAACTCGCGTCGGTGGTGTAATGGTCAGCATAGTTGCCTTCCAAGCAGTTGATCCGGGTTCGATTCCCGGCCGACGCACTTACTTTTTTTTTGTTGCTGTTCGTCAACCTCGTGCTCCGCTGTGAGTATAGCATTGCATTGTTTAATTTGCATACTCTAAAAATATACAATAACTTTGTTGAACTGGCCTTTGCGAGCTAGTAAAAAAAAACCTAATCAACAGACAGATCAGTCACAATGTTCATCCTCACAAACACGTCTTCAGAGAATGACCTGGTTTTGTAACTTTCGCTCATAAAGTCAACCGGTGTTGGCTCGCCTAGCGTGTACGTCTCTACATTTACTCTTTAATGGTTCTTGTTTAACATCTCGCCACTCATTTTAATTGTGTCCTGTTCTAGTGTTTTGAAAACTGCGGCCCCAAACAAAATCAAATAGAGTATGTGAATGATAATACTTAGTCTAAAAAAATGAAGATAAGTCATGATCAAAGTAAGAATACAAAGGTGAAGGATACAAATTGAGACACGAAATCGTAGAATTATTTATAAAACGACAATTGAATATCTTTAAAAGATTATAACTCTACATTTGGAATTCATTTTTTCTTAGTTTTATTTCACGTTCGGCTCGTTTGAGCTAGTTTCTGACGTGGTTCAACTAGTCTAGTGCAAACAATATGACTTATAAACAATTCAACGAACAGTTTCACCTTCTTTCTCTTAAAGATTCTATCTTGTCGATTGAACTGATCGATCGTCATTAATAAGAGTTGTTATTAAAAAAATATATCAGTTGCGTTCTCACTCAACGCAAAGCAATCGTGATACTAGGTGACACTGAAACGAATAAAAAACATTCTGGTATTAGTCAAGACTCCAGTCAAGCGAAACTATGCCCGTAGATTTTCTTAAACATACCTTAGTTGTCTTCTTTATAAGCGCCATGTCGAGCATAGCTCTCGTGCGGCTCTGCCGATACAACCAGCTCTTTAGTACTGCCCTTTGAATGAGACTCGGAAGATTCGTCATTAGATTCATCATCATCGTTCGTTTGGGAACGGTGAGGAAAACATTCGGCAGAGTCCACATCGCTGGTGTTCAACTTTGTCAGCTGCAACTCTTCAATTCTCTCTTCATTGCAGTGCGCAGGCAACTGGTAGAGGCATGATCGATCATCGTTGTTGTTCTCGGAGCTTTCAATGACTTCTTCCTGCTCCACTTGAATCCATGTTGCGGAGGATGCTTCCTCTACTGTTTCTTTTTTTCGCACAGCTTTGTCATTACCACTATCATCATCGCTGTTGTCATTGGCGATATCAGCATCGCTTTGGTGATCGTGTTTAGAATCCAGGCTTATTGACAATCTTATCCGTTTCAAAATGGGCAACGAACAATTGTCGTGGATTCCACTATCGGTCAAGAAATCTTCAGGGTCTTCAACCTCCATCCCCTCGATCTCAATGCTCGTTCTCTTGTAAAACACATACGAATCTTCCGTTTCGCCAGCGACGCTCAGTGGTTGCTGATGAAGATTCAAGCTCGGGTTCGTGGAATCGGCGACATTACTTTCGACGCAGTTGTGCTTCCCGGGACTCCGTGTAATGAGTTCATAATTATATGCATTCTTCTCGGTCTCCTCCTCTTCCTGCACCTCCTTTTTCACCTTGTCCAGCTCCACCGCTACCACCTGCTGCCCTACAGTTTTGTTCCTCTTCTTAGAGTGCAGTACTTCATGCAAGCTAGTCGTATTGGGATCGCCACCATCTCGGTGTTCCAGCCGTCCCGGTGGTACCGGCATCGAAGAGTCCGTTTTTCCCGGCATCTGGTCCGCGTGTGAGTGGGGTTCATTGCTGTGCGGAACGATACGTCCAGTGGCATACTGAAGTATCCCGGCGCGGCACTTGTAATCTATTCTCCAACTACACCGCCAGTATTGCGTTCCGTCGACACGCCTTTGATAAAAGTAGTATCGATTTCCGCCGTACCAAAACGATCGCCTGCCGTGCTCTCTCTCAAAGACATCCATTGCAACCGACGGAAGAGTAGAGCAGGGTGCCACGGACCCTAGTTCCGGAATTAGAACCTGAGCGAACTCTGGCGGTGCAGTTGTAGGATGCGGCAAAAGTGACGGTACAGTGATTACGGATTTTGGTGCTTTGTTCAATATTTTCAACGGTGGTGAAAAGGACGTAGGGGCTACTTTTTCCCCGGTATGACAATGAGTTGAGCGACCAGCCTTCACACTACCATCCTGAAGACGACAAATCATCGCCCCACATGCCGGATGTTCGGCGCAGCCCCACACACTCGAATTGTTTGAAAGTTTGCGCCGGAACCGATACCGGATGCCACTAGCCATCAAATATGTGTTGGTATCATCGTCCACGTTAAACTGTGCATGCTGGTGCTCACCCGTGGTAGTAACACGCCCATTCGGAAGCATGTCCAGAGGAACGTAGCACTTTCTACGACCTATTTTATGCTCCGCCACCACTTTGTTCACCGTCGTTTGACAGTACCAGCGCGACGACCCGTCGAAGCGCAATTTTGGCCTGCTGTAGTATCGATGACCTTGGAATACCAGTAACCATGCATCGGTGCTGGTTGTCATCAACCGAAAGTCGCTCGAACCGCAACCCATATCTTTCATGTCTTTCAAACAGGGAAGGTCATGTGGTTCATGTTCTGCCCGCACTACCTCTATCAGGCCAGATGCAAGGAGCTTCAACGACGCAGTGCATCCACCTATATGGCAGCAGTAGTTAATGTATGTGGCGGCTCCTGGGATACTCGTGTTATTATGGAACTCGTACAAATTCGATTGGTAGAGAAGCATATAATTGGAATCCTTGCCTTTCATGAATGAGTAATTCTCTGATTCCAATTCTACTTCCTCTGCTAGTGCACCTGCGGATGATTCCGTTCGTTGTGCCTCATTTTCGATTGACTTCCCTTCTGCCTTAGGCGTGGAGCAACTTGCCTGTTTATCGTTGCTTGCATACGTCTTTTCTGTATCAGGTTCGTCTTCTCCCTCTTGGGATAGTGGCTCGTGATTATGGTGGGTATTCTGCCGGAGATGGAACAGTGCTGTATGCGGGTTGAGGAATCCACCACCCATACATTTTTGATCCTGCTTGCGGCACCGGTAGACCGTCCCTCCTTTGGCCAGTGTGTTATGTGCCCAATACCTGTGGCCGCGGTGAACCAATGCAGTTCCGCGGTGGGAGTGTTCGAATCGATAATCGGTGTAACCGGGTCCCAACTTCAATCGTGAACTATCCGTAGCAGAGGATGGTACCACAACAGGATGATTCCTATCAACTCCTTCATGAGTATGTTCTCCGCCAGAGTGAGGGAAGATAGTTTTATCTTCATCGTGCATTTTTATCACTACTTTGCAGTGATCCGGGATGTTTCGTATGCACCGGTAGTACGAGATACCATCTCGGGTCTGATACGACCAGCAGTATCGGTGCCCCAGGTATGCGATGGTTCTGCCGTTGCGTCCTACGAGCTCAAAGTTTCGACTTCCATCTACATCTAAGCCAGCCAAAACCGCGCTTTTTGTTGACGTATGGTTGTGCGTTGCATCTCCTATATTCTCCAATTCACCGCTCTTTAAAATAGACAACTTCATCCTGCAACCATTTCGGGAGCAGCGCCAAAGTTTAGCGCCATCCCCGATACGGATACCACATGATATAAAGCAATTGTGCTGATAGTGTAACAATTCATTGTGGCTCCCACTAGCAACTATTCGATACGATGACGAGCTGACATCCATAGAGGAACTTCCTCCCTGCTCTAACCCCCTTCGCGTGGTGCCTACAACGGCTACGGAGTTTCGTCTAGATGGTCTAAGCGAATGGGACATACTGGGTCTGTAAGTAGAAACAGTTGTGTCGGTTTTTCTATCCGCTCCCCGTTCCTCTCGAGTCGCCGTCGTCACATTTCCTGCGGTTGCAGCCGTGGTGGTTTTCGGTCCATTCGTCACCGTAGAATTTGCGAACGGTTTGTGAGTATGTGGCCGACCATTTGCCCGTTCTACGATTTTTCCCTTCTGGCGACAAAACAATGCCGCACGACATGCTTTAGCTT
Organism: Anopheles plumbeus; assembly: GCA_034621735.1. Taxonomy (NCBI): domain Eukaryota; kingdom Metazoa; phylum Arthropoda; class Insecta; order Diptera; family Culicidae; genus Anopheles; species Anopheles plumbeus. The sequence continues at coordinate 45,689,912 of JAOEFI010000003.1, forward strand.
GGAAAAGTGCACAACGCCAATACTCACGGCCGCCTGGTTTCATGGTCCGCAATTGGAACACGTACCCACCATACTGGAGCGTGTTGTTACCAGCTAACGCGTGCGATTCAACTGGTCTCTCCTGTCCGTAGAACAAATTTGCAATCAGATCACCAAAATTAGGAAACTTCAGATCATTTATCGGTATTCTTTCTCCCGAATTCACCGTATGTTCATTTTTCAGGTGATTGTGTTGAGTTGTTGCAACATTTCCGGTTGGCAGTATAGAGCCTTCATTGCTGACATAGAAGTGAACAGTACATAGTTTGTTTGAACGACACCTCCAAGACGTGGTCCCATCGGTTTGCTGGTTACGCAGCGAAAAACGATAGCCTTCATAAATTAGGGTGAGTTGACCTCGAATTGTTCTGACAATCTGAAACTCTTCATTATAACCCGAGCACAACTTCGGTCTGAGAGTCGGTCCATTTCCATCAACAGCTGGTTGTTTATGGTTATGGGTCGATTCGGACATAATTTTCGGTTCACCGCCATTCACTTGTAGTTTGACCGTCGCAACTGCTGGGCAATCCTTCGACTCAACACACTCAAACTGAGCGGTGCTGTTGGCAAGCAATTTGGTTTGCTTCCATCGATGTTGTTTGTAGAACAGTGTGTTTTGGCTTGCGTCCGTTTTAGCGGCAGCATTATCCTTTGATGACGATGGTGATGTGCCAACATCAGGGTATCTAACAGCTTCCGGCAGCTCGACCAGCGGAGGATGACTGTGTTCGTATTCACTATTTGGTATGCAGCTACCATCGGGATAGACAATGGTAGTGGCCGTGCATGTACCTCCACCCATCATGCAACGCCAAACGATTGATCCGTCCGCACGAGAGGTTGATTTGCTGTATCGGCACTGCTGGAAAATCAAACATTCACGATTGCTACGATTGATGGCATAGTAGTAATTGTATCGATCCAAAATTCCATCCACGGTCTTCTTGCCAGAATCACCTGGCAGTGCGCCGTTTAGTTTAATAACTGCGCTACTCTCATTCAGCCCATCGACGCTTGCGGTGTTCAAGCTAACATGAATATCACTATCATCGCAGTCTTCCTTGTCAACCTCGGCGTCTTCATCCAGTTTTTCATGGTTGTGCTCCATGCTGACTAATTCGAGACTACCGTCGCATAGCATCCTTACGGCCGCTCTGCAGGTTTTTTTATTCATCTGACAATTCCACATAACAGACCCATCTGCACGTGGGTTGTTTTTACAGTACCGGAAGCCTCGAAATAACAAACTCTGTGTTAAGCGACGGTTTTTAATGTACCGATAACCGGCATCACTTGCTGACAGCACTGTCCCAGTTGCAATTTTCGTCTCGTCTTCTCCCGAAACATCCAACATAAAATTCAGCAAGGAGCGCATGTTGGCATGTGGGTCTTCCTGCTCTTCTAAGACACAGCCTTCCAAGGTTGGCTCGAGCACGATGGATTCCGGAACATCATCATTATTTGGCTGATCAAAAATCTGATCCTGCTCAACATTGTATATAGGTAGATCTGTAGACACCATGGCCGGTGGAGCATGAGTGTGATCGATATCAGAAAGCTTTGCTATTGTTTCATTCGGGTACATTAGAATTGCCGCACGACACCCTGAGGACGCTCGTGAACATCGCCACATTGACGTCATATCAGTGCGATCACCTTTTTTAGTGTACCGATAGCCAGCATGCACCAGTGTTGTACCGTTCTTATTATTACGTACATAATACCACTCACTATTGACGAACGTTTCCTCATCAATGTGATAATTTTCTCCACGATTAATGTCCTTGTCTTGGCTCTCATCGTCTTGCTGTTCTACATCGGTAGGCCCGTGATTGTGGCGAAATTTGTTTAGCAACTCAACCCTGCCATCGGGGAACAGGTTTATCCCCGCGTGACAAGTCTTGCGGTTCATCTTGCAGAGCCATTTGATGGAACCATCTTGACGAACACGTACTTTACAATACCGGTAGCCCTTGTGCACCAATGCTTCGAAACCTTTTTTATTCTTGACGATACGATAATCTGATGGTTTCCGATGTTTAAAAAGAGCACTCTTTGATGCGGATCTTATTGGTGCACCGAGCGATGTGTTGGAAGCATTTTCGTTTCTGCCTTGGTTCGTCTTACGATTGCGGAATATGTCCTCTGAAGAAACGGGTGGTTCTGTTTTATCATGACAATGTTTTTCAGTTGTCTTGACGTAGACTTTCCCGTCTGCTTCTAGTGATGCTTTCACTTTACAACGAGGCGCATTAGCGCAGCGCCATAACGTTGTGCAATCGGCTCTGAAGTAAAACTTCAGATATCGGTAGCCATCGACGACGAGCGCTTTACATCCTTTTACCGTTGATACATACTTGTAGGCAAATGTCCCCTTCGAATTCCTACAACGATCGCCCACACTGTTGAGCGCATGATCGTGGTTTCCGAAAACATCAACTGTGCCATTTCGGTATTGTATAGCGGTCGCACCACACCTGTCGTAATTTCTTCGACAACGCCATGCTACAGCACCATCCGCCCGTGTATTATCACGCACGAACAAATTTCCATCCGCACGTAGTCTTATTCGGTTTTTCGAGTTTTTAATTATCTTAAAATCGGTGCCACACCGTACAACGCACACATTTGTCTGTTGCTCCTCTTCGTGATCCACTATGTTGCGCATGATTTTCGCCGAATCCTGCAGGGGAATAGTGGGAGCTGTTTTCCGGTGCTTATGCTTGCCATAAGTTACTATTTGATTATCATTGCTCAGGAGCAAGGCGGCAGAACAGGTGTTGTTTAACGCTCTACACCTCCAGAACGTCGATCCATCTACCTTAACACGTTTCTTGCAATATTTGTAGCCATTGTAGACGAGAGACTGTCCTCCTTTACAGTTCTTGACAAAATGAAAGGCAAACTTTTGCACTTTATTCTTCTGGTGCTCTCGTGGCATAGTGTTGACCATCGTGCGATCAGTCTCGTTATCGAGAACGTGCGGTACCATCTTTTGGCCACAATTGTTATCTTGGCTCTCCGCAACTTCACCGCTAGGAGCTACTTCAGATGCATATGCATTTAAAACAGAATTACTTTTGATCACTGGGATTAGGGCACTGTTCATCGACGAATCATCGTTAGCATCTGGATCTTCCATATGATTCCATCCATATGTGTCATCTATATCTGCGGGTTCCTGCTTAATATGAATTTGAAATGCCGTTTCATCTTCCTGCAGCAGAATGTTAAAGATTTTTAGTATTATTGCTATTTGTGTTACGATATTTCTGAATATAAAAATATGATCTTACATTTTCTTCGTTTTCATTGTTGCTGTTTACGCTGAAGTTATCGAAAGACTGTTCTGGCGGCATTATCTCCAGCACATTATTGTCTCCTTGCGCGAAGCCCATCAACGCAGAGTGCTGAAAACATGATAGTCCATGATAGAATCATGCAATAACAATTCTGATACGATTCAGGTCTTCTCCACTACATGAAAACTTTCCAATTTATTGGAGTACGTGATGGGTTGATACTTATTATAGAGAAAAGAGACTAACCGTCGAGAAAAACTAGAAAGGTCCGAGTTCTAGTCACATTATATTATAAGTTCATAAGTTCATAATTGTAGAATCCAGTTTCTTATTTCCATGTAGAGCTCTGCTATACAGAATTATATTATGGGCCCAACTTTCGAAATTGGTTGACTTTCTTTTTATAGTTTTTTTTTATTGACTAGGTTTCAAGTAAGTTATCTCCATCATTTCCAACTACCTGAACTCGATCGCTACTGGATACATTTAGTACCCTTGAGCAGCATTTATTCAACCGCACTTCTACAGAACTGTCTCTTTCCGGCTTGCATTGATGTGGGATGTTTATTTTTATTTTATATGGCTCTCTTGTTCTTACACTCGCAGTAGTCTATGGCAGTGTGTACGTGTAGCAAAATGGCGTAGAAGACGCACACATCTTGAACGCTGCTGTATAGAAGCAAAGTGTGTATTGTAAGTCGGATCTAGGCAACTTCGTAGTCTAGTCTCAAATTATAAAATTGCCACATTTGGCGACTATCATGTATCCCGTGTCCACGTTCTCCATTGCAGAATAACATATTCGGCTATAGTAAAAAAAACATACGTATTATTTTGAAGATAAACTATGACTGTTTATACGTAATACCTCCAATAGTTCAGGCAAACGAATGAAATAATAGAAATCGAAGTGAGACTACATCGAAAAACATAACCTCATTATGACGATGTTATTAAAGGCGTCTTATCTTCGACGTAGTAATGGGAACTTACTCATATAGGAACATGCGTACACTTGTCCGAAGATACACAGTTATAACTCTAAATGGAGCGTCTAAAACAATACCGTTGTATATTCCTACAATAGGACTTACCTCGGTTGGGACAAACGAATCCTGAACGTTATTCGATTCACCATTGGAGTAAACGTTTTCGCAGTCTGCAGCTTCGAAACACTCTTCCTCAGGATCCATTTCATTTTTGATTGATCCAGTTGGAACCAATCCCGATGTAGCCGCAAAATTGCGACCAAGACGGCGTTTCCATTTTCGTTGCAGCACATCATTAGTCCGGCACTGCTCCCGGTACTGGAAGAACTCTTCAATCTTTCCAGCACAGGCAAAACATATCATAGCGTCCGAATCCTCAGTATAAGAGATCTATAGTCCAGGAGTTCGAATACAACGCCGGGATAGGAGGTGGTATATGGGATAAAGAATCCGTTTTTGTAACTAGAGTAGCTCTACTAACTGATGCAGTTTTAGTAACTTAGTGCAACAGAGGTGTACACTCGAGAGTAGATACATGTCTACCCGCAGAACTAGGCCAAACATAGCACATACCTGGACAGTGGTACATTGGAATATTTTATGAAGAAGCAGCTCCTCTTTGTATCCACCAGGAAAGAGCTTCCGTAGATCGCAGTCGTCACTGCAGCACAATCGGCAGCAGTCATCTTCTTCATTGGTGCCACTACCGAACGTCGAATAGTCTTGAAATGGTTGTCCCATCGAGTTGCGGGAATCCTCATGCCGCGTGAGTAATCCATCCCGGGCAGTATCCATCTTGGCATTGATCACTCAGAACTTCCTTCAACTGTTTTGCCTTTCTCTATCAAGCTATTCAATACTTCGTACCGGATGTGAGAAGATATTCTTGGGAAAGTGACAATAGCCGTATTTTTCTCCACAAAGTCACAAAACATCCGTCAGTTTCGCTAGCCAATTCCTTACTTCCACTCTGCGAAGGTTTTGGCTCGGAAAGTGCTTCAAAACGTCAGACCATTCTCCTCAAGCGCAACCAATACATGCACAAGCCTTCATAACAAATAGTTTTACTGCTTTGTTTGTAGAGTGACGTTTGTCTGATTATTTTGCGCTTGAGGACGGATTTCGCGGGAAATGCGTGGTGCGGACTAGAATCTTCCAAAAGCGGTATCTAACATCTATGCCTCCAAGATCCACGCGGGCTTTCAGTATTATATAGGATTCGTTGGCTTATTCACACACTTCCAGAAAAAAAGCATACGGTGGAATGTGATGTTTTATGTCGGTATATTCTCTCTATATGGCAAATGTGTGGCCTACGACATGCGTAGTTAGGCTATGAAACGAATCCACCATCAAATTAGTTACCTCTATGGCTTCAACGTTCTTTCGTTGGACGAAAAAAGGCCAAGTCAACATGCTACGGTTGAGGACTTACAAGTAGGAACCGTTGAGTTCGTATCGACACAACACATACTCTGGTGATTCCCCTCGTGAATTGTATTGGAAATGGGAATGATTGTCTAGTCATTGGAAATTCTTTCAGCCGTATGCAAGCTCTCTGACGGTTTTACTATTTACTAACATAGCGTATAACTCCGTGAGGTACTTGAAGTTTACACCAAACTGAACATCAATCGCTGATCACTGACATCCCGGCATAATATGGACGCGATTGTGCTTGATACTGACAGAAACTGCTTGCCCATTGCCGGCTTCTGTAATGCACGGTACGTTGTGCTCAGTTTAATCTATGTTTCTTTAATTTTTGTCTTTCTGCTCATAAACAAACTAATGTCAAATCTATGTTCAACTAGGTTTATAGTGTTCGATCGAGTATTACATTTGCTTTCGGACCTGCAAGCCTTTGGATATTATAACTGCGGCTTGATATACTTGTGTAGTTGGTTGAGTGGTCACCGTGTATGAAAAGTAAGTACAAGTGAAATACGATTTAAAAGGCACTCACTGTATGCTGTAAAAGTTGTGTTATACAAGACTCTGAAACGCCATGCGCTTTTCCTATTAGTTCGATTAAATCGATGACCTATCGCACCAGAATTGGTAAACGATTCGCGCTCAAAACCCTATCCCAAATTTGGGTCCATAACGAACGAGGCCACACACGCGGTGGTAATGCTTGCTGCCATAATCCGTTTCGACGATCTTTGGCGTATTGTTCCGCTTGAGCCAGTGAGCGGTAGTAGTGATATAGTTGAGTCCCATGGACATCTGTTCGCTTCCGCACAGGTTCTGGCACAGCGACGGACAGGTTTGCGAACCCAAGGCTGAGCAGAGCTTCCCCGATGTTGATATTTTTCCTTGATTCGGCAAGAAATACACGGCATTCAGCATGCGCATTGTTCGAAGACGCTACCATCGGCACGAAACAAATTTCCTTCCCAGCTACAACCGACTGAAGCCAAGAATATCCATTTGCGTTGATCTCAATTCCATTCACCTTGACGGGAATTGCTTTTTTCGACCAAAACATTATATTCGCTGGTGGCTTATGCCGCACAACAAGCAGGGGACCGAACTGCAGGGAAGGCTCAATTTTGTCCACTGTTCCATATTGTGGTATCTGTTCGCGGATAAAGCGCTTTGGTATGTCTGATGCACGTCCAAAACGAGTAAACTGGTAGAAAAGAAAAAGTAAACTTTGTTACTCCGATAGCAATACTGCAGGACGAACTTACCGGACGGATTTTCCTATAGGCTGCAAAAAATAGAACGCCAGAAACGCTGTAGCTCACGATCTGAAAAATATAGTAATTTACCGTCGAATCATGAATCAACAGGTACTGCAAAAGCAATCGATGCAATAGAATAGCATTTACCTCTACGCCCTTTGTATCCTCGTGCATAAAGTCGGAAAATTGCTGGAACCAACTGGTACCTGTATCTGAACTTTTCTCTGCCATCATTTCCTCCAAATTACGTTAACGTCGGTCCAAAGTTGAAGGTCAGTTGCAACAGAATTGACGTTTTACTCATAGGCCGCACAGTGAAACAGTTCGTTTCGGATTTGCGGAAGGATAGCAGACTCTTTCTTGAGCACAAACAGCTGAAACATAACGGTAAAAACAGAGACGACTGACAATTTCATAACAAATCTGTGACGTGAATGCAGCAGCATCGTTTGACAAGTGATCCTGCTTACAGTAGGTACAGTTCCGCCCAGCACCCACAATTACCCAGTTCTAAAATAAACAAAAAAATTCGTTTATCGCTCAAAATCATCCTGAAACTTATAAATCGAATGGCGTAATTGAAAACACGGGTTTGATATTTACAAAACCAAGCATAAGGCATCATTTAAGCTGTAAAATCATTGAAAACATGAGTGTTGAATGTCAATTACAATTACATTGAAAGCCGTTAGGAATCGGGCTCCGTCGCTCAGTTGGTAGAGTCTCCCTCTCTCAACCCGAGTGACGTGGGTTCAAATCCCGCTGGCCCGATCCAGATATTGGC
>JAOEFI010000003.1:45702031-45714499 GCA_034621735.1 Anopheles plumbeus
AAGTAAATAAAATAACGGTTGCTAGTGGAACCGTTCAGGCTTCCTTTTCTCTCAGCAAGGATGCTAGTGCACGCTATTTTTTAGCCTGTGTGCGCAAACAGGCATGAAAAATAATTACTTCCAAGGCATGTCATATTAAAAGTGTCTCGACAATTGGTGTAAAGATTGATATTAAAAAGCACATAACGAATAGATAATATCCATATGCATCATTCGATCGGAAGAGTTCACGATCGCATTGGCTCATTTATGATGAATTGCAGTGATATTCAGTGATATATTCATTCTATTCCGATCGAAAGGATACCATATAAGGCAATATGTGTTGAGAAAGGCATTGTTTGTATTAGCGTAAGGATCAATAAAGATAGATAGATGCAGAAAAAAAAAAGAAGAAATGCAAAAAGAGAAAGAGTGCAAAATAAATCATGGAGAACGGCGAACCGTCGCAAATATTGAACAAATTGCTAATCACCTTTTAAACCACGGATGAGATTTTTGAAATATTTCTATTTTCTAACGGTAGCCAAATAGCAATGAATGGTTTTCTGGCGAATGTAGAATTGCACGAGAAATAAGAATCGTAAACCAAGCGCTAAGCGCGAGTTAGAAAATTTACAGTTTTGTGCAGTCGTGAAAGTATAGAAAACATATTAGAAAAAAATCCAAAAATGTTACGCTATGATACATAGAATTGGCACGATGATTAATCATTTCCATTCCATTGCTAATGCCGATCGAAAGGAAAGCGATAATCTGATAAAAGTACGGTAGAAAAACATCCACATTACCTTGATACCTGCTGTTTCCCCCGGTCCTTATCAATATACACAAAAGTATTCGTGTGGGTATGGTACAGTATGGTTGTGTTGCAACAATGTGATCAGTTGTTCTACGGCTGTACCGGTCAAACCAAGAGTACGGTATGTTTCTATGTGGACGAATGATAGCAATCACATATGCAATACGTTGTGCATTGAGATCAAGATAGACCGATAGCCCAACCGATTCAGTACAACATAGACCAACACACACAATGCCTCTCACCGTGGTGCAGTAGGTGGTGCTGAACGGACAACGAAATGCAGGAGTGCACTAAATCAATCACGCCTCCAGACGCTGCTTGTGTACCAGCGGTCCCCATAACCCAAGTGTAAGATGCAGTAGTCTACTATGGTAGAAGAGCTAGTGGCAGTAGCAACATTTTGTTTTTGGTACCGCTGGAACGTGGTTCTTGTTGGAAAGTTAGAATACTAGCGGTAGTAGAAGTAGTAATAGTAGTTGTAGCAGTAAAAATAGTAGAAGTAGTAGCAGTAGTAGTAGTAGTAGTAGTAGTAGTAGTAGTAGTAGTATTAGTAGTAGATTTAGTAGCATTATATGATGGAGAACAAATGGCAGATATGGAGCAGCAGAGTTTGTAGCGTTGGTGTGATGGCAAGATCATCATGGAATGGAAGGTTGAGAAAGAGAAAAGAGAAAGAGAGAAAAAAGACATTGATAGGAAATAGTGGTGTTACAGCTCGAGTGAGATCGAATCAGCTACTATACATATATGTGACGAATGATGGTGCCCTTGGTACAGTATAGCTTGCGGTGAGCTAAGAATACATGATTGCTTTCACTGTGTGAAAATGGATGAAGATGAATGGCAACATTACGGTACTATGTTGAGTGTGTACTTACCTTTCGTTTAGCACGGTAACAGCTGCCTCCGGGGTATGGGGGTTTGAACTTTAGTTGGTTGGATTTTTGGCTTGGTTGTGTGTTAGTTTATGCTGAGAGCGATGCATAGGAACAACTAGAACTACTTTCCGCAACGCGACACTTGATAGCACTCTCTATCGTACAGTAGATGTGGGTGATGGAACGACAATATCCCTTCTACAAAAGGCTGGCCGACTGTGCGTGAAACAATTTCCAAAAATGTGTAGATGCGAGTGTGGATCGGTGTGTAGTAGTGTGGATTAGAGAAATTTCAAAAGAAAGAGTATGGATTAGAGAAAAATTCCAAATTTCAGTATTTTACTTCCTGGAATAGAATAGTGTTTGTAGCAGAAGAGATTGAACCAATAAGGTTTACAGAGGGAACGCTTAACATAGAATTTTGTTAACAGTACAATTAAACGGATGAAACTTAAAGCAGGAGGTTGGCTTCAGTTCGACGAATTTGTGAAACAATTGCTTATAGCAGTACCAATCGTTTGTTTGCAATAAAGCTTAAATGACATTTTCAAAATTTAAATTAATTCATATAAATATTTTAACATCAATGGTCAGAATAAGTTTATTTTCAATTTGTCCAAGCGATACCGTATATGCACGATGAAGAGTGAGGGACAATTTTGCTTTTTCTCACGTTTTTCATTTAGAAAATGTGAACAATTCTGTATATCTGTCTCTGTTTGCAAGGTTTGTTTCATAGTATGAGAACTAGTGAGTACAGGCAGTGCGTTCGCTTCTATCAATGATCTGCGAAAGGCATGGTGATATACAGAGTCTGTACAATTGGTGCACAACTGGTGCATTCGAACCCATAAGTACACGGATACTATAATCAACAATTTGGAAAAACACACAGTTGGTGCAACGCATAGCTTTGGAAACGGGCATGAATATACAGAGTAGCTCTGCTGCACAGGATAGTGTTGCTTGATTCGCAGGACCATGGCAAACTGTCGGTTTGTTGCAGATCGGCGGGAAATGACAAGATGGAACGGTGAGCATTCGTAGCAATGGGTTGGAAAACTTTCGTTTTAATGGCTGGCATTACACTGTGGCAGATAATCGAGAGAGCGGCCTAAGGAGCTAGAAGTACTGTAGCATACACGCAATGAACTCAGCAAACGGCTGGACACTACAATGGGTCGGATCTACGGAGCAGAAATCGCAACCTACTTGGGAATCTCACCTGGCCGTGGCCTGATTTTGATAACAGTACACTTGAATTGCCGGTCTTATGACTGTTGGGTTAGATGTAAGTGAGATTCGTTTTTTTTTCTTGAATAGTAGTTTAGGACACTTTTTTGCTCCTATGTGATGACATTTAGCTTGAAAAAAATCTTTCCATTCTTATATGCATACGCATAGACTTGCAGTGATTTGAGCAGTATAGGTTCAGCAATTGAGAGACTCTGTTAAACGTTTACCTCTTTTGTGGTATATCTGGAACGAGTAGTTAAGGAATTAGTTCAATAGTTACAGGAGTCTACGGAAAAGGCTGATAAAACAGTGTGGATGCAAATGGGTGGGTGAGCATGAGTTTGACTGATTATGGCAAGAAGTAACATTCGGCCGTTCGGGTATAGTCAAAACGAGCAGACTCGAAGCCAATGATATTTTGAAACGTGAAAAGATCGTATGTCAATGAATTTGTTCAGCACCGCCCCAACCGGGCGTATTTTAAAATTACGCATCTAATATGAATCTATTTCAGGCGATTTCAATAACAACCATCGTGTGAGGACGCGACACATTTCATCGATTAAGATTTTTCAAGCATTTTTGGGAATAAGGAGCTCGCTACCTTCCAACTCACTTCGCTGCTCGCCATTTGCCCGACTCGAGACGAGACGAGACAAGGCAACCTGATTCATTTTCCACCTGCGCCTCACCAACACGCACGGTCACGTAAATGAGCGAAACGCACGCAACCACCTCTAGCTTGGCAAATAAATTATGAAATTTAATTAAATTTACCATCAACCTCAAAAGGGAACCGCAAGCGGTCGGTTCGGTTGGTTATGGTGAATTTTGACAACGGCCTCTCCAGAGTTCTAAGCTTTCCCTGAAGGGCGCGAAGGTGCCAATGCAATGATGAGAAAAGCTACCTCTAGATTTCTGAGCGTGTTCTAGACGCTATGCTGGACATAGGGTTTTTCAAATTGCAAACATTTCTCCGTTTTTTATCCTTTTGATAAATTTGTCGTGAGATGTGATGGGAAAAAGATTTGCCCGGCATCGATTTGCAGATCTGGAACACATTATCCCCGGTTTATTGTTGTGTCTCTGGAGTTGGATTACGATGTGCCTTGTGTTGGTGGACGGACATATTACAAACAAATACCAAACTTACCACTGTAAAAATGGCAAAGGGTTTTGGTTTTGTCCTTCTTATGATTATCCGACTCTGTTGGTCAACTGGTGCTTGGAAGACGCAACAAATAGCATTAGAGGCCAGTTCTCAGGACCATTAAACATCGATCATTAATGAAGTATGTGCCCCTGCACCATCAATCATGATTAGCTAGTACTAATTCATGAGAGAGAAAAGTTACCGGGTACGATACTAGCCCAGCCGAATCATGGATCATTAGTTACTAGTAGCATCGGACGGAGCTTGGTAGCGCAAAAACGCAACCGAACCCAAGCGGCTTTCACGCTGGCCGCCGCGTAAGCAGCGTGCTTGCGAGTTTGCGCGAATTTACGAACGAATCAATTATGCATGTTTTTAAATTTGGATTTCAATCCAGTTGTGGCTACATGATGCCCGGAGTTGAAAGATTTGGTTTCCCAAAACATGGCGACTGCCATGATGTGGCAACAAACCCACAAGTTGCGGTCGCAGCAATCTCTATCAAAAGCTCTACCAGCAGTTTTGGTGCCGTTGATCGAATGAATCGTGAACAATACAATGATTACACCTTTTGTGGTGGTACAATTACGATGCACCGTGAGGCAGAGAGAGAGGGAGAGAGAGAGTTGAAACACAAACAGCACACCGAACTAGACATTGACAAAGGAAAAAAAAATGAGAAGATGAAGATCAACGATAAGGACGTAGTCGTGAAGAGATAGCTTGGCGTGTATATCCTTTACCAGGTACCACAAATGAATGAAACACAGAATTTGTAACTGAACCGAGCATTCGAGGGCTTCGAACAGATGAAGCATAGACATGAACACAAACGCAGGCAACGACAAACACACCGAATGGCGCACGGAAAAGGAAAAAAAGAAAACCATCAACGAAATCTGTCCTCTAGAGAAAATGTCAGAAAAGTAACAGTCGTCTTTGGGTGTTCGATTCAGGATAAAAAGGCTAGTATGTGTGCGGATACACACTGTAGGGTCAAACAGAATCGAAACGAAAGGATGCAGAGGAAAATAGAACAGAAAGGAATGTATATTCATATTCTGTTAGTACGTTGTTACGGACACTCACCTCGCGTTGTGACCCAACAAGATGATATTTCTGGAAAATAATTGAAATATATGGTTCGGTTTTTTTTTTGCTTAAGAATAAGGAATGACTAAAACAAAAGCCACTGACAAACTGAACAACAAACCAGTTGTATGAGGTGCAAAAGAAGAGCAGATTACTGTTGGGAAATCGTATGAACATATGGACGGTTGGTTGTGTGGAAAAAAAATGTGCCCCTAAAGGCAGACAGTTGACTAGAAACCAGGGACGCAAGGGAACGACTCGCAAGTGATAAATGGAACATCGCATCACGCATCACGAAGGTGGATTGAAGCGCACGATCCGGAAAAATACCAATCATCCACCGAAGACAGACACATAGAAAAAACGTGCCGTTTCCGGAAGTTTTTCGACTCTCTGTGGTGTAAAATAAACATGTCGAATACTACTAGAAGGAATGTTTTCGTGAACGAACTCATCGCCGGTTTCACGCCAACTACATTTTACCCGTTCCTCATTCAGCACGCAGTGAGTTGAGCAATTTTGGTTCTCTACATCCAGTGGCTCAGTGAAATTGCTATACTATACACTATACTTTAAGTTAACAGACCAAATTTGTCGAGAAAGTACCGGGTTGTAGGGACTACGGAATTTTCGTGTAGCAAATGGAGAAAGATAACGAGTTTGATCATACTTGTTTGTATGGGAGCCATTGAATTAGCCTAATATCAAAGAACAATAGATAGTTGTAAAAAATGGAACACATAATGATCAATGGCGAGATATAGTGGAAAAGACAGGAGAGAGAAAGGGAAAAGAGAAATAGAGATAGAGAGAGAGATAGAGAGAGAGAGAGAGAGAGCGAGAGAGAGAGAGAAGACATAGAAACATTGACAGACAGAGCTAAAGAGAGCAGCTAACTTAGGCAAAGCCAATAGTTGAAGAAAACTAACGAGACGCGAAAAGACATGGACCCAAGGGGGAATAATTGGGCCAGAGGGAAAAATATACAGAGGATAAAGGAGATTGGATGGTATGAAGTTCTAAGCTAGAAGTGATGTGAAGAACCAAATGTGCTCTAAACAGAAGAACACGATCATTTAAAAATCGAAGCCAATCAGCGTAGTTGGAAGAAAATGTATGCAATAAAAAGAGTTAGACGAAATTATCCCCTACGAACGAAAGTTAACGAATTAAAGCCCTACTATGTAAGGAGTCTTAGGCATCGGGAACAATATGGAAAATCCTACCGTGGAGTGAACTAGAAAGCATTAACTGTAACTTTAGAAAAATGAAGTGAATCCTTGTACCGTAAATAAAAACAGTAAGGTGAATTTGGAAAGTAAACACTAATTGCGTAACGCCTCTAAGAAACGGCGATAAAAACTAGTCAAATAAACCACCAGCAGATGGAAACTGTCTAGAACAAATGCTATTAATAAAATGCTGTTTCGACGGTAACAAAGTTTTGTTCCAGCAGGAGGAAATTGTGTCTTTCGATTTAAATGGTATCAGTTGCCCTCAAACTCTGGAAATTATTATGTAGAAAGTAACAACAACAACTGTTTTCGGGAATCATGTCCTGGATTCTGCACAAATGTGAAAGAAGGGGAGAAGCGTACGGTACAAAATTACAGAAAAAGAAGTTTAAGGACAGGTGCTGACTGTGTAGCTACCTAATTAATAGAAAAATTAACTAGCTACAGCTGGTAAAGATTGGTTTATGGGCAGTATGTTATAGAGTAGCTATCTTTTGCACCTCTTTCTTACAGTAACATGAATAGCGGAAGTGGTCCTTTAGCAAATGTTCTCAAAAAAACGAAAACAAGTGAATCATTAGACTTCAAATATTTCCTAATGACTTAAACTAGCTTTTTTAGAAAACACAACAGAATCAAAATCAATTAAAATTAAACCATTGCAATAATTATTATATGTGACACATAAACCAAAAGAAGGGAGTGAATTAGTTTAGTGGCAACAATTGTCTTTAGTAAATTGATTTTTGGAAAACGAAATAATACTTTGTAGTGGTACGAACGACAGGAGTTGCTCTCAATTGCAAAGGCCAATTGGAAAGGCAATTGGCGAGGCAGTAGAACAGATGGAAATTGAAGTGCCACACTCGTGATAAAGTTTTTGTGGGTACATTAACCCTCAATGTGAGCCGCTACGGTATGTTTTGATGGAACGTAACAGACAGGTAGAAAATATATATACTAAGACTTGGAAAACCATCCGACTACGTTGCTGTTATGTCTCATCCAGCATAGCACGCCCGTTAGTCGAGACGCGGTACGCAGTGGTCAACAGAAGTCAGCGAAATGAAGAAAGTACAATAGATTTTCCCAAGCATGATTGTTTTCAATTTACTTATAAAAGAAAGAAAAGAAAACTTAGGGAAATGTAAAATTTAAAGAACGGAATTGGATTGATGCTGTTGGTTGTACATTGTAGGTAGTGGTGTAATATTGGCAGATTAAGTTTTATTATATTTGATTCATTTCCTACCGAATTTTCGTAATCATTATCAGCAGTATCACAACAACATTGGTTTCTTAGTAATGCGCGACCAGTTTTTCTGTAATTTTTGAATACAAACGGTTTTAGTTGTAATCATAATGGCTGTTACGGCTAATACATACAAACATATACGCACATACGCACTCACGCAAGAACAAACATTCCATTTTGTCCGCTGAAGGACGAAAAACAAAACGCATAGCATACACGCATTCGAGGAGACCGAGTGAGAAGGTGGTAGTGGTTGAGGAAGAACATTTTTCATTGTATTCCAGGAAAATCCAGAATTGTGGTAAAGAGGGAGGGCGAGGCAGTCACAAGTGGAAAAGGAAATATGAGGATAGCAAATTTATAGTGTATTACTTGCTGATAGTCATGCGACGATCATACCGGATCTAGAAGTGTTGCACTTGTGAAACGTAAAACACAAGTGAAAACAATTCAGAAAGAAAAGTCAGATGGATGCTATAGATACTGCGAGCGACAGCTAATTTGATCAGCACAACAAGAAAAGGATCAGGAATTTGGAAAATGTAGTCATACCTCACACAACGAGCAAAACTTTCTTGAAAAAAATGCAAATGAAAAGTACAAGCACAATATTATGCTATAATTCATCTCAGCACCTTAATTCCTAGCATCTTCAATTTTTCGCAGTTGCGATCGCTTTTGCTGTGGTTAGATACACATACTTTTCATATATTTAATATGCCATGCCCATGCTTTAGATATGTTTTTCATAGTCTAGAGTTTTGATGCCAATGCATTTATTTTCTGTTCTCAAAAGAGTGTAATGAGTAGAGGGACTTTATTGAGATTTTTTTTGAAATTCAGTCAAATGCTGATCCATTCACGGTAGTAACGAAGGGGTATTAACATCCTGGCATTTGCATCATTTCAATTAACTGTGTCCTCTAGCCCGTCGCTTAGGTACGAACGCTTCGCGTTTGCAATCGAGTAGCTTTATTTTCATTTGATCGTTATGCGAAAAAGTTGCAGTGCGCTGAGCTCATTTTTGTGAGATATGCCCTTAATTGTATTTAGAATAAGATGGGGCTTCGCGAAGGGAATCTGCATCGGGTAACAATCATACAATCTAGTCAGCAGAAATGCCATACACTCACATTACCAATACACGTGCAGAGACAATAGATGGTAGGAAAAAGTCAAAATAAATTAAGAGATAAAGAGAGGTAGAGAAAAAAAGTTAAATGACGGGATAGTCACAGCGGAACCAATAGAACACAAGTCCGGAGATAAAGTAGGTGTTCAACATGTGACCTATGATGAATGATAGCCTCAATGTTTCTACACGACTTCGACGTCGTGTTCATTGGGCAGATGGGAACAGGAAAAGTTCAAACTATTGATACGATCCGCCTGGAACAGGTTTGTTTTAGATGAACTGAAAAGACACTTTTTAACACTATTCTGTTGGAAAAAGAAAGCAGATCGAAGAGATCAAGATTGTCCTAACAATATGTATATGGTTCCTCTTCTGATAATGGTAGGTTTAAACAATTGACACTTTCAAGAAATTATATTTAAGTCTTGGAGCCGTCGTAAGCTCTGTCTATCAGCAAAAGTTGTCAAAAGGTACAAAAGGGGATTTTAAAAGGAGCGAAAGACACAGGGAAAGTTTAACAAGTAGAGAAACGAAGAGCAACAGACAGTGACGAGAATAACACAAGACAGAAAGGTACAGACCGTGAAGAAGATAGAGAAAGAGACAGAGAGAGAGAGAGAGAGAGATAGAGAGAGAGAGAGAGAGAGAGAGAGAGCGATAAAACGAAGGGGAAAAAGGAGGTCGGTAGAGTGTGAAACAGACAACAGTCGGAAGGAAACTGTCAGGAGCAGGAAGAACGAACGGTGGCAGTGTGAACATCGATAAGAATGCATCCGCCGAATAGACAGGGCGATAGAGATAGCAGGGAAATAACGCTCGGAAACAGTTGTAGAAAGACAAAATCAACATGTAACACAAGAGTACAACAACACAAGAAGAGAGAAGAAGTAACTGGTTGAGCGGGGTATGGGAAATGGCGGAGCTTACCGAAGCAACCGGGTGATGTAATCGGGCCAGTTGTCCGGGAACATTACGAGAAAGAAACCGACTGCTATCAATATGATACCGGCCAGCTTCATACCGGCGAACTGCGCCCCGTACAGGACGATGTCGAGTGCTGCAAAGGAAACAGAGAAACAACAGCAGTGTTCGCCAGAGTCCTGGATTCGCATTACCGCCCGTTTCGAAATACCCGGTGGGATTTGAATCGGGAAAAGGTCATACACACAGCACTTACCGGCCGAAACGGGTACAGCCGTTATGAGACCCAAGGTGACGAACATGTTGTACGTTACGGCACTGCTGAATTGGGTAAGGATGTGAAATACTGTGCAAAGAATAGAAAAGAAATGTGTGAAATCTTCAGTTGTGACAGTTCCTACAGCATGGAGGAAAATTTAGATAATATTTTTAAAATTGCTAATATAACATCAATAGTCACAACATATGGTATTACAGTTGCAACATGGAATTGAATATCAATGTTTGGTGACCGGAGGGGGTTATGTCAAATCAGTCGACATACTGTCGGTATCGTAAGGCAGCACTACCAAAAAATAATAGGGATACTTTGGCCCAACACGGGATGTTTTGCATTGCCGTACGGATCAGGTGATGGGCTTACCGAGCAGTAACACACTGGCCATCAGCAGCACCACCCAGGGAAGGGTTTCCCAGGGCATAATTTCGGCCCCGGTGAAGTAGAGCGCAATGCAGACGGGCCACAGGATGGCCGCGTTCAGGAAGCCGATAATCGAGAAGGTGAAAGCGATCTGGCCGACCGGCGGGTCGCCCATCACCTTGCGGAACATCACCTTGAACACGGCGTACCCGGCGGCGGCCAGGGCCGCCAGTACCACCCCGCCCAGCGTTGGGCTACCCGTGATTCCGTCCATGTAGGCTAGCAGCGCGATGCCCGTATCACACAGTATAACAGCTACGATCTGCGGGAGAAGGGAAGGATCAAAGGAATGAACTCCAGTGGGCTGCCATCCGCAAGGCACACTTACGCGCACTCCGACGAACTGCTCCTGCAGGATCACCCAGGCTAGCAAATATACGCAGGCCACGTTGGTCGCGAACAGCGCCATCACGTCCGTGGCGAGCAGTGCCTTGAGCGAGAGCGCATACAGATAGGTGGTCAGCAGCCACAGGATGCAGAACGTGAGGCAGCGGTTCAGGAAGCGCCCGATGGTGAAGCCTCGGTCGCGGAAGCCCCGAAGGATCTCGCCCAACACCTCGCCGGTGCCGTCGCACTTCTTGATCGCGACCCGGCCCAGGATGTAGATGGGAAAGAACAAGATCGCGAAATTGGTACAGAACCAGGACGCGAAGAAGGGCGCGTTGAAGACGTGCGTCGCCAGCGGTGGCTGCACGCGGTCCGACGTGATAATCGGCTTGGCCGTCGACGGCAGGAAGGAAGTGGTGGGCCCGAACCCGTGCACGATCATCGCGGAGGTCGAATTCTGGTCGTGCGGCCCCACACCCGGCACCGGGTCCGTGGTGCCGTCGGTGATGAACGCGGTCAGGTGCGGTGGCAGCGTGGAAGCGTAGGTGGTACGCCGGAGGTACAGAAACTTGATGCAGTGCGTCGCGCCGACCCAGGACGCCGTCACCAGCACCGTCACGCATACGCCGAAGTACATCTTCTGCGCCAGCTCGGAGCAGCACGAGGCACGGCATGCCTTCAGATTCGACGTGGAGGGCGGACTCGAGGGAGTGTGATTACCTGCTCCTGGTCCTACCAGTCCTACGCCACCCCCACCGCCGCCGAGCAGGGCGTGTGGTTGGGAGGTGGGTGTGTCACAGCCGCCATGCGTACCAGCGGTCACCGTGATGCCGATCAAGCTATCCTGGCCGTCGTGCTGGCTCGAGGTCACCGAGTCCGAGTGCGTAATCTGTGGCACGCTGTTGGTGAAACCACCGAATGGTCCATTAGGGGAGTCTCCTGGTTGGAATGAGGAGGAACGAAACGAAAGGCCCAAGGCCACATCAGTCGTGTACCAATGGCGACCACTTTCGCCAGATGCTGCAGGAGAAAGGAAACGAGAACTAACCTGTTACCACAACCGAGGGAGCACGCACGCGTTTCGGGTTGAAGATGGCCGCTATTTCACTGTCCCGTGTCATTGCGGTTTCTACCATGTCCGCAGTCCCTTGTTGCCCGACTTGATGTTTCTCGTCTCGATGATCCAATAGGACATTTTAGCGAACTGCAATGGCAAGGAAAAGGTTTTCGGTCATTTGTAGTCGTTGTTGGTGGGCATTGGGCGCACTGTTCAAGAGTCACAAATTAGGACGAATTACTCCACCATTGAAAACGATATTCATCTAGTTTGTCAACAACTTTGTGCCATCCTTTTGCGTTCTGAATTAATCTACATATCTTACTAGCTTACAACTAACATCGAACGTCTTTGCTGTCTGGCTTTCTACTCTACTTTCAAAATAGGATCTCCTAGGACATTACTTAGATAAAAGAACATTTTCGATGGATAATCGATTGGATGGCTAATTTAAACCTCTCAATTTTCCATTCATTTGTTCCATATATCGACAAGGAGGATAAATAATCCCTCCTACAATGACGTGTGTTCAAGCTTCGATCGCCATTCTTTCGCTAATGGAAGTCGCGGCCAACGGTCGCGAAGGTCGTTCATACAGTCTTTCTCCCGGGGAAAGGAAAAGCGCAAAAACAGGAATTTGAAGTTTTTTTTTATTTCTCACCAAACGCCACACC
>JAOEFI010000003.1:45714599-45746666 GCA_034621735.1 Anopheles plumbeus
CGTTCGTGCTGATCCGGCGGAACTTCTACTGTCGCTACGGAGTATGGATATGATTTATGCGCTAGATACCAGAGACGACGGCTAGTACAAAAGAGGGTTCATTAGCTACTCTTTTTTAACTATTCCTACTCTGATTTCCTTTCCTGATACCATTGCGAAAAATTGTCCGTGAACGTAGCCTTGATTTGAAAATATAATATCATTTTCCTCTTCGTTTATCCATCGTTTTGCAATCAATTAAAGTTTCATCCACGCCCCCAGGTAGTTTCCTAAACTGTTCCGTAACGGAGATGGAGAGACTGTGCGTCTCGACGTGAACGAAACTAGCACGATAAAACCATAAACTCATAAAACCTCTCGCGGCGGGGTTGTAACACTTATCGGAAGGCATATCACATGACACCCCGGAGCCTGTCGAAGTGGTTTGTTGCTTTCCCCAAAGACCACCAAAATCGCAGACAAAAAGGAAAATCAAGACCCTGCATAGCCGCACCATTCGCGTGGGGTGCGCCACGGTTCGCACTGCAATGTGGAGTCCGGCGAGCTGAAATTTCTTACTTTACGAGGTCCATTAATTCGGATGTCCTTGTCACTCGGCTTTCGTCAGATCACCATGGGCTAATCTGTAACGGATTTCTGTCTCAGCCCTACCGCGCTAGACATAACCAATGCTCGATGATGGAAAACTGTCCCTAACGTTTTTCAGTTGGGGTCGTGGTGCATCGACCATAAATCACATCTTGGCCAATGGGATTTTGGTTCCCCTCTCTTAGTTACATCAATGGCAGTACATTGCTGGCCTTTAGTCCCTAAGTTCGTTGGCCATAAGCTAGGAAGCTCAATTGGCCACAAAAATAAACTAACGCTTGAATAAGGAACATCGGACATAAAGGGGTGGACAATGTTGAAGATAGCAAACATTTAAAAAAGAAACATCTGAAACAAAGATTAACTAAAAAAATATGCAAATTTGAAGCTGCGTTGTTGAAAGTTGTTGAAAACGTCCTTTCGAAAAATCTGCGAACCGCTATGAAGGCGGATGACATACCATGGCCATTAAAGGGTGGCACTGAGAACGTCCACGGATCCGCTTCACGCGGACCTTCTTAATCGGGGCAATCGGAGACTCCTGACCACGATCAACAAAACTGCGGGGCTCATTTTCCTCTCGGTTTGCCGCTTGCCCTCAACGGCTTTCGCAAAAGGAACGAAAGACGGTGTCAACACTTGAAAAAGAGACAGAGAAAGAGAGAGAGGGACAAAGATAGAGAGAGAGGGGAAGGGAAAGAGAGAGGGAGAATGAAATAGAGGGAGAAAGAAAGAGAGCGAGGAAAAAAGAAGTGAACCGAAAAATTGCAATCATTTGAAACCACGTTGGCTGCGACGTACTCCGTGTCTGTGCGTCAGGTGTTCGGGGGGAGGCTTGTAGCGCGATCTAGGCGTCAGCGAACTCAGTTTCCTACGAACGCCGCAAGCAAGCACATGTACTACCAAGCTGTCTGTGCCGAATGGTTGCCAACCGGTCCGAGAGTCTTGAAGCTGTAACTGTTGCGGTGCCTTGAGACAGTAGACCACTGCGGTCGCATCGAGTGTGCCACGATCGACAAGGAGTCCTGGCGAGTGCTCGCTAGATAAGTCGCCCCGTGGATGCGAAGTTCGTCGTGATATGTGTGAGGTGCCATGTGCAGTGCCCGTGCCATTTCGCGCTACTATTGCGTGAAATGCTGTTGATATGAGCGATAGTAACGAAACCGACGTGCCACGCCGCCTAAGCCCACCGTAAACGTAGTAGCCTCGCGAAAACAACAATTGACTAACTTTGCTTCAGTGGGCCCATCCATTACGTCACACTTTTGCGAGCTGTACTGTAACACGCGTCGACGACTGAAACGCCAGCCCATCACGAACATATTCGACTAACCATCGCACCAGGATAGTTCCAGGGCACGAGGATTCCTGGTATACACAACATGGTCCAACAGATCTCGGGTGCCTCGATCGGGCGTCTATTTGCCGCGGTAAGTATCGGTTGGAAGGTTTCCTCAGTGCACGCATCCACGCAACATCTTCTGATCACCGATCGATCGATCTGTCGGTCGGTCCATTGGGACGCCACCCAACGCACCTGTACCACCATCTGTTGGTGCGGTTTGATTCCATCGCTGATGTAACAAACGTACAAAACCATTTGCTCCAAGGATCCAATCTTGATAAGCATTCCGATGGTTTTTTTGCTCTGCTTCTCAATGAAAACACCTTCCTAGTGGGTATTTCCTCCCGCGTGCAGCGGCGCTGAGAAGTAATTAAAGTAATGACGCTTGCCGCCATGCGCGTGCGGGTATAGTTTGGCCCAGATTCGTAATCCGTCTAATAGGCCCACCGGACGGCGCTCAATGAAGTGTATTTTGGACCGCTTCTGTTGTCTGCAGTGAAAGTGCCCGAACAACGGTTCCCGCTATTCCACACAACAACAAGTCTATTTGGTTGTCCGTTAGACAAAACGGACGGGCGGAGAGCTCAATGATAATGTCTACAGCATCTGCACACCTGCCCTTTATCTATTATGTCTGCTGTACATTTGAGAGCATTACCACAACAAACTTCGGTGGACAGTGGAGCTTCAGAGTACCCAACATATTGTTAATCGATTTCATGAACACGTTTTCGTGTACGCTAACGATTGACCACCATTACAAAATGGTAACCACTTTTTCGTGCCAACAATGCAACCGTGGGACACACGGGAAATTATCTTTATCTTCTACGATAGATACTCCTGGCAGTTTGCTGCTCAAAGACCACTCAACATGCAATAAATGCACCATTACTCCGAGCAACAGGTACGCAAGAGCATGTGTTCCAAACGTACGATGTCGCTTAACGGGGGCCAGGCGAAATTGTTCGTTTTTCTCTCCCCCCCCGTTTCGTTTCCAGCTCCATTTCCTGCTGCTAATTGACGAACGTATACGAAACTGCATCAATGTCACCGACAGGCGTGGAACAGATGAGAGATCCGCCGAAAGCAACACATGCGGCCGGGTTCACTTGCGGCGGGAAGTGTACACTGGCTCAGCCGATGGGCTTCCTGTCCGTAACACACGCCAAGGGCCAGTAAACGACTGGAGGCGCGGTGGCCGCCAATGACGGCTGATGAAATGGATCGTCGTGCATTCACCAGGTGCAGTGAAAGCGAAGGTGTTTCATAAAATGCACCCTGGTGGACTTGACAGTGCCGGTAGGCGCCGCTTCGATTGCACTCGCACGGTTATTGCATGCAGGTTTATTTTTCCGTTTTTTCAAATGAATATTTATGAACGACCGTTCGGCGGCGGATGATCCGGGGTGGTGGCTTACTTTCGACCAGCAATGTATTGTGCGGTGTAAACCAGTTGAAATTGAGCGGAACATCGCCCGAAAGGAGGGTTGTGGGTTTGTGGGTACGGACACTAAAATGTTGACATTAGGGCGTTCCGCTATTTCCACAGTCGGAAGCACGTTTTGATGGCTTCTGGCTACAATAAACGGTGCTTATTGAAGCTTATAATTACATTTGTTATCGACGTGTGGTATGACAGAAGAAATGAATAAAAATGTCTTACTATTTCAACAAGAGTAGCTGAAAAAAACCTGCAATTCTGCTACGTAGCAAACGTGATTTCTGCAAATTAATAAGTCCATAATTTTGGTAACTGTGCGCTTTCCAGGCATTTCTTCACACATTAATCGCACGTTAATTTTCCAGCGAAACAATACAATTTAACGTACAGCTTTTCGGGAAAAGTTGTTCGGTGGAAATTTTCTTCCCATCCTACCCTCCGGGGGTGACCCTATTGGTTACCCCACACACCGGCGAACTGATAAATACGCGTGAATGTACGGTAAATTAGCTTCCTCCAGCGGTTCGCATCATTGATCTTACAAACGTTTCGTGACGCTTATGCAAACGATCGGCAATTGTTTCGCATGGACATTGTCGGTATAACTCAGGCGAAAGCCTGCCACCCCCACAAATGCACCACACCGCAAAACGCTTGTAACGAAATTTAGCACACCGATAAAAATTAAAATTTCTTAAATGAAGCGTGCCCGAAATTGAGGCGAATAAAATAGTTGATCAACACCCAACCACAGCACAGTGCATAACATAGCCCATTCGCCCTACGGAGGGTGAGATATCTGATGGGCTCCATGGAAATGGTTTCCTGTAAATTGGTATCCACTAGTCCACATTTAATTTGGGAAAGATGTGCTATGAACCAACTCAATCTCACTCAATCGGAGCGACGAAGGATAAGATACTACCCAACAAACGGTATCTTAATCCCATCTACCGAAGTGGGTGGTACCAAATTGTTGATGATTTCCACAAACCTATCAACGAAAACTATGCTGCCATACGTTCCGAACAATTTTGAACTATCGGCCATAGCGGCTCCGACCATCGGATATCTGCGGAACCTAAGCTTAGCTACTGAATAGCTACGCAACAAATCACGCACGTGGTCTGCACATGATCTGTCAATGTGATGGCCTTCTCAAAATCGAAACGTTCAGTGTCATCGTCCACAGTCTATCATGTGGCCCGTTATAACGGCACAAAGTTGGTGTTAGAATGCAAAGTAGGAAACAATGAACAAAATCGAACCCCCTACCGAGGGGCACAATAACATACTCTATCTTAGAGTTTTATAGTTGTTCGATCAAGTGGAGTGTGAAGTTATGTGATATGTGTGTATGGTAGTCACATTGCTCCAATTAAATCAATCCAATGTACTGACTAGCACAAGTTGAACCAGCTAAACTGCTCGATTGAGATTAGCCTCCAAGCGCAGAGTATCGTACAACTGGTTGATTGAGAAGTTAATCCGAATGCGTGGTCTAAATGGTGGAACACATGGCTATCAAGTATCCATGGCGTAGCCATTTCGATGCAACGCCAGCTAGTCGTGATGATTGTAGTTTATTTGGTTTTTCATTTTTTTAGCCTGCAGCCGATAGCGGGACAAAAATATGCGGCCAAGCCAGTTTTATACAACATTCCGCTCGAAAGGTATCTGATAGCCCACGGATGCTAGAGTATATGTTTCACTCTAGGAAAACTTCGTCCCAAGGTCGTACAGCGTGCGATAACAGTTTCGTGATAGTTTTTGGCGAATGGGACTGCAGTCTGTGAAAGATGATAGCCGAAATGTTTCTTTCTGCTTTTCGTTTTGTCAATGGCCAGAAAAAGGGAAAGTCCCACACGTTTGCGAACCATGTCACGGAGAACCCATTCGATGGGTGGAAGGAACGCGTAAAGAAAGAAGAATGTGCAATTTTCAACCCAAGGCAGGTCACTTTTACTTCACATGAATACCAACAGATAAAAGGTTTATGTGGTGAATGTTAACGAGAAAAGTATATCTGGTTAATTTTGCCAACTTGTTGTTTCCCGTAACAGTTCAATCAAGAGTAAATGATGAATGTGATACAAAACCTTTTATTTCTGCACTGGCGCACACAATCACTGTATTGGGAAGGCGCTCAAATGGAGTAGGAACCGGTAGTCGTATACATTGGTACCATTACACTGGTCTTGTGCATCGACCTCCATGGTTCAACAAGTTTTTTCTAGGACTCGGGAAGGTTTAACACCGGCGATTGTATTTCAGCAAGCATGAACGCAACACCGAGTCGGTGTAGATTTTTCGTCAAGATTCACCAGATGCGTTTCGCTGCAAAACGGCAGGCATTGTACGGCACGCAATTGTTGGCCATGTGCTTGCTATGGTGTTCATGGGTCACTGACGTTCCAACCATTTCCTCGCGGAAGATCAAGATAACGTTATGAATCTTTAATCGTACAGATATCCGTAATTAGCCGGTCAGGAGTGGTAGACGGGAATTCATAAAATCTTCGATAATTCCTGGCGAGCGTGGAGAATTATTAACACTTGAATGTTAAACATACAACTTTCCGCATCCATACCAACCTGCCATACCCCACAGCCGCGCTAAAACCGATGTCAAAAAAATGTTTCCTTTTTCCCTTCTAAATGCCACCGTTTGGTGGGCGAGTCTCTAGAATAGACAATGCTCAAGAAGGAAACGAAAAATAGGCTGGCAGTGTTTGTTCACTCGGTTCGATGTCCGTGTCGTTTACCAGCGGTTTCAGCGTGGGTCGCTTTTTTGTTTTTCTTTCTATTTATCCAATCCACGGACGTTCCGTCCATCGTTGTGCGTTCAGCTGTTTGAAGGCACTGTTTTGCGCTCGTTGCTTTCAATAATTGGATTTGCGCTCGTATGGAATGCTTCCCCAGTTCAAGCTACCACGCGCTCGACTTGTAGCGTCGAAAAAAAAGGACGAACAAATAGATGCCGAACTAGAATGGCATAGAGAGGTTCGATCCCAAAGAACCGGACCGAGGCGGCCCAGAGACAACTAGCATCGCGATAGCTGGCCGCCGCAACTTATCGATCTCGATCGTTTGTCTGAATCCTAACAACCTTCGTGTGCATATCTGCCCGCCGGTCGTTCGTGGGGCGATGTTATAATTGAATTTAACCAAAACCACAAATGGCCGCCCGAGCTAAGCGGCTAATCGGCGTATTAATTTTGACAATGCCAGCGCACTGTGTCGTGGGTTCTAGTGCACTCGCAGCGTCCATTGGCCTTTTGAGGTTGCCTTTGAGGTATTTAGAAAGTGGCTAAATATAGTGACACTTTCATGGCTGTTCAGAACAGTGGGCTGGTTGACCAGGGCCCGCACGATCTCTCCTGTCATCTCAGAGACGATCATAGCAATGCCAGGGCTAATCCGTTACGGCATACCTACCAAGCGCACCTGTCTTATGCGGAGACTTTGCTCCAAATTACATTCGGTCACATTTACCCGGCACACCTTGAAGAGGTAGCTTCACTGTTTTGCGAATTTCCTGACGGGTATGCGTTGTGCGCTAGCTGCATTATGATAGCCAACCAGACGGCCGGTTACGCAAATCGAAACCCACAACATATGGCCTAGGCGTAACCCTACCCTACTTTTCACCCTACTCCAGGGGTACCGCTACCACTGCCCAGATGTAATTTTTTTTTGCATTCGACGCGTTAGCGAAATCCCATGTACCATTTTTTTCGTCTTGCTGCGTGGCTCTTTTTGAGATAGTTTTGTTTTCATTCGGTTTGCACCTCATACAATTACATGTTTGACTACGATTGGCGTGGGATCCGATATGTGTCCCGTTACTATAGTTCCTGTATAAAAGATACTTCTCGGACCTATTCACGAGGAACAATTTCGTGAAAATAGCCACCATTGGAAAACTAGCATAAACGAAACCATAAGTGTTCCATAGTGTCTGCAATGCTGCTGTGTCGCTGAATGTTTTGGTTCCAGGCTTAATATGCGCAGCTAATTCAATAAGTCACGCTTCGATGTATCCGTCTCGACATGGATTTATCCGATCGTTTGTCGGATCGAGTCTGGTTTTGCACACCTGATTTCATAAAACTCCAATCGGCGCTGGACGCATAGCGTAAGCCACAGATTAAGCTACCACGTGCGCCTAACCGTCGAGTTACGTCGCAATGCTAGACTGGAGTGCAGGCAGGGAGCAACGGCGCGAAGAAGCGGTCAACTTCCTCCTTGTTGATGCTCATTTTGGCCACGCACTGTTTGCTTCGCCGTTCAGTGGGTTGATGCTTTCGGCGCCTCTTACTTGTTGTTATTGCTCGATTAAATGTTTGAAGAATTTCGATCAATCTTAAATCGTTTCATTGAAGCCGATGGCCTTGACGGCCTTTTTGAGACCAACAGAAACATCAATTACCAGTAGGTGTCAGAAGAGCCTACTACTACTATTTATAGTCCACCATTGAGCGATCGTTTGACATCATGCAAACGTTTTTTGTCGGCTGTGCACGCAGAAGAAATACCCAGCGCGTCTAGGCGAAGATCTGCTCGGGATACGGTTTAGCACAAATCAATTTTACGATCCGAGATATTTTTTGTTCTAAAACATGTTTTACATTTTCAATGTTCGTCATGATTGTTTACTAAATATTAATGATATATTAATGGCAAGTCCCTAATGAAAAAAAATATTGCAGCTAGCGATTCTCGGCTGGTATCAGCCACTGGTAGCGTCATACAATGTAGCGGAACACAGGCTGGACTACATTAAATTGGGCGAAGGTCGTGAGTATAACTATCAGTAAGTGTCTCAGTTATTTCAGAAGACTATTCCAGCATCCGATGCTAACCATTCACCTTGTCTTTCCCCCGACAGCTACAACGACGGTGTATCGTCCGGTTATGATAAGCGCAAATTCTACAAACACCCCCCGGTATTCAAGCAGCCATACACGTTCAAAATTTTCCCATCTCCCGTGGAGCAGATCGCCACGAATGAGTTCCAGTCCCATCCCGAACAGACGACATACGTGAAACAGGAGAGTTTACTACCGGTGTACGAGTCGCACGAGAAAAGCGTCCACTATGTACCGGTGGACTTTTCTCCTCCGAAAACTAGTGCAGCTGCTTCTACTGCTGGTGGTACTGTCGTTAGGCATGGCGAACCACAATATTCACTGTCACAGCAGGGGCGCCCATCGTCATACATGGGACATTTGGCGGAGCGTGTAATCCAAATGATCCAATTGCGCCATCCGTCTAGTGCACACAATGCCAGCCACACCGGTGGATCGGCCGGCAGCACGGTGCTCTTCCGAGCCCCGGGCATCCAGTACAACCAGCACCCCGGAAGCTACCAGTATTTCAACGCACATCCAGCGCCATCGGTCTACGAACTCGTGAGACCCATCAGCAGCTTTCCACCACCGCGGCCCTACATTGCGCCGTCGCTGACTACCACCAAGGCACCGTATGTGGCCCCATTTTTACTGAGGACGTCCACAACTTCGACGACAACTACTCCCGCCCCGGCCGCGGCTCCGGGTAGAAGACCACTGTACGTTGGGCAGCCGGCCGGACCGGCCCCGACCGGGCGACCTCCGTACGTAGCACCAGGGGTCACGGACGACCCCCTGCTCAACTCGGTGTCGCTCGCAAACCAGCTCAAGTACACTAGCTCCAGTCGTCCGACGACGTCCCCACGACCAGCGGCTACTGCGAGCAATGCTGGTGCCAACCGGCAGCAACCCTACGAACCGGAGTTCGACATAGACATACGAATCGACCTGCGCGACGATTCCGCGTAGTGCTCACAGATTTGGGCTACAATAATTTAAGCTAAATATTTTCCTTTTATTCCATAACAAGAAACCGCGAAAAAATACAACGCACAGTGCCGAAACCGACCCGTGCCTTTTCCTGCTATTACAAAAACTGGGTCATGAATATTGACCAGGGCCCGGGGCAACGCATATCTATTTCTTCTCCCAACGATTTTGTTTTTTCCGCCGGAATGGTATTTTTTGTCTGTTTTCGTGCACAACATCCCCATTGCTAGCGAGACGAACCATCATCGTTTCAGCACAATTCCAGAAACCGCCATATTTGGGATTCGTTTTTTCATGATACGTGCGCTTCCGGAAGTTTCACTCTTCCAATGCAGGGGCTGACAATCAACGCATATGGATCAATACTGTATGTGACCGCACAAGAACAGACTTTTGGAATGGACGATTATCTGAGGATAAAAAAAATTGCCATATGAAACAAGTGTTGATTCACAGTGTTGATTTTTAACTCACGTACTTCCTAAAGTGCTCATGGATATATTATATCAATCATGGATGTAGTGGATCCGTGGAAAAGAAAATCTTAATAAAAAAACGCCTTGCCGACCCCTGGTTTGGCAGAACTCACGTGGACGTCGGAATGGGAAAGTAAAATGGATACTCAGCTCCGAATGAAATAAGAGACGACGCGCATCAGAGCAAATGGCTACAATTACAAAACAGTCTTCTCTTCAGTCCCCCGCGAAGCAGCATCCGGGAAGGCGAAAAACGGGATGGATATCTTGTATGTCGTACCGTTTGCCTACCGTTCTGACACAATGAGCATGAATCAGCAATGGTGGCATTGTCGCGATACATATGTTGGTATTTGGGAGTCAGCGAAAGTAATAGCAGTATCATTATCCGCGCGCGATAATGCGCACACAAAATATCCCAACTCGTGCACACGTGTACCATTGACTGTTTCAACATGATAGCATGATTACTTTTGTTTACTTTATTGGTTCATCTCCGTGGGTGGAGAACGGAACATACGCACATTTGATTTTTTTTTTTGACGTCAAAGAGATTCGTCAAAGTTCAGGCAGGCTCTTCGTGAGAATCGGTTAATTGTTCAAATATAAGACTTTGTGATTTATTCCTAGCCTATGGTCTGTATTCAAATACACTTAGTGTGAAAGCAGAATGCCTCAACTTATTTGCTAAACCATAGGGGAAAATGAAAAAGGACAAATTAGAATTTTACCGCTATCCATTCATCTGGAGACTTTTCACAAGTTATCCAGCGACATCTCTCCAAAAAATCTCTCATACGTAGAAAGAAATTAAAGTTCCTGTTAAAAGAATGAGTCGGTACACTTTTCTCGAAGCAAGTAATGCCTATCGCGGTTGTTTTAGCGAATAAAAAAAATGAAGCAGTATTTCCACGATTACATAAATCGATCTACTACTCCACAAGAGTTGAAAACATTATAATATTAATTCGAAAACTTGTTTAGAGAGCTTTAAATGCAATAACCTGTCGGCAATGCGCGTGTTGCATGGTTGGCGGATTCAAATGTTATTATATTTGAATATCTGCCGAAAGTACAGCTTTTACGACGCTGGAAATACAACAGAAGACAGAGAAAGCAGAGAAAAACTATGTATTCCCTAACGTACACTGTGCTGCGATTTATCCGGGCAATGTGACGGGATGTAACGATCCCGGAACAAAACAAACATCGTTAAAAGATGATGTCCTTTTTATTTGTGATGTCCTTTTATTGTGATTCCTTTGTGATGTCCTTTTTATTAGGCTCTCCCTGAACAACGTTGACCGGTAATGAAACGTTGTGCATCGTTCGCAGAAATTAATTGAAAAATAACAACTACTTGGCGACACAGAACACACTACAACGCCACATTTACAGTTCTCGCCATTGGTTGACCCCGAAAAAACCACATTGTTCACCCAGGAACCGTTTGGCGTTGGGCACGGTACATGTTCTACGTTTTTAGGGCTTCTGTCGCGACTCGGAAGAGAAATCGATCCGCTTTTACCGGTTGAACTTTCTTTTTATACAACCAACTTGGAGGGAGAAAAATAGAAAAACGAGCGGAAAAGGAGCTATACTTGGCGGTCTAATGCTTTCTTTCTTACTCGACATTCGTTTATACATCGGCATATTACTTTACCACCGCGGTACATTTTGCATCCATCTGCCCTTCCCTGTGTGCACCGGCTCGTGCTACACAGGTGCTACAACAATGAAGCCACCAGCAATGCGGAAAGCATAATGCTCCCTGCAAAATAAAAGGAAACCGCGAGGAAAGTGAAGGCATAGGGTCGACAAGAAAATGAAATCAAATACGTCTATGTCACACGCTACATGCAGACCTGAAGTATAGCTTCGGTAACTATTACAACTAGAAGCCTGTGTTTGTAGTCGCGCGTGCTGTTATACATTATAAGAGCTGGTCAAATAATGCGTAAGAATGGGATTATGACGTCTTCAAACGTACGCGGCACTGGTTCGGTACTGATGGATTGCTCATTCGACGTTTCTCTAACATAAAGGAACTATCGATTGCGAATAGCAACAGTCGTCCTTCTCAGGATTATGGTGGCTAAATGAAGTACGTTCTGCCTACAAGACTTTTTTTAATCGATACCACCACATCATTTCAATGCCGGCATAAGCTTCCTCATCGCACTGCCTCGTCCCACTAACAGGTATGACCAGAAGGCCGAATGCTGGATTTTCCTGGGTCCGTTTTGGGAGAAACACATGACGCAGGGTCCTTAAAGATAACACTAGTTCACAGGACGTCAACATAAGCAACATCCCGGCAGTGCAAACAAATCTCGAAAGTTGTTATGTTGCTATCCTCTCACAACATACCCTTTTGTACACGTCTCCCGGCGAACGGGCTAGCTGTTGCAGGCTGAATAACGTTTTCTTTGAATAATAGAGTACACATTTGTTTTACACACTGGTTATCATCCATTTCACACCATCGTTAGTTTTGTTCGTCCTTGCAGCGAGCTTCATCCGTCTGTGCGCAATTTTCCGTTGATGAAGATAAGTAGCATGTCAGCGAAAATTTTACCGTTCGTTGGAATGACGCTACGCAGGATACTTTCTACTCCCGTTATGAATCCTGTGTTGGTTGCTTTTACAGCCCAAATGAACCAAACTGGTGATATTGATTTTTGATTGTTAAAAATTTCAACGATCAACTCGCTGCAGTGAATTGCTGGAGCTATACTTAGATCGGTCGATGTTGGAGTAAGGTGGAGCCTTGAATAAATAATATTGAATCTGAAAATGTCTTGTTCGTTTTTCAAATCAGACGTGGATCAGATGACCAATTTCGATTTTGTGAACTTTTATGATTTGGTAGTAGTTTGAACGTTGTATCGAACATAGTTTGAACATTGTTAGCTGTTGTGGAATATTTCATACGTGTTATTCGTTTCACGTTTCGTTCAATTTCGTTTAACGAAGCGTTAAACAGTAGGAGAAACGTGCTTATGTGCAGGAAATGACATAATTTCCATAATTCAACTGAAATGCCAATACTCTGAGTTTAACTTTTTGTTTTAACATTTGTTCCATATTTTAGGTGTTTTTTCGCTATGCATAAGGATGAACGAAAGATTACAGATAAACCATAACTGACAACAAACGACTCTGATAACAGCCCTCTATAACCCAATAACTAGTTTTTAACATTCCAAGTGAACTCGATCGCTATATCCATTGAAATTATACGAGAAGTTTTGTTTAATGTGTCCCTCGGGGTATTGCCTGGCGGGCAACGTTCCACCATCACGTTATGTATTGTGTAAGCGCGGTTGGAGGACACTTGTTCTTTGTAAACCACCAATAAAATGTTTAAAAAATGGCGAATGAATAAAATACTAATCACTTACATCGATTTTCCTCTACTGGTACTTCATTTCACTCCTTCGTGAAATAAAAGCATAAACTTGAAGCACTGAAGAAGGAGGCAAGTCCATTTGGGTTGGGATTTAATTGCCCCTCTTCTTTTTCTTTCCTACAACAATACCTTTTTAGCACGGCACACAATCTAGTCGAAACAAATGGATTGAATGAATAAATTGAGTTTTATTTAACACCAAATGAGATCTCTTCACTGACGAACACCCTGCACAAGTACACTGGAGGTGGATTTAGTGGAGCACTTTGATAAAAACATAAACATCAATCAGTATCAAACTTCCTGTTGAACAACGAATCGAAAATTTTACGCTATGCCGTACGGAGCTTACGCTTTTGGAAGGCGCGAAACTGTGTATGCAATGCCAGGATCTTCCCCGCAGACGATATGACGCTGAGAAAACCCGAAGCTGGGAATCCGAACACGGTCAAAACGCTCCAACAATCAGCATCAGCAGCTGTCCGTTCCGTCGTGCGCAGTAAACGGATCCGGCGTTGGGGAAAGTCTCGTAGCAACCTCACACGTTACCTTTATCCTTCCGGGCTACCCCGTGCGGGTACTTGTCATCGCTCGTGTCTTACTAAATGTGCTGGCCCATTGCATTGGCGTGCAGCAACAAATATACGCCCTTTTCCAGCACAATTGCCACCGAGCCTGTGCACAATATTGGCCGCTGTTTACTTTCACATTCTTGTCAACTGCACTAGCATCTGGAGATTTCTTGTCCTATGGATCCTTCCGCGGACTCCTGCCGATTAGGGTACTGCCACTGGATCTAAACCAGACACGCACACTTTCCCACACAAATTTATATGTAAGTAAAATCGATTGCCGACTTTCATAACAGGACACAAACTCCTCTGCATGATAGTTTTTACCCTTCAACGGGAATACTTTAGGAGTAAAATTGTTACGATAATATGGAACCATACGAACCGTGCTACACCGTTCGAGTATGTTCAACGATTTATCCAATTCATACAATCTTCCAGTGGCTTTTCCGTTCACTAATTGATGACTTTTCTGCCATGAATGTAGTAGATATTGGTCACTTGACCCTTATGGCATGTACCTGCGACCTACGTATCAACACAGGAGCTAACTGTCTCAGTCAAGAACTTCTCACCAACTGGAGAAAAATCCTTCGTGTAGCGTCGGTTTTTATATAATCCCTTCCTCGACTACATATCCCAGTTGACCAAGTTAGTGTGTTGGTACACCAACACAAGTAACAAACAGCCGAGTAAGCACGAGAGAAATCCGAACCAGCCGTACGACGGTGGAAAACTTAAGGGGAGAAATAGGTTTGGAGCACCGTTTTTTTACGTTTCTTCGAAGCATTTAGTATTTACTTGATACTGCTAGTAATTTGATGACACTTTCAATAACTCATATCCAAAATATCTACTGTGAAAGTGATTTAAATAATTTAATAAATTTTAGTTCATTCTGTAGAGTGCCCACCCCGTTTTAAATGCCCCGCGCTTAACTATCAACGCTCACTAAATCGTTTATAACAAAAGAATAAATCAAGGTTTCACGTGAAACTTTGGAAACACATTTTTGAAAAGTTTTACCCACAATATATGAAATAAAAAAATTAATAATTTCTAAACCTATTTCCCCCTACGTATTCGTGCTAGTGGTGTTGGGAGTATTTGCGGTGCTACGCTTACAAAATCTGAAAGATGAATGTGATATTGCTATATATCACATTCAATATCCAGAAATTCCAAGTGATTGGACTTGTACCTGGTTAGTCGAATTATTCTTTTTATTTCATATACAAACATATAGATATAGATAAGACTTTTAGATAAGAATTTAAACACGTAAGATATTTAAAATTTACTATTATATTGCCGTTAAACGCCCGGCATTATCTAATTATATTATGTATTGCACTCATATCATTTAGTATTCACTTTTCATACACTTCACGTTAGATTACCATTATACTTATGCATTAAAAACTTGCTAAGTTTAGAATTTCAATGCCACAACCATATACAACTATTTGATTATCTTCCCGAATGAATGATACTCCTTTTACATCCGCTACGCACGTGTTTGCACTGCTAATAGTTTCAAGTTTCGAGCAATCGGCGAAACTAGTAACATAAATTCGCTGATCAACACCAACGCTAATCATTCTCTCATCATCTATTAGTTGTATCCCGGTCACTTGTGCAGTGTGGAGATATTTCTCGCATAAGGTATAAATTATCCTGACTTGTAGTATTTCGCCTAAATTTGTTATTTCGAAAAGTGACACAGTGACTGATTGATCGTCTCCTCCAGTAGCCAGTAGTATCTTTTCTGAATCCACTTGCTGCAAATCAACCGAATTTATGCCACTGCTATGAAGGCGATGACGGTAGAATGGTCCATTTGTTCGCGCGGTATCCCAGAAGCATAAATATCCATCCGTTGCCATAGTTAGGAAAAGCGACTTACCATTCATCTCAACGCTAACAACTTTCAGTATGCATCTTCCGTAAAATGTTTCGTATGCCAATACCACTGCCCATTGCCCGTCGGTGCAAGCCAGATTGTAAATTCTTACAAATCCGTCAGAGCAGCCGAAAACTATCTGTCCCTTACCGATGAAAGCAGCACACATAAATTTAGTTTCCGGGTCGGAGGTGGACTCACGATTCTTTTTCCATCGACTGCGCGCTGAATCGGTCTCCAGAAGCATGTGTTCGCACTCTTGTTTTACAAGAAAGCTTTTCAATTCAATGCTGGTCACACAGATTTGAGCTCGGCCACCAGCCGATACAATTATCAACCGATCGTGTTCCGGTTGCGCTTTAGCCAGGACCGTTTTGATGCTTGAAATATGACTGAACACGTGTCGGCGCGGCTCATTCAACAATTCGCCATCGAGAAATGTGTTAATTCGCAAAATATTGTCTTCGCCTCCGGAAACGAACAACCAGGAGTCGCCACGTTGGGCCACTTGCAGTACATTGCATGCTCGTGTATGCCAGTTGAAACAGGGTAGACAAAGTGCACTCCCAGCGTCACGTTGAGGAGTAAATTGAATTTTCATCAACTTTTTATGTTGAATGAACGCATAGGTAAATGTATCCGAAGGTTCGTCGTAGTAGTAATCCCAACATCGGTGCCCGCCACCACATTCAAATTGAGTGTACACTTCATTCTGAACATCGGCCATTAAGAAATGGGAATCGTTGAATCCCATGAAAAATCGCCCAGAACTTAGGGTAACAGTACGATCGATCCAACTAATGATTGTTTTAGAACAAATTAGAAACACTAATTTTCTATGGGCACTGTCTAGAAATAGTTCACAAATGCGACTATCATGACCTGTTGTTTTAAGTCGATACACTAAAGGCTGCTTCTCAATCTCCTCTACGACAATTGAAGTTATGCCAAGCTGTCCATGAACGTTGCTCAATTTGAACACAGGATCTACCAATGTTCGATCAAAGAGATGTAAGTGGCCCCATCGATCAGCCATCAGTAGCAGTTTATTATCGAGAATTGTGAAGGCGGTCAGCCAGCGTTCAGCTGATCGTGGAATTCGATGGCATGAATGTACAAGCATCAGATTTTCATTAAACACTAGACAACGTCCGTAAGCGTCACATACGGCTACGGTTTTAGATCGTTGGCAGTAGTTCAACGATCTGATTATGCCCTCCTGGGGAAGATCTTCGCTGTCGCTAAGAAACGCTTTATGCATAAAGGTCATAATTTTCTTTGTTATGAACCCTTTTGTATGTATATCATAAAGATAAATGCAACTTCCGCCAGCTAGATAGAGGTGACATCCCCCAACCTCTATAATGCTACATTTAAATTGCTCAAATTTATCAAGAGTATGCGTGAGCGTACCAGCGATGTCAACTACCATTACATGGTTTTTGTTCGTTACAGCTATTATAGATCCATTGGGTGCGAATCGAATTTTCCCCAGGTGTTCGTTTGTTCTCAGTTCAGGGCTTATGTTCACCATACTCGGTCGATTTAAACCAACGTCTTCCATGTCTTCTTCCATACAACGGTGGATGCAGTATTTATGCAAATTCCCATTACTCGCTGTGATAAATATTGTTGTTGTTTCAGCATCGTAGTCCATGTTCCATAGTGTTGGACCATCATCTAGACGTTTTTTCAACAGCAAGTCTCCTTCGGTATTCCACAGGCATAAATGAGCGTCTTCTCCAATCGATGCCACTAACGTTCGATTTCCTTCAATATAAACCCGAATCCGATTAGATTTACTTTCTTATCATGAAAATGTGCAACTGTGAATAAAATTATATTTTACCTTTCTTTATAATTCGACACTGAAACACTCTTGCAGTATGAGCAAAACAGTATCGCTGCTCGCGGAGCGTTACGGTAGTTCTGCCATCCGCTCGACTATGCGTTAGATTGATGTTCCAAAATTTCACAGATCGATCGTCGGAAGTGGTCGTAAGCAAACCAGACTCGATATCACAAAATATTGAAAAAATTACTCCATTATGTGCTGAGATGCTTTTCAGCACTTTGCCACGGTTATCGCGACCGGAAACAGGCCATATTAAAAGCAAGCCAAGGGCAGTTCCTGAAAAGCAAACTACCCGCTCCCATTCCTGACCGGTAGTAAAAGAACAGTAAAGTGTTGAACCATCTTCGCACATGCATTTCTCCGTCAGTTTCCAGCTCAGAACGTCGCTTTCTTCGCTGCGCTTTAAAAGTACCGCGACTCCGTGACTGGTGACGATACAAAGTTCTGAAGGCGATAGAAGTGACATGCAACTGATCCAATCATGCACCCGCCGACGGATGAAAGGCACCGGATGGAGACACGTTTCCTCGGGAATAACAATACGTACGCATTCAGAGAATGCATGCGTTTTACAATCCAACGTGATGCTATACGCCTCACGGCCAGCATGAAATACTATTAAATATTCATTATCTCTGATAAGACATTTTTCTATCCCATGAATTTTGTCCGCCAGCCGTGGTAAAGGAGCGAACTTTTGATGTGTATTGCCATTCGGTATTAGGTACACCAAGAGCAGCCGGTTACCAATCGCTATAAAAATTCGAAAATGTTACAACCAAGTTAGCAATCAGAACCTATTATTCAATAAGAATGTGAAACACATCATACCAATTAGCAGTTTTTCTCTGCATAATACCCGAACGCAAACGGCATCAACAAGAACACGCATGGCACCGGCTGCTATGATTTTTCTAAATTTTGCCTGACAACAGTACTTGACATAAAGAGCAGGGATGCCAAAATTTTTTTTAAAATCTCTTTTAACTGCACGGAAAAACGTTCTCAAATATCTGCACTAAACTGTTGAACCGAACAAAAACCATTTGGCGTAACTTGGAACAGTACAATATTCAGAGAATATAGTCGAAAGAATCATGTGTGAAAAGTATTTAATTTCAACAGGAACAGAGCTGGGCAAAGCTTTTCCTGTGAAACTAAGGAAAAGTTCCATAGTTAAAAATTGGAAGACGACTTTCCAACATTTTTAAACGCACAAATCGAATGTTAACGTGATGCCACGAAACATCGCTTTTTAGCACTGCATTAAACTTTTGCTGCACAGTTCACATTTGCACGAACCTCGATGGGCAAATTGAGTGTGTAATATCTATATGGGTGTGCTCAGTACTTGCTAGGGTTAGCCAGCCACGAAGATATCTTGATTTTTGCCCTGTGTATTTTGACTTAGCAAAGGTAATCCGTAATTTGCCGTGACAGAAACAAAGCGTAGCATTCGAATACCCGATTGCACACACGCGAGTTTGGAGCCGTCGTCCTATCTTTTTGCACTGTCCATCTAGCTGATGCAAGGAAATCGTTGAAAATCTTTTGCAATCTCGGATCGCCGGTGATAGGTGGTTTCGACGTGTTCTGGAGAGTTGCTGGCTAGAAGCAGTTGTGAATTTCATGTCAGTGCGTTCGCCATCGATGCGCGATGTTCAATATTGCATTTGAGCGGCTCAAGAAGTAAATTTTTTTTTGCTTTTTTCGACTTAGCATACACATACATACCGCAGTATGCGTGCACGACTAGTGTGTGCGAAGATTGTGTGAGTGCTACTCGTAACTGATAGCGAGAAAACCGGGAAGGTTGGCAGACATCCAGAGTTCGTGTGTCATAGCAACTGTTTGGGGCTGTTGAGCAAATCGTTCCACTATTTGTGTGCAATAGTAACTTGTGGCGGCAGAACTCGATGTTTACTATCGTTTTACGGCTGTACTGCAGCGAGTTGTAAAATATTGCATTCCTCAACTAGAAAGCTTGCGATTCCTGATGTCTAGTTGCCACAAATATAACAGTACCTAGCCTAGCAGTATCGTGCATAAGAGTGGCATTATTGTTTTGTGTTCGTCAAGATAACTTGAAGTAAAAGTGTAATTGAGGAATCCTCAATAAACGATTATACTGTGGATGCTTAGCAGCAATACCCTCAAGAACGGCAAGCAGTACAATGTCTTTTCATCCTCGACCTCCGGGAACCACGATAGTATCCGCCGGTATGCCGTACATTGCGCCACCAATTGTTCAAGTAAGATGAAAAAACGGAAGGAAGAATGAAAACACTAATTTGCTAGTTCTCTTGTTCTCAGCAACCATTGATGCCGGCGATGAACCAGCCACCCCCGTCCAACAGAGGAGGAAGCTTCCGTTCTGGAGCAACCATCGGCTCGCGGCCTCAGATGTACAACAACAAACCCCCGCCACAACCTGAACCGGTATATGATGGGCCGGTTGTAACCGTGTTTGTTGGTAACATAAGCGAAAAAGTTCCCGACCCGATGATAAAGCAGATACTGGCAACCTGCGGCGCAGTTATAAACTGGAAACGTGTATCAACGTTTGGGTTTTGCGAGTATGAGTACGTATCAGTATAATAGAAAATTCTACTTTGAACAAAGTTACCTTTTGGCCACAGCCTACAATAAACCATTGACCGTATGTTTTTGTTTTGTTCCTCAGTCCTCCGGGAGGAGCTAGAGCTGTCCGACTGGTGCACGATTTGGAAGTGGGTGGTAAAAAGTTGGTAGCAAAGGTGGACGCCAAGAATAAAGCATTGCTGGATTCGTTCCGCGAGGACGAGAACAATGCCGAAGCTACCAACGAAGCATCTGAAAAGCGTGGCGATGATGACGCAATGGATTCCATCCATCGTATACTGGAAGATTTTCGAGAAGAGTTGGCAGTGGAAGAACAGCAACAAGAGGAAACGCAAGCGAAACAGAAGAAAATGCTCCAAACAGTCGACATCGAAGATGGCAAACGGGATATTATCAATAAAGAGATTGGAAAGTTTCGCAAGTACACCGAGGAAGAGGAGTTGAAGAAGGAAAAGGAAAAGGAACGTAAGAAGCGTGAGGAAAAACGGACGGAAGAAAAACAGCGACGTTCTGTCTCACCAAGGAAGGATAAGAAGCCGTCTAACTCTGCTTCCTCGTCTTCGTCTCGACGACGTAGTCGATCTCGGTCACGCGATCGCGAGCGGGATCGTGAAAGAGAACGAGAGCGCGAGCAGCGGGAACGAGACAAGGAACGTGAACGCGAACGCGAGCGCGAGCAGCGTGAACGGGAACGGGAACGTGAGCGCGAACGTGATCTGGAACGGCAGCGTGAACGTGAACGGGAACGGGAGCGCGAAAGAGATCGGGACCGCGAACGCGAACGTGAGGACATAAAGGTGAACCGCAATCCACGTGACATTCAGAAGGAGAAAGAAATGGAAGAAGAATCCCGGGAGCGAAAAAAGGCGGAAAAAAAGGCGCGTGATAAGGAAGCGGCGTATCAGGAGCGGCTTCGAAATTGGGAAGCGCGAGAAAGGAGAAAGGCGAAGGACTATGAGAAGGAGCGAGAGAAGGATCGCTGCAAAGAGGAGGAGCGTGAGAAAGAAGCGAAGCGATTGAAGGAATTCCTCGAGGACTACGATGACGATCGTGACGATCCCAAGTACTACAAGTAAGTATTACGCGAAACGCGATTGAGTGGCAGTTAATGTCACACTATACTTTTTGTTACTCTATACTTTTCAGAGGACGGGAGCTGCAGAGAAGACTTGCCGAAAGAGTTCGCGAAGCAGATGCCGACTCGAAGGATCGTAATAAGGAACAGGAGGAGCTGGATGAGTTGAAAAACAAAATATTCAGCGGGGAGTACGATAACCCAACGCTGGAGTTCGAGAAAGCCAAAAAAGAACGGGAAGATTTGTACAAACCGAAAATATTGATCGACGTGAATCTGGAACAATCGCAGCAACGCGAACGCGAACTGGAGCGGGAGCGCCTTCGCGAAATAGAGCGGCATCGAGCGAAGGAACGTGAACGCATGAACAAGGAACGCTACGTGCTTGCGCAAGCGTCTCGGGAGCTTGCGTCTGTCGATGCGGAGCCGATCGAATCCGATTCGAGTGGACAGGACAATTTACCTTCACCCGCCGGAAGCGCACAGCTAGCAATTAGTGGTGCGTCGAACGGTCCCGGTTCTGGGTCGGCCAGTACGACGGATGGGCTGGCCAATAGTAATCACCATCAGCACCACCATCATCATCATCTGCAGCACCATCATCCGCATCATCATCACCAACACCATTCGCAACATAGCGCGACCGAACAACGAGTAGCTTCGGCCGGGCAGCATCCCCCTCACGCAGGTTCTGAAACACGTGACTCATTCGGTCTAATGAGCCACAGTGGTGGTCCCGGCGGTGGCACATCGTCAGCTGTTTGCGTTGGAGTGATGGATGATGAGAACTCGCGGCACTCGGTACGGTCCAACTCGCAGCACGGTGTTCCAGAGAGTCCGGAGGCCGACACTAACAGTGGAATGAATTCTATGTCGGAAAAATCTTCGCACCACCATCAGCAGGCTCAACCACAGCAATCGACGGTCGGGCCAACAATCAGCTTGAATTTGAATGTGAACGCAAAAAAGAAAAAACTGGAAGTGAAGGACGTTTTCAACAATCTTGACGACGATACGGAAGAATTGAACGGTCCGAAGAAACGGAAACTAGTTCCCCTCGGTATGAACGATTGATCTCCCTTCAACATGAAAAAAGAATACCGCTTGACTTTTAATATTTCTCATCCGCAGAATATGAAGAAGGTCGAGGACAAACCGATACTCCGACGGGGACTGCAAACAGCACACCGGCGGGGCAGGTCCCGAAATCATCGAAAGGTAAGAAGGATGAGCCCACCAGTCGGGAGTCGCAAAAATCGCAAGAAGAGAAGCGCAAAAATATCAAGAGTATTATCGACAAGATACCGACGGAGAAAAATGATCTGTTCAACTATCCACTCGATTGGAATGAAATCGACAGTACCATCGAGAAGAAGATTAGGCCATGGATTAATAAAAAAATCATTGAATACATTGGCGAACCGGAGCCGACATTGGTGGATTTTATCTGCTCGAAAGTGCTCGCAGGAAGCACTCCACAGGGCATTCTTGACGATGTTCAGATGGTAAGTCGATGGAAAGCTACTGTATCTGATGAAGATGACTGATGATTTGTGTATGTGTTGTCACTCTTCTCAGGTTCTCGACGAGGAAGCCGAAGTGTTTGTGGTGAAAATGTGGCGATTGCTGATATACGAAGTGGAAGCTAAAAAGGTTGGCCTAGCGAAGTAAGTGCAGTCGAAAAGCACCATGACGATGAGGAGAAGGGGAGTTTACAGTACGGTGGAGATTTGTGAGAAAGTGGAGAAAACACAATTACGTGGCCACATAATGTATTTCGTTGTGTTTTGCCAGACTTCGACAGGTGTGTGTTGGAAAACGGAGGTTGGTTTGAAGATAAATATTGCAGTAGGTTTATTTGGTTTAAATGAACAAGTCGTGGGTGTAGAATAAAGAAGTAGGGAAGATAGGGGAAGAACTCTTAAAACAGCAAACTCTCACGGTTAGGAAATCTGTTTCGTTGTAATTTTGAGTTTAGATGTCTCCCACGGCACGGTCTTTACGATTGGTTTTGATTCGTGTCTACGCGTGAGCCTGATGTGAACGACATGCTTTGGTGGTATCGTTTTTGAAGCCATAGGAGGTAGAATTTTGTTGCAAACAACGAGCATAGGGCTGTTGCGATAATTATGCGTACTCTGAAACGAACCCTGTTTAAGAACCTATGTTTTATTTAATTAATTATCCAAACACATAGACCGTTTTTCGAAATATTTCTTTTGTCCTCTTCACGTCATTATCCGTCTCAAACGGTCCAGAAACATTCGCGACAAACAATGTTTGGCATATCTATCCTCCATACTGTTAACAAGTACAGGAGAACACGCGCCTGCTTGTGATGATGATGCGAAACGCTAAATGGTTAAATTTATCGGTATAATAATAATTGATGCTTTAAGAGGAAATTTTTTCTTAAAACTTAACATCCAATTTTTCGTACCATTATGCCGATAACTGATTGCAGATGTTTACCGTGAGGGCAGTCAATGTAAGGAAGCAATGTGCAAGTTACAACAACTGGAAACCCATCTTAAGAAAAGCAATCAAAAATGCAGCCACATAAAACATGCTGACGTAATTAAACCTGGACAGAAGATGGCAGGTTGAGAGATCGTTTGTAGGCAATTGAGAATAAAGAACAAATAATACGAAAGCGAAAAAAGGATTAGAAATACACACCGAACCGAAAGCATCGGCCTGGCTAAAAACAGTATGGTTTCCAATTCTTTAATGCAATGTTTCTATCTGCTGTCACAGTTCGACCTAATTCCAATCCTCTTTTTCAGTGTATGAGTGTATTGTTTGTCGAGGACATCAGCTATGAAGAGTAATTTGGACTCTTTTGGCGGGTGACAAGGCGGGAAACTGCTTCAATGTAAGTAAAATAGATTTTGTTTTTCTTAGATTATTTAAGAAAAGTAAACATCAAGTGTATGAGTATCAAAATTAGCCCCATTGGCGTGAATGTGTAGCATTGCAGCAAGAGGTTTGGCAATATGGCGGAGAAGAATGTTTAGCCAAGCAATTCCAGTTCGTAATCGTCTCGCCAGCTGTCGTATATGCCACTTGTAGATTCCTTACGACTCTTGCAACCGAAGACACCTTAAAAATCGATAATCTGCTTTTTGTAGTGTGCATGCTAATTTTTTTGCAGCTGGCACGAAACACCAGAAGAAAATATGTTTAATTCTTCATATTTTCCGATGTAATCCCAATAAAATCCCGTTTATCTATGCCCAGAGGCTTCAATTGAGCTTGCTTCATGGCCCAGATATGCTGAAACAATAAGGCGATA
Organism: Anopheles plumbeus; assembly: GCA_034621735.1. Classification (NCBI taxonomy): domain Eukaryota; kingdom Metazoa; phylum Arthropoda; class Insecta; order Diptera; family Culicidae; genus Anopheles; species Anopheles plumbeus. The sequence continues at coordinate 45,739,009 of JAOEFI010000003.1, forward strand.
GAATAGGCTTCGTCTCTTTCTTCCATCATTTTCGTGGTGAAAATGAAACATGGCATAAGCAAATTCCTTCATGTGCAATGTTATTCGAATCGAAATATATATTTTTTTATTATTGGTCCCTGTTTTTCAACGTACCTACTAATTATTATTATTTTCTCAAAGTCCATACACGATGCTATATCATGAAGTTCAAACGGTGCAACCAGTACAACATTTATGAAGTACGCAAATATCCTTCGTTTTTATTTCGTTATCGCATTGGCATAGCTGAGGCCAAAGTAAATGCAAATAATGCAACTATTGCAAGGTTCCCATTCGAATTGATCGACGTCTTTTACCTGGTAGTAATCACTAGTTTCATAGTCGCGATTTTAGTGTTTAAATACGCATAGATTTGTTTTCTATTATAATGCACGCACATAAACATTTAGCGGAATGTTATTAGTATTATACGAGTCTTGGAGGGCACGCGTCTGTGCTTTGTATCGTGCCACAATTGTCCATGAAATGAGTAATGTCACACTACGTGGCAACGCGCTGGGTAGCGAATGTCAACGCTAATATCAAATGCCTCTGTTAAAGGTTAATTTTAACTGCCATCATATGCCCGTGTGAGCGATACGAACCAGCGATGGCTGAAGGAATGTGTGAGAATACAATGCCTACTTACTGGAAGATGATGGTAAGCGCCAAAATGGATAATGAGATGGTTTCCTATCGAATCAGTTTACTGGATGTGATCCATTTTCTGCCCGAAGCAGACTTCCATTTCTAAATTTAACCCATGTACTGATAGGTTGCTGAAACTGGCTCAATGATGCGACCGCGCATATCCTGTACCGATATCTTCTGTATATGGCAAGAACGACACATCAGTCGGCCTTCGTACGGGTAGCATCGTTTGTCCGGTTCGTCCGTCAGCTGCATACCGCACTCCTCGCAGATGTAGCAATCGACATGAAAGTCTTTGTCCATTGCAACGACACGTACAGTCTCTTCGGTGCCTTCTACCGGAGTTATGCCTGCGAACGAGATCAGCATGATGCGGTTAATAAAAATCGTTATGTGAGTTACAATTTGGCGTTCACTATCGTACCTTTGCCACAGCTGGCACACTTTGGTGCAAACATACTGTGATAGTCGTTAACGCAGTAAATCTTGTTGTCAACGTCTACCGTGAAGGGAACACCGTCGAGACATTCGTTGCAAACGCAGCATCGGAAACATCCGGGATGATAAGATTTTCCCATGGCTTGGAGAATCTTGAAAAAAAAAAACGGTTGCTAAGTTTAGTTACCGTTAGGGAAGGCTATCATCGGCCTTTTTTGAGTTGTATTACCATTTCCATGATTAAATGCCCACAAATTGCACATTTCTCAGCCGTTTGTTGGAAGCCGGAGTACTGTAAAATTTAAATTTCAAATTAGTGAAGTGCATCTTTCTTCGTCCATGTAAACTAAAATTCCGTCGCTTATACTTTTACCATGTAGTCTTCCTCACAGTACACGCGACCGTGAACGTTGTAGAATGCCTTCCCTCGGAGGGCACGTCCACACGAGCAGCAGATGAAGCAGTTGGTGTGGTAGAGGTTGCCCATAGCCTGGCAGGCGGCTCCGGCGCCCGTTACCTTCTCCTTACACGTATGGCAAATTCCAAAATATTCGCCCTGTTCTTCGTTTTTCTCCATTTCTTCCTCTAGCTGGCGTGTCAGCTCTTCGATCTTTCGCTCTGCCTCGGTCGGGCCGGTCGGTCTTGGTGGTGTCACGTTGTATGGGAGCAGATTTTTGGTTAATCCTTTTGCTACAGAGCAGACTCAAGAAAATATGATTTTGCTGAAAATTGAGATATGTCGGTATTAGGTATGCTTACGTTTTCCCGAACCGGACCCGGTGCTTAACTGCGATGGAGTTGGAGAAACGGCTCCTCTCAGCCCCAAGCCCACTGCGCCAGTTGCGGCATTCTGGCCAACAGTTAACCCACCATTAGCGGTTAACTTACTGCTAAGAGCAGCGGCAGAAGATTGTGCCGATTTAACTTGACTGCTGGATAGCTGATTTTTTGCTACTTCCATCTCCTGCAGCGTCGCGTACTGACGTTCCTGTCCCATCTGTGCTGGCATGGGGGCAAACGTGTTACCACCGCCACCGTTGGCTGGAATTGTGGTGCCCAGTGGTGACACAATCGAAGTTAGCTTTTGGTTAGGCAATGTATTGCTACTGCCTGCTGCGCTGTTGTATTTGGTTCCGCTGGTCATACAAACGTAGTCTGAACCGTTAATGTCTTCGACAAAACTTTTATTCAGCGAGGTCGAACCGGAAATGGAGCTTGTGCGCGATGGAGAATTGTTGTTCTTTTGTTGTGTCTTGAGTGCTTCAGATGATTTTGGGGGCTGCAATAGTAGAAGAATAGTAGTTGATTCAATTTCATCCATCTTAAAAAAACACGCCGATAAATCGATAAGTCCCATACCAACAACGGTGCACTTGACGTGTTATGTTTAGACGATTTCTGAAAGTCATATGGAAGCGCGGCAGATGCCGGAACACCAGTAGCATGGTACTTTACATTCGGCAAATGCACCGGTTGTGGCTGTTGAGCAATCTTCACTGCTATGCTGCTATTGGTCGGCGAGTGATGATATTGTTGTGGCTGTTGGGAAGTTGGATGCTGCTGGGGGTACATGTTCGTTGCGGAATGCATCGCCCCTGCCGCTGCTCCACTGGCACTTGTCCGGTATGCGTTCGGATTGGCATTAGTGGTCTCGTAGATGGGTTGCTGGAGTTGTTCAGCCGTTCCATAGTGCTGTTGTCGATGTTGTAGCTGCTGCTGCTGCTGTGAAGCGCTCGGACTTGGGGTCGTACCATCAGTGCGCTGATGGTAGTATACCTGCGTCGATCCTTTCGCGGCCTGAGGCTGTGCCTGCTGTCCTGCGGACGGAGGAGACTGCAGGTTTTCGTAGATCGGAGGTTGTTCGGAAGACAACAGCTCCGGAGGTTGCGGGGTGTGGGCATATCGCCCGCTTATATTCATCATTCCATGGTGTTGGCTGGGCATTGGGCTGCCGTTTGCCAAAGTATGGACACCCGCTTGTGGGTGACCTGTCGATCCAACCGGCACCTGTGGCTGCGCCTTCGTGTTGTGCGATTCAAACTTTCGATGGTCGTACATGAGCGCATCGATCGATTGTTGTTGGTGCTGCTGTAGCTGCGACGCTTGCGGGTAGTAGTCAATGTTCTCGTACAAGGTTTGATACCGAGAATCGTAGTATTGCTGCGGTTGGGGCATTGATCCTCCCGAGGTATTGCTGGCCATGCTTGCCCTAGGACTGCCACTACCGCCTCCCGAATGAAGTGATGAATTGCTCATCGAATGGGTGGGGCTGTTATTGACCCTGTACTGATAACTGCCGCCACTGGCACTGACACTGTTGCCTCCTCCACCACCCATCGCCGTCGAAGCTGTCGATGCCGTAGCATGCGCACTGTTGTTCTGCTGCACGGAGCCATGAAACTTGTTTCCGGCAGCAGCTGCCGCGAGCATTTGATTCTGGTACCGATCGTACATTCTGTAGTCATTCATGTTGACCGTGGTAGCCATCGATGCGGCCACAGTAGCTCCATTACTGCCTGGAACTACTCCCATTGCCGCCGTCGAGGCGTAGGGGTTGTGTTCGCCGGGAAGACCATGACTGCCACCACCGGGATAGTGACCTCTAGGTAGCGCACTGATCATTTTTGCACCTGACCCGCCACCGCCACCATCCGCTTCTAATCGCATCTGATGCATTCGAGCGATGAGGGCAGCATCTGGGCTTTGCGTATGAATTGGGTTTGAAGACATTTCAAGCAACTTGGAAAAATTGGCTGGCTTTTTAGACTCGTCTTGAATACGACGAGATTAAATACTAGCGATCAAGGGCTGAAGCTTATTTCTGTAAACCTGGTTTCGTATGTTAGCCTCCTAATGTGTGCGCACCATTGTTGTCTCACCTTTATCTTAATACTGATTATTTAATGATTGAGTCTCTAGTCCCTAAACCACATCACCTAGCAATAATTGTTTCTTTGCTTGAGTCACATTTTTTTCTACGTAGCTCACATGTAAATTCCTTATTTTACTCCTCGATAGCTTCACACTCACTATAGCAAGTCGCACTCGCCGACACCTTCTTCGCACTTTGCAAAAGGAAATGTTTCACATTCTATCGATTCCGACTTGCTAACGATAACAAATTCAGTATGTTTGCAGCCCACAGGTTTTGCGATGCTTTCATTATTTTTGGCTTTTCCTTCTCGCTTGTTGCAACCAAACCAACCAATAATGACTTCAGTGAAGTTCGTGCCTGTCAATTCGATGTTTTCGAAACTTCAATTCAATGTTTTCGAAACTTGTTCGATTCTCACTATGGCGAGATTTTTTTCATTTTTTCATTCGTGAAACTCCTGGTCATTCTCTGATGAGCAACGTCTCACCATAGTGATCTAAATCTTCTCGCCAATTTTTTAACAGTGTGCGTGCGCGGATCGATTTTTGTAGTGTCGGCACACTAATCGCTTAACGTGTGCGTGGAGAAATGGAATTCGGTTGCGCGGATTTTCAAAAGCTAATTTAGTAGTGCATAACCATGCGTGCACCAACAACAGTAATTATTGTTTTGGTTTGTTTAATATAACGAAAAATCGGTAAGTAAAGTGTTGTGTCAAACAGTGACACTGCAATAATTCATCTGTTAATCTATTCATCTATCTATGTTTGAAAAAATCCTTCGTTAGTGAGACGGAAGTGAAGTAGCGTGAGCGAGACTCACGCATCATGAAGCGGAATTGTTCTACATAATGAGGATTTCATGCTTCATTCGCCTACTATATGCTACATATTAGTACTTAATCTGAGTATTTCATACGTACTAAATTCTATATATAACTACTACATGCTACTTGTTTGTAATCTTTCATCAGAACTTGCTGCATCATCTTTTTTTCGGAACTTGCTGCGATCGAGATGGTGCCACCAAAAATCCACTTCAAATCATGCTTATGAATTTCTTTGAAGCCTAAGTAGTTCAATAAAAACCTTAAACCCGCTACACTATTGCTATTCAGCATTCACTATCTTTCGATGACGAAACATAAGGATAGTTAAGCGCAACAATTATACTCATCGCGGTCGGTCAGCAGAAGTCGAAAACGTTGGTCGCTGGGGAAACAGAAATCAATAACGATACCACATTCTGCTATAAGCGATTTACCTTCGAGATTTTTGTCATTTAGTCGAGTCGTAGGCACTCCTTTGCTCTGGATCTAACCAGCGGTTAAGTCGGAGACAATCCTCCGAAAATACCCAACATTAAAACTGAGGCAGTTTTCCGTTATTACGCTGCATTTTCACACTCCCGGAAGGGCTGCGACTTGCCGACTCGTTGGCAATACGCCGCTGTCGGACGAAACACGATGAAGAACTTCGTTGGTGGCGTTTTCACTATTTAAAAAGTAAAGTAAAACTTTCATAATTTAGTGATTGAATTCGGAAAGTGTATGGAAAGTAGAACTGTTGCCATCATGGACTTTACATTTACAGATGGCACAGCAAATGCACTGCAGATTAACGTACTTTTGCAAGAACGACACTAAAATGTTAACCCTTTTTTGCGCTTTCGCAGACGTTAGAAGATTCTTCTGGAAGCCAGGGTCTTCTGGAAGTAATATGCAATGCGTGGCCATGGATTTCTACGGAGACTTTCGGCATTTAATTCTAACTGCGTCACCATCGAGTGCATCTTTTCTAATCCACTGATCCGTTTTCTGCGAGAACAGGACTATTATTAAACTGCCTAGAGGGAAGCCAGATTTCTTCACTCGAGAATTGGTCCATCGCCTTTGTCCTCCTTCGCCGCAATGGAACTAAATAATTCTTTTATTACACCTGGCCAGACAGATTGGTCGTCCACTCAACACCGCGGGGTTCAAACAAGGTTTAATTGTAACAAACACTAGAGGCATTCAATTATACATGCATGCATTAAGGTACGGCTGGACTGGACTGGAGGCAGTTTAGGACCAGGACTCAAGGACTCTATTATCTGCACTTTTGTAAATTGAACACATTTACTTCTATGAGGAAGAATGATCGCTATTTTTATGTTCGCACGTGTTTTGTGTTTCACGGTGGGCAAAAAAATTATCATCAAATTATCCTCGAATATTATACATAATTTGATCTGATGCATTATTTGCTACGTATGCACAGATAATTTGTTTTCAATATCAGAATTCTCTGGAGATGAAAAAGTGCTTGTGATAAAGCAGCAGTTGTTTAGGTTTAGATTAAATCACCTACTAATTTTGTGAATAGAACAGAAAATATAATGTCGCATTTATTACATTTTGTCGCAAATAATTGATAACTATGCTTGATGAGTATTCGTATAAACTTAAGTTTTGAATCAATGATTAGAATACTTCAAGGAATTGAGTTGGCTTTATGTAACCCGATATGTCAAAAACGGATCTTCGTAATGTATACTACTAGGCAGAATTCAACCCCAAAATTTCGCCGATTCGGGCCTTCATTTGAGTTCATTTGGCTCTATAGACGTGGTATTGGTATTGTTCACGTGTTTATTTTTCTGTGAGCTTCTAATAAGCTAATTTTTATTGTTTGATTGTGTGTATATTTCGTGTATTTTCTTGCGATAGGAAGCTACATTGTTGTCTCAGCTTGATCCACATCTAGCTGCGACATTAGCCGGATATAAGATAGACAAAATGCCCGAAACACAATGACGCACCACTTTACACAGGTTATTATACCTCATTCATCGTAAAGCAATGTGAGAAACAAAAAGCTTGTTCCAAATTCCTATTTGTGAAGCTTTTGCGCCACGGACGTATCCATCCGGTATGTTTTCCGTTGATTTATGACTGTAATAAATGCTACACTTCAACAAAGTATTTATGTTTGCCGGACGTCGTTCGTGAGGCAACCGTTTTTTTTTGCTGTTGAAGCAATAGCATCAAATTAGCCATCAGAACCATCTGCATGCAGCATCTAGCTTCAAGAATAATTAGAAAAGAACTACTAAACGCAGAATGATTGACCTGAGATTGTTGTCTTGTTCGGAACTAGTTGATGCTTCGATATCAGTACAATGATTTATTTTCCAAATTTTCAATTCTACTTCACATAAATCTGCCACGGAGGCTACATCGAAATGAACATAATTTACAACCTCGCTTGTTTCGGAATGTTTCTGCAGGTTCAACGGCGCAATGTTTGCCCCTTTCTACGAAGCCCTGGGTCGAACCTCCTTGTTGCGCCACTTATCACGTTCAATCATGACTTGACAAAACATTGATCAATTACCGTCATCCTCGTCGACTAGCTACTATTTGTGGGGTTAGAAAGTATGCCGACTGATATAGCAAGGAGAGTAAAAAGGGGCGAACATTCAGAGAGTGCAGTCTGGTTATCACGCGGTCCGCTAAATCGTTTTGAAATGTCCATCTTTCGCATCTGCCAGCAAAAGAGAGAAGACTCGTGGTTTAGCACCCCAAGCCACGCTGTTCCCTTGAATGGGTAGAATACTAAATCATGTTGATGGTTTGGAGAAAATCAAAAATAAAAACCTTCACCACGATGGCAGAAAAACTCGGGATTGA
>JAOEFI010000003.1:45772809-45838220 GCA_034621735.1 Anopheles plumbeus
TTTCTGATCTTACATTATAAATTTCGGAACATCGTCATAAATGCATAAATTTAATAAAAGAAATCATCGAACTTATAGGTACTAGGTAGATTAACTTATATAGATTAAATTTAGATTGGTAGAATTATGATAGAAAAAATAAATCCGATTGTTCTTTCAACTTGAATACAGAACATCTGAAACTATGATCCCTTTTGTTTCATTGTAGAATTGAATAACACTGTATAACAAAAGAGTATACTTTACTAATTACTTAGAGTAACAGGCGCAGTAAACAAAATAACCAGCCATCATAAATATGTGAATAGCTACAAATAGATAAATTTACTACCTTGAACAGCCACGAGAAGAATCACAAAGAACCATTATACCAAAAGGTTTGTCACTTCGATTCTGATAATATGCTTAAACAACATGCCTGATGCCTAACAAAAAAAAAGAACCATCGTGTTCTATGAAGGAATATTATAGTTTCCGTTTACAATTATTTCAGTATTTAAAATACCATTCTGTGCACCTATTTCGTTCAGTACACCCAGCTCCAGTGTGCATTGGGACGCGAAATCATGAATGTCAAACCGTTTCTTCTCCATGCATTTTCATCATTGCTGATGTTTTGGGCTATTTTAGTGCCGCTTGAGACTATTTTTACACGTTAATGCATTGCCTAATTTTGCAGTAGCTTCGCTAGAACTTCGTTCGCTGCTCATTACTACGAAGCACAGCTCTGCTGCACCGTCTAGTTGCTATTACCACCCCGACGGTTGGGTCCCGTTTGAGCTGCTCTGGAGCCATCCCTGATAAGACAGCTAGCAGGCGCAGTGGTACTACTAGCAGCACCCGACACGAGGGTCTTTCCATCTCGCTCCAGCTTAAGGTTGCTCGTGCGAGCGTACGCCGCAAGGGCTCGCAGCGGCAGCGTGGCACGACCGATGCTCCCGAGGAGCGGACGCCGGGACTTACCGGATTTTCGGTGGTATAAAAGGTATGCCGTTGTCTTCGGCAGCAACCATTTGTTGCTCCGTCGTGTCCCAGTACGGAGTGCTGCTGCGTATAGTCAAGGAGCTCGATCTTCCCCTAGGTAGGTGCGAGGAAAACGGAACGACCAACGGCCAACGGTCACGAGAGTCTGCCGTTCGACGAGGAAAAAGTACGGAAAAGCCAGAGTGCGTGTGTGGAAACAAGTGCGAAAAAGGGTCCCCGAAGTCCGGTTCTAGCAGCGTGAAGTGTGTGTGTGTGTCTGTGACCAGCAAGGGTGATTTAGTGCAGCAAGATTTCACGGACGGGACGTTCCATATTTCGGAGATTTCGAAGCGCACGGCAGCCGAGGAGGACCACTACTCGACCAGGACGGCTCGTACTTTGCAGGCGGAAATTAAATTATGTATGTAAGTTCGATTACGATCCGATGGTGAGCACCCGGATGTGTTAACCAATCAACGGCACGATCGGCCCCCGGCACTTCGTGGCATCGTGATGAGAGCGTTATTAGGAGTGTGCAACCCTAGCGGCTCCTTGGTTTGATCCTGACGGGCTGCATCTTTTATGTTGGATTCGTCAAATATTTAAATTGACTCCAGCAAATTGTTCCCTCGTGCTCGCAAGATCTCCACATAGTTGAGCAAAGTTTCGAGTGTCAAAAAACCATTTCACAGCTTCTTGACGGAAGCACCGAAGCGCCGCCCAATGTGCACCGTTGGGTTTGTGGTGGGTGAAATTAAGTTAGCCATCCTCATCCCGGGCTCATAATTGGAATAGCACGCTTCTAGATACAATTTACAACACAACCCGGTGCTCAGATCGCACGTTGCTCGTGCTGGTCCGGGACTGCGACCGGACTGCACGGTCCTGCCTAATGTGGGCCAGCAGCCTGCCGAGGACAGTTTGCATACTTGATAGTTTCGTTATTTTAGTCGGAGCTTCAAGTCAAATATTTATCCTGTAAGCGCCGCTGCAGGAGATTACCTTACGTTCCGTTGATCGCCAGAAGTTCCCGCAGATGCAACCGGGCACTTGCATTACGCTTCCATTGCATACTGAACTATTGAAACATTCAGTATTGCTTGTTTTGGAGCTCCTACGGCCACTGGGCAGCTGTTTTGCAGGAGGCACGTTAATCCAAGGGCACCACTCGGAGCCTGAACCGCCCGAGCCCTACCCGGACTGTTTGCTAGAAGCTGCTGATTACCTTTTACCGATTTTCACACGCAGGATCATTAATCTCCTTCCCATAGCCAGCAGGCACGAAAGCCATCGGGTTTTATATTGTCGTTCTAAATGATCCGAGTACCGAACCGGAAATCGGAATCGTACTCCGTAGGTGGAAAGTGTGTATCGCATAATGTTTCCGTTAATAATTAAACAGGCTTTTAACGCATCCACGTGGCGGTGCGTGTGGTACTGTGGGAGCAACAGGCAGCCACTTCTAGATGTTTGCTCTCTTTACTTAATTTTTCCCGAATCCTTTCCCGTTTGGCTTCAACCAACCGTAGGTGCGTGTCGGGATAGCACCCGAGAATAAGATGGTGTGGCTAATTAAGTGCTCTAGTACGATAGGATGACTCTAGATGAGTAAACTGGCTGATTGTCTTTGGCTCTTTTGAAAAGGTTGAAGGCAAGTGGCGGTGGATGTAGGGCGATATCAACGGGGCTTCGGTTTGGTACCACTGTGACATTTACTCATTAGACATAAACTGTTAGATTTTGATAGCTGTTAGCTCAAACTACGACGAACGTTATGTAACGTTCGTAATGTACGAATAACGAACATAACGAACGTAATGTACAAAAAAAGTAAAAAGTCAACATTTGCTTTATAGAACATCTTATATAATCTAACAATACACATCTAATATAAACTATATAGTCTAATTAAACTCTTCAAAACGTTCAAAGTTCAGTTGCAACGTTTGAATTTAAAAAGCAACAGCATGGTAGCAGGACGCAAGTAAACTATAGCTTAGCCATCGCTATGATTTTCTCATTTTGTTGAGTGCTAACCGTCAGCTTGAGCTGGAGTATTTTAAATGAAGTAGTAAAAAATCTAAATTTCTTCCCATCTCTTTTATTTAACTTGTCTCAACTATGCATGCTGTACTTAATTCACATCCGGAAACATTAGCAATCACCTTTCATCACTTCGTTGTACTTTTCGTGATAAAGTTGCATAATACAAACCATGGTTATGCTTCGAAGGGAAAAAAGGACGACCGACGGCCACTTGCGATTGCTTTTAATGTTTCCTTAGGGTGCAATGTTTCGGACAGCGTCTTTGGAATAGTGTATCATCTCTGCTGCTTGACTTATGTTTTTGCTCATTCACCAAGACCGTTTCCGGTTTGAAACGAAGCAACCACCGAATCCAATTTAAATGTCCAGGAGAGTTGAGCAGCCCACCCTCAACTTGGAAGCAATGGAATGAATTAGTTTTCACTATAGATAACGGAAGCAACCAGTGTCGATTCCCATTGCTGGGGAATCACTCCCCTGCTGAAGTGTTTGCTCGGTCGTCGGTGGGTTGGCATTAATTATTTTTGCGATAAACCCTTTCTCGTGCAGTGATAGTAATGCATCACTCGGGGAACTCATGCTGAACGTTTTAGAGAACTTCACATTGAAAAAAAAACGATAGAACGTGCGTTATAGTAATAAATAATTAAAAATGCTATCATTTATCATTCCAGAGCTTGACCAAACACTCTAAAATGCATCAGATATCAACGATTTGCTTCACCCTGGTGATTGTTTCCGTGTTTGTGCAGAGTGCCAACGGGAAAAGTAAGTATTTTGTTTCTGATAATTTTACCGGAAGCATGAAACCATTTATCTTATTGAACCAAATTTGGAGAAAATGTGAGACGCATTCCGATATTTAACATATTTATATTATTTATCATGGTATCAATTTAGTGTGATTTAGATATTCAGATAACTTAGAAGATTGAATCAAAACTATTCAGCCGAATCAAGAGCTGTAAATGTTGTACGACATTATCAAAACATATTTCTTCACATGCACGATTGCATTTTACATGCACACTGCACTGACTGTTCACTGCATAAACATTTTTCGCGGCGCAAATTGAAATAGAACACAGTTTTGATATCTTCAACAATGGTTCATCCTAAAGCATCGACTTTGAATACCGGCAAAGCCCCCGTTTACCTTAACCAGAATATTGGTTTTGGGCCAACTGATTTCTGTGGACCGTCGGTGGAAAGGAAATTGAAGTGTCGGTCCGCATGAATAACAGCAACTTGGGTGTTATAGCTCAAGGTGCAACTCAATTCCCAAAATTAGAACACTTGCAGATGTACCGATTTAGTCATAAAAAACGTTACAGGTGGAAACAAACTAGAACATGTTTTTGTACTACTCTCTTCCATATCCCTGCTACCCCTGCTCCTGCTGCTGAAACCAATGAATGGCTCCTTTGCTCATTGACTCTCATTACTATCTATAATATCATTATCATATTGCCACCCATGTCGCTTTGTTGCGACGCTTCCGACATATTATGCAACATTCGTCTTTCGCCCTACATTCTTCAATGGCACTGGAGCTTCCGCATGCAGCAGCATAAATTGCATTGCAATGAGAAGCGACGGGGAAACCGTATGTATTTGTTTTCGTTTTGAAGACGTTGACAACGCGATGCTTCGACTTTGCAAGCAGCTACGATGGCTAGCCCGGTGGCAGGATCCGCGTACATTTTCTCATTTAATAATGCCGTCAACTTCGTTCGTTTGGCAACTGAACAAAAATAACACAAAACCGGTGGAACGGTGGAGTAGCCTCATGCAGCAGTGCACCAACTGCTTCTGTAGGAAGGTGCCGCGCTAGCGGGTCACTGAGGGACACATATTTATTTTATTGGCTGCCTCTCATCAGGAACGCGCTAGTGGCACCAAGCAAAAGGGAGTTGCACTGATACTGCGTTTAGTCTTTGTATTACTAACCAGCAACGTAGCTTATTAATGACACAATCAGTTGTCCCAAGTCGAGGCGGGTTGATGTTTATAAATAAATTGTGAAAGTTAACTCCACAAAAACTATCATGTCTTACGTTATGAGCTTGTGTTTTCATTTCATGACTTTCCCTAACCGGCGTATACCATTCATTCGTTACGTTTTCCGAGCACAATGGCAATGATTTTTTTAAACAATTGATGATGTGTGCCATATTTTTCGCTGTGTGGCACCATACATTTCTTTCTATTACTCATATGTCATAGCTTGCTCAGCCATGTGTGTGGAAGTTATGTTCATTGGGCAGATTTTTCAAATTATGTAATTTTCAGGATAACCCCATGGAAGAACCAGGCGTCTCCATTTTAGAACCATGTGTCTACATCTCGGAACCATGCATCTCAATTAAATGGAATGTGAACTGATGTAGTAGTTTACTTATATGTCTGCGTTATTAGCGATAACATTACTGCTATAGACCTTTATCCAATATCTTTCATTAGTTCTAAGGAGGAAATTTTTAAAATAAAAATTCAGCAATTAGGCGTTCATTTTAATGTCAATGTTAATGTTTCATGTTCTATCAAAATGAATCTCACTGACGTTTTATTTCACTTTACAATGTCCTTACTTTCATTTACAGGAGGATGTGCTGCATTTGGCCATGCGTGCTATGGTGGCCACGGAAAACGATCGTCAGCATCCGCCTCGCCCGTCTACGCTGAAGGACTTGATCCTTCCATGGTGTCGCTGGAAGTTCTTCCCATACCGTATTCGAGACTGGTGCTCGACAAACCACGCACCATGGATTCCAACACGGACGGACTGCGTTCGAGTGATGCGTATGGACCTGACGCCGCCGTATTAAGCCACCGTACGGACACAAGGGCAGGAGAACTCAAATATGCAATCTACGCGATGCTTAGGCAGCTGGTAAATTGATGAAATATTGAATGTCTGTCTGCCAATTGCGATCATTTTTGTGAGTCAATTTGAATCATTTTTTAGATGGAAGAATCTGCTACCAACAGACAGGAGCAACAGGTGCCTCATCTGCAGGAACCCCAGCCCGCACATCAACAACCGGCTTTTCAGCGTGATTTATCCGGAGCAGTGGATGTCGAGCGAAACTAAACCATGACAAAGGAAGTAGTTACCCCCGTGTGTCAATGCCTAGTCACCCCTTCATACTATTGCTCCAAGTACTAACGGTGATGTTTCACAACTAAAAAACGAAGTAACGGATTGGGGATGGTTTGCTTGAGTTTGGTCAAATTTCACATTATTCAGGTTACATTTAAGTAAAATCGAAGACAAGAGGACACCATCGTACACTACCGTTGGTACAAAAACCACTAAACAATGAGTAAAATTATTCACACCAAACGCTCACACATTGGGCTGGAATGTGTGTATGTAAATAACTAACAGGTAATAAGACTACCGAAGGATGCACATCGATTCAAGCGGACGCAGACTATCGTCATAGTACGTACGTTGATCCTACACTGAACGCCGAAAGCTGAAACGTACAGCAACGGGAAAAATATGATAACAAAATCATCATACGTTGTGCAAAAGCAGAATAGAATGTATTGAATAGTTACAACAAAGCAAAACAAATTGCAAATGAAGATTCAATAAAACAAATAGTTAGACGAAACCTGTCATGGCTGGGACAGTTTCGTTTAATTATTAAACAAAAAACCAGGCAACAAGAAAATTCATTGTCTTGGGTCTGGGTTTGTCGGTTTTGTACAAACATATCACATAAATATCAAACTGACATCAAACGTATTTTATTAGTGTGTTAACATAGCCATATAATTTGAAAACCATGGTTGTTATCTTCCCGTTCTATGCATATGACAAAACGTATGGTGTTATTCGTAATATATGGGAGAGGTGTTGTATAATTTCCTTTAATCAGCTTTGGTTGACAGCTGAAAAAAAAAATCATACTGATGATCAAGCGGACACATCCTCACGGGAGTGGCCACACTATGCACCATGTCCGACGATCCGCGCCGAAGAATGTGTTACAAGGGATAGTTTTACTACTACACGAATCTTGTCATTCTATGTGCAGTGATACAATTCACAACAGATATAGTGGGACTAATGCAACACTCAACAGGTTGGGAGCGTAAGAAGTTAGCGTTCTAAACACATGTGTTGATCTGGAACGGTATACGCATCGCGTTCCTCCCAATTTGAATGATTATTCCTGAACGTGGTGGTTCAGGGAAAACCCGTTAGAGTAGCAAATACTTTGGGTAAATTTCCCGCAAGATGACGCTAGCATCAGTATTCCGGAGTTTTACGGAGCCAGCGCTGGATACAGTTCCGTTTTCTTGCATAACACACGTTTTCTTGCGTGCAATGGTGAAAATATACAGTGCCCGGTTTTCACCAGCTTTATGTACGTAACGAGATGGAACAGATATCATCATCATCAGGTACCAAGATAGTTGTGGGAAATTTTCACGCGTAACGGGCATTTGTTATTTCTCCATCCAGTGCTGGTCCCGATTGCTGTCGCATACATTCAAGCACATTATGCTCAGGTGCACCGTGATTTACTTTCCGAGCAAAACATACTTAGCGTAATTTCCGTTCATGAAAAATGCAGCAGTACATCGTAATGTATTCGGTTTCAACGAGAAAAAGAACTTACCTGATGAGTTAACAATTTCAATCAACCATTGCCACCACTTCCAATTCGTTGATGATGTCCCCGCCACTTGTTGATCGAGCGGGTGATGCTTGCGTCCCTCCGTGTGCTAGAGGAGCGCTGGGAGTGGATTGCCGCGTTTACAGGCGTGCGGCTGAAGCACGTGGGCGCACAAAAAGTGTCATCAATCAAAACTGTTTATGCGCATCCACTCCGCGGGCCTCTCCGCGGTTGCTGACCACACTCTAATGAATGACGGTCGAACGATTTCAGGATACCGCATCGAGATAACAAGTTTTCCGAACTGTGAAAAATTCGTCCTGATGGATTAGCGAGCGCCTTCATTTCCTCTACCATGCGAAACGTTCCTTCACAATCCTGCTGGAAACCCCATCTTCGCTCACCCCGCACTGACGGATGTTTGTGTTTGTGACTGAACATATGTATATTTTACAGTATTATTACTTCCTCGCTTTTTGGTAATCAATGTGATTGCATAAATCCCTAGAGCATGACTAGATTCGTTAATGTTGAATAGAAGCGTTTTTCTGCCAGCAAAGCATTGTAAAGGTAAGCTGTTCTCTGCGGGTCGTTAGAATAGGGTGAGCGACCGAAACATTGGCGCGCAGTGTCGGCTCCAGGGGCTTCTGGTTACGCAGGTGGAAGCGATTCGGTGTGACTTCAGAGCACCTGTTGACAGATATCGTTGTGTGTGCAATATTGTACGCTGGCCAGACCGTTCACGGTTCACTCGTTTAAGGTTCCACCTCCCAGACGCATCAGCAGACGCAGCAGCAGCCAATCGATCCTTCCGGAAATGCAGGACGGTGCCGCGGGAAGGGAAGCGAACTCCGTCGGAAAATGGCGCCATCCCGGAATGACGGAGCGACTAGCCGACGGACCGAGTTCCAGCACCGACGATGGTATCAGCTTGCCCATTTCAACCAGTTGCGGTTCGCATCCGAGTGGAATGTACAAACAGAAACAAACATCCCTCATTCGTTCCCCTTTTCGGAGCGAACGGATCGCATTTGTAGCGAAGGAAAGCGTTTACTGATTTGCATTCGCAAGGATTCCGCAGTGTGGCTTCTCGCTCGCCACTTTAGCCGCTGCCCGTGGTCGATCGAGGGCGAGTCCTGCTCGAAGGGCTCGTGTGGGGAGATCTTTCCCTGATAAATCATCACCCGAAGCCGAAGAAGGATTTCCGAACGGGCCGGCGTGGTATGATTTATGGTCTTCTTCTCGTGTGATACGGGCAGTGATCTGTTTCAGCTGGATTTTTTTTCCGCTGCCCCTCCTTCTCCTGACCAGCCGCAAGCCTCACGTCAGCAGGTGACGTAATGCAGGAAGTGCGGAGCGAAGTGCGACAAAAAAGGCGCACGCGGACAAAACAACTTGTTTACCGCACGGCAGTCGGGGCGGAATGGGTCAATTATTTCCATCCTTTCCGCGGCTGGGAAAGCTAACGGTATTACGGTGTACCACAAAGCATACAACGGTTCGCAAATTAATGATGCACAATCCCCGCGTCAGCAATAGCAATATGAGATGAGGAGGACACAAAAACTGGGGTGGGATACATTTTAGTCGATCAATTTACTGACGCTTCAGAGCAGCAAGTGGACCGAAGAAATAATAGTTGCGAATATTCATGAATGTTTTAACTGAAAGTATGGTATACATTTTGGTTGGTGGAAAATATAACAATGTTTTCAGTAGAAACTGTGCCTATGCGAAGAATATTGACCTACGCATGTTTTGGTATTCATGTTACAATTGATTGCGATCCCGTTAGTCGATTACTATTCGACGCACACCAAGTTCATTAATAATTCTGGCGGATGCAAAAATACGGCCAATACTGGGAAACCAAGCTGACGCGCCATACGGCGATGCGCATTTGGAAAATGACAAAGGTTTTCTCGATGTCCACCTTTTTTTTTTTCTCGGTCCAAATATGTGTCCTGTGCCCGCCCGCGTTTACAAGGACGGTTGTCTAGCGGCATTCAGGCGAGAACCAGCGGAACCGCCAAACTGCAACCGGCTTCCGATAGCAGTGCGTGGGGTATAAAAATATCCTCCCCTTGGGGGAAAACGGTTGAATGGCTGATGCTTCTTCCGGTGCCCTGTCCCCAGTCCCCAGTCCCCAGTCCTCATCGATGAGACGCCGGGGGCAGAGGCAACAGAAACACGGTGGACGATGGGACACGAGTGAAATGAGAAAAAAATGCTAAACGTGTATGGCAACTAGTGTTGAGCGCAACAATAACCACACACTCGTATCGCGCCCAGTCGTTGTCCTCTGATGGTGGGCTGATGAATTTGTTTTCCCCCATTCTGGCCCGTTGTCTCTTTCGGCTTCGCTTGCAGGAAGGAAGGAAAGGATCCCCCCAACTCCAACATCGTCACGACAACGACTCGGCGGCACACGGTTAGCCGCTGGAGTCGCCCAGCGCTGGTCTATGCTAGCGTCCTCTCGTTGTCCTTTCGTCGTCCCGTCCGCGCTGTCGAGCGACCGCGCTTTGGCCGCCGCATGGTCCATCGGTCGCTCGGCGAGGGTGTGTGCGTGCGCGTCGTCCTGTAACGCCTATCGGGTTCCGCGGCAGGGATGCTCAACTGGTGGTGGCTTCGGGTCGCGCTAGTTTCGTTTGGTGTGTCGGCGGTGTCCTCACTATCTTCGCCGCGGTTTGGGATGAAGATGTCTTGCCGCTGGTCGGGTTTCCAGGGTGCGAGTCAGTCGTCAGTCAGTGGTAGTCAGTCGGCCACACGCGTCCGTTCGAGTCGGTTCGATTTTTCCGTTGCCCGTCCAGCGCGCTCGTCCGTTGGCATTTCTTGGCCGTTGGCATTTCTTCGCGTTCGGCCACCATCAAATCCTGAAGCTTCGTAGCAATGTCGTTCCGTCTAATCTAATTTCATCCTCATTCATATTCCGTTTCCGACGACGTATACACCCGGAACGTAGCAGTGAGTGATCACAGTGAAGGTGCTAAGGTTCGCCCCGTATCGGTGAAGTATCGTACGGTTGCGAGGAATATGTTATTCGTTCTGGCAAAACTATCTCCCGAGACTCCGCTGCACTGCTGAAGGATTACATCTAGTCCCGCCCTGCTACCAGCCAAGACTGGGCGCGCAAGGCACGGCCACGTAACGGGTCCGTTATCATTTGGATGATATCGTTGCCATAGAGTTGGTTCATCGGTAAATCTACTCTTGCCACTGATACGGGGAGGGTGGGCTGTTGGCTATATAGTTTTTTGCTTCCTGTGACACAGTTATTTATTTTATGTTCCTGTTCTCTGTCTTTAATGTGGAATACTTCCATCGGATCACGTTGAGTTTTCTGAACGGTGAAAACAGTTTTTGGGAATGATATTTAGAACCTTGAGATACCTTTACTATGCCTAGAAGTGCTTGTTTCTCAAATGTGCTCGTTTCCTTGTTTTTGTTCAACGTACTTTTAATTAGCTGGCGCCAAGAGTTACACGATTTTCTATGCATACATGTGTTAGTGCTCCGTCTATCAAGTTTATGTCTTATACTTGAAGGAAACGATGATGTTATACACATTTCTCCCGCTTCATAAAGCGTTCGTAATCTCCCTCCCTTCGACTCCCGTTTATTAAGCTTTATTGCTAAAGCAGCGACGTCTCGTATTCATGATAATTCAATCTATTCTGGGCGTGTTCCTGCTCTGCACATGACATATTTCATTGATGCATGGTTACTATGCGAGAAGCATAAATTTTATGAAGAAAAAAAACGAATTGTCAGAAACAGAAACAACCGGACAGTGTCACGTTGTTTAAAGTTTCAATTCTGCCCCAAACAAACACATGTTTGGAGTTGAGTAAATAGTACATAATAAAAATGAAACTGCAAGCTTTCACTTCAATATTTTACCTTGCAATATGTTGTTGGTAAAATGCCCACAATAAGGAAGAGCTTACGAGGAGCGCACGTGATCACATTAGCAAATATATTAAAACAAATTGATCTGGCATATCTTTTTTAGCTGGAGAGAAATCTAGAGTAAAAACTTGTCCCACAGTATTCAGGCTTTTAGGTAGATGACATTCAAAAACCTTCGAACATTTTAGTTAGCGAAACGATTATGGATGTTTCCTGGCTATCCAGATCCTATGGTATTCATCAATCAATTTTAATATTACTAAGGTTAACAGGCTGAAGCTGATTGATCCCAGCGAATCGCCATTTTATTTTTCCAACATGGGAATATTTTGAAACATGCGGCTTCGTCTGCTCAACATCACGATGGATACGCATGATGATATTATATCATTTGTGCGATTTTGGAACACTGGCAACATTATTAGCTTTTTTCAGCTACCAAGCCGGAAAACTGTAGCGTTTAAACTGTATTTGAATAATATGCAAAATTCAAGATTGCCCTTTAACATTTCTTTCCATCCAAAAGATGGAATCCCGCGCAACGCCGGTGAGGTGAAAATGGAAAGCCCCATTACGATGGGATAATTTATCATGTGTTTGTCATGTTTTACACTAATCCATAAAACTTCATCGTCCGTCCTATTCCCGGTGTCGTAATACCGATGTGGACATTTTCCTCGACTTCCCGTTGCTCGTCGCCGTGCGGCACGGCCACAAATGAATATTATTTACGTTTCTTCAAACACAGTCCTCCCCTGCGCGGCCCCTTCTACCAGCGTCGAGTTATTGGTGCAAATGTGCAGTTTGTCAGCAGGCACGTCTTGATCGAAGCGGTACTTCATTTGTATCATTCCACCGGCCACAGCGTTATAGCCTTCGTCGCCATCATGCCACTATCCGAGTGGACGCCTGGGTGCGTTTTCGCCACTCCGAGGACTTGGCTCGCACTGCGATGTCTATCGGACTGCACTTTTCCAACCATCACCTGCGGGGAGTAGAATTGATAGCGACTTCGCCAATACCGTTCAAGCTGCACTTCTTCCACCGACGTCTCGATTGGATGAATTTAGTGAACCTTGCCTCGGTTGAGTCCTGAGCTTGGTAGGCACCGACCGTAGGATCCTAATTTTATTCGAAACGCAGTGTGGAAACGAAGGAACGGAAAACCCACACTGAGTAATGAATTAATTAAATTTATCGCTTTCCCCTGGCTTTCCAAACAGTGTCACTTTACGATTAGCTTTCTAATCGTTTGGATTTCCTCCTCCATAGCTTCTCGCATTCTTATTCTACCTTTTTCCATCTACTGGCAGTAGAACTTAATTTTCCGGGTTTTTTTTATCTCCTTCCTCCACCTGGTAGTGGAAGCAGAACAACGGCTCACGATGTTTTGTGGTTTTCTCCACTGGTTTGGGATGAGAAATGTCAAGGATTACGATTTTGAAGTGAGATTGATGGGGGTCTGAAACAGAAAACCAAGAACGCAGCCGGGTTGCTGTGGAGCATTTTTTTCGCACCGGCTCCAAGAAGTTACAACGGTTTCACTCACATAGAACTCTGACCTTTGCACAGGGTTCCGATCGAGATTGGGATCGTTTCGGAAATTCTGTCACTTCGCTTGTCTTATCCACAGAATTACTTTTCTTTTCCTGTGTGACACCGCAACAAGCAAATTTACAAAAGTGAAACGGTTTAATTTTAATATATTGAATTTAATTCCATGCAAATTTCAGGCAATGCTATAAATGGACAATGCCTAAAAAGCTTTAAGGATAATGGGGTACCGCGGTTTCACGTCCCGTTGGCACCATCTGGACGTACGCTACTTTAACACTTGATCCAAAGATGTTGTGAAACTTCTATATCCATGTGTTTTCTAAACGAAGTCATCCACAGAAAACGCAGTATTTTTATGATTATGTTTATTATTTATTAATAATATTGTTATATGGCTTTTTATAATGCAACAATAATAATAAAATGGTACGAAGATTACTCCAACGTATACATTAGTTGTTTACAAAATTATCAATCAACATATGTTTGTTTTCAAGAACTTTGTCAGAACACAACTTGTCGGCAACATAAAAAAAACCATTAAAATCCACTTAATATTTAAAATTATTTCTTGTTTGTATGTTGCATTTCTTGTTTGCATGTTGCTTCACGGTCGTCACCCGTTGAAATATTTATCTTACGATTGTGAAAGTTCGCACGTTCTGTGGCGCACAATCGTGATGTTTCGTAATTCTTGGTAGCAGCCCTATAATTAGGGTTTCTTTTTGTTTGCATAACCCTGCGGTTCGCTTGCTTCACTACGAAAAACAACTTGCCAGCCTTGCGATCTTCGCCACGCCATAAACTGTCGGAAATATTTTTATGTTGTTGACAGTTTCGTAGGGCGAAGACACGCAAAAGAGAATTTCGCAGAAGCAAAACTACGCATTGCCGGTATAACCGAAATCAATCATAAACCTATTGCTGACCCATCATTTCCTAAGGCGACCCTACACGCCCGGGTCAAAAGCCGTATGATTATTCGGTGCTTGTCCATTTTTTTCCTGTTGCTCCTCTGGGGAGCCTTGAACCCGCTCAGTCTTCGCATCGAAAGGTGTTAAATCAAGCTGGATTACGGACGCCATGTTGAGGTTGCCTCGCAGTGCTCACTACTGTCAGCGACAAGAATGAATAGAGTTTCTTCGCTGCTTTTAAAAGCATCTATTTTGCTTTTCCCGAGCTGAAAGTGAGATGCATTTTATGTGACCAGCATTTATAATGGCTCCATCGTGACCACCATCGATGCTAGATAAAAAATTTCGTCTATTCCAATGGAAGAGAAAAAGCACTGGGCATTCTTCTCTGAACATTTTTTATTGTTTTTTATCATGCTCAACTGTGCTTCATTTTTATAAAATTTTCTACGTTTTAAAAACAATAATCGTTTCTTCAGTATTTATAACCGGAGTCAAATATTTTCTACACATTTCGCATTTTACGTGGAAATGAATACACGAAGACGAACAAAACGGCCTGTTATTTGATTAAAGTCATGCTGCCTGGGTTCGATCGCAATAAATACGACGGAGCAAGACATAAACCGACACGTGGCATCGAGACAGTTGTGGCATAGGCTGCTCTTTCGAGTCTGCCATCCCAGTCACATAAAACCACAACTTCACGTTCGTTTCCCGAGCAGCGCTTTGGGGATTGCTTTTCGCGAGAAAATTGAAACCAAATCGCATCATTAACCCAAAAAAAATGTATTTGATGGCCGTCGATAAAATTTCTGTCCCACCGAAGTGAGCTTGCCTACCGTAGACATAGGAAGCTATATTTCCGCTACGCTTTAATCCGGTGAGCGAATTTTCCTTTCTTAAGGCATGTTCTAACATTCTCATGAATACATTGTCAACCGTGTTGGAGGAACTTTGAATGCAGTCTCTTGACTCGTGCGTTCATACCGTGCCGGCCATGGATATGTTTCTATTTTATTTATCATTATTTTATTGGACAAATTTGAGGGCTATTATTATTACTGTCGACTTGGCCGTATACCAGCTGATGATGAGGATTGCTAAGAAATTGCACTGATGTAAAATGCCTCTGCGCGTTTAGACAGATATTATTGAGATGCCAGTGCCTGGGGAACACATTTGTCGTTAATGGCAAACAATAGAATCATTCCAGGAGTAATTCGGCGGTGATTTCACGTAATCGACTGAAATGTTAAGCAGTAGTTTCAGACATTTTGTGTTTCAATCTCACAGGTACGCTTTACTATGATATCCGCCTAATTTAGTTTGTAAACCTGTTAAGATTTTGAGGGCAACGGTCAGACAAAATTTGACAAATTAAACAGAACACATAAACAAATAAAATAAAATTATCTATTCATATAATTTTACGCAGAGTATAATCATAAATAAAACAGTAACATAAATGGCTGTTGTTTTATATTACGTAAAACAAAAAAAATTAAACCACAACTTAACGTTTTAATATATCTTATACGAATAAAATATAAATAACTGCTTACTGGATCGCACAGAATCCATTTGCGACTTGGGAGTCCTGCTGGATAGCCACCTTTGTTCCAGGCCGCACTCGGAAAACGTTATCAGTAGAGGCAACAAAATGCTAGGCCTTATTGTTCGTTTAACAAAGGAATTTCGCGACCCACTATGCGTCAGGGCTATTTATTGCTCGCTAGTTCGGTCGGTAGTCGAGTACGCTAGTGTTGTGTGGAGTCCTTCAACCGAATTGTGGAGTCAACGGATAGAGGTAATTCAACGCAAAGCGACGCGTTACGCGATTCGTCTGCTCCCGTGGAGACCTGGGGACGTTCGCGCGTCATATGCCGCTAGGTGCTTGCTCCTGGGACTCCAGCCACTGACATCACGCCGCACGGCGGCTCAGTGTCTATTGGTGTCTGGGCTTCTGAATGGCTCCATCAATGCCCCAGCTCTATTAAGCAGCATTAATATGTCGGCACCTGTTAGAAGACACTAACTTTGGTCAGACCGATCCCATCAATGTTATGTGCGCGGCTTTCAACGATGCGTCAGCCTTATTCGATTTCAACTTGTCCCAATCAGCGTTCCGTGAGCGTCTGCGTGCACGTCGCCAATGAGGCTTTTATTGTATCTAGTACTTAAGTGTTCATGTAGACACTAGTCCGATGGACGTAATAAAATAAAATAAAAAATGTAAATATATATTTCTTTCTTCACCAGACCATGAAATCCCGGGCCAATCACACTGACAGCTCGTCGATAAATTCGATCAGTTCTGAAGATGTCAGCACTCAGCAGCACTATCATGGAAACATGTGCTGTAGTGCGGAAGCGAAGAACCCTGCGTTCAAACGGGGCCGCCAATTACAGCAGATGCAAATGATTATCCTGCCGTTCATTCCGATACTGGCCCTGATCGCGCAAACGTCGTACGAGATGATCGAGATTGTGAGCTACCGGATGGAGGTGACGGAAATCGAAAATCAAGTCACCATGGCCACAGACCTAGGGAAGGTCGTCACTCGACTGCAACAGGAGCGCTCCGATGTGGCCTTCTACATCTACACGAACGGGATAACGCTGCGCAGGAACCTGAATGACACCTTCCTGGAGACGGACCTAGCGCTGGATAACATGTCCTCCTGGCCGGACATTTCGATACGCACGATCCAACCGAACAACGGCGAGGTGACGTGGCTCAACATGAGTGAGTTCCGCGAGACGCTGCAAGAGTTCCGGGCGAACATCAGCACCGAGGACAGCACGGTACCGCAAATACTACGTTGGTACACGACCGCCAATGCCGCCCTGCTGGAACACCTCACCAATCAGATCAAGGACGCTAACAAGAGTGGCGTGTGGCGGTTCCTGCTCAGTTTCAAAAACCTGCTGCGAAGCATCGAGAGTCTGGACATCTCGTCGGTCTACGGTATCAACTACTACGGTCGAGGATACCTGAAGCCCGATTCGTACATCAAATACGTCCAGCACGACATCCTTGGGCGGGACCTGCTGAATGGGTCACTCCATTTTGTACCGTCGCTGAAGACGATTTACAAAAACATCACGCTGACGATGAAAAGCTACGGTAACATAACTCAGTGGAGCAAGACCATCCAGAAAAACCTACGACGCGAGGGAAATGTGGCCGATGCTCGCTCGTACTACGAATCTATGGCCTATTATATCGACGAGCTACGGAAGCTACAGAGGGCACTTCGATCGATCATACGGTTTGTATATTGGATTTATAGACGTACTTTTTTTACGCCGTTTCGGGCACTTGACAACAACAAGTCCCAACAAGTCCCAACGTTCGAATCTGTACGGTTTCTGCTTGATTTGTTATTCAACTGGTCGTACTGCTTAAAAAAACCAATAGGTCCCCCGGGGAGCTTTTCGCACTCGAACTTGTCTAGTCAATGTAAATTTTTGTTTATTGTTTATTTTAGGCTTAAAAATTCTTCGTACCGCAACCCCGCAGCAACTTCAGCCGTCGGCAGAACGTTAAAATCAACAAATTTCCTTCATCGTTCCAGAACGGGCGAATCTTTGATAACGTTTTTTTATATTTCATGTTTTATGCTTGTCATTGTTACCATGCTTCGAAGGACTTGAAGGTTTCGGGAGCATTAGTTAGCCTGAAAGAGTGTGAATACGAGTGAAGACAGAATACAAGTGGAAGGATAATTTACATAACTAAGAAGAAGTAAAAAAGCTCTTGACAATTATCTTAAAACTATAGCATTAAAACTTAGTATAAAAATGATCATTCCTTTTATATCTTAAAATCATGCTTCATGCTAACATTCATCTTTATTGGGTTTGATAAAAAAAAACATATATAGCTACTTTGTTGTACATGGTTGCATAGCCATATCATAATTGCCTTTTGATCATCTGAGGTCTTTTCACAATGGTTGAATGTAAATTGCACTTAGACTAGAAATCCGTTACATTAGTAGATTAGTATTATTCAATAATAACACATTTCGTGGCTTCTCCATTTATTTTTTGTTATTTGCCAGCCGTGATTTCCCTCGATGGCCCTTAAACGCTGTTCCATAACTGACTTGCTTGTTCATTTTTTTCGTCTTTTTCTTCCTGCCGGGCCCGCAGCGATGAAGTTCAAAAAGTCCTCCAGTCCGCCGATAACATGGAAACATTCGGTATAGCCATCCTGGTGGTGGTGCTCATTGTTTCCCCGATCATCATCATACTGGTACGGAATGCTGCGGCCACCATCCAACTGTACGCCATCAATCTAGCTCACAAGGCGAAGGAGCTGAAACGCGAGAAGCGCAAATCCGACTCCCTGCTGTTTCAAATGCTTCCCCCTACGGTGGCCACTCAGCTGAAGCAGGCCCAAACAGTCCCCGCGGAGTACTACTCGGCCGTGACGATATTTTTCAGCGACATCGTTGGCTTCGTGGAAATCGCTGCAGAATGCACACCGCTGGAGGTACGCTGGCCTCGCACTCCGCATTCCAGTGCGTTCGGAAAACTAATTCTTCCGGTTTGTCGTTGTTCCACCTGCGGACGAACTGCTCACCTCTGGCGGATAGGTGGTCTCGTTCCTGAATGCCATCTACCGGATGTTCGACGAGCGAATCGAATGCTATGATGTGTACAAGATCGAAACCATTGGCGATTCGTACATGGTGGCTTCCGGACTGCCGGTGAAAAACGGTGGTATCTTCTGCTCCAAATTTCGCCACCGAGGCGCCTTTATACTTTTTAACGAATCGTAATCATTCTCCTCTCTCTCTCTCTCTTTCTCTCTCTCTCTCTCTCCATCTCCCTCTCTCTCTCTTTCTTCGTTCTCTCTTACTCGCTCGGTTTCTCGTTTTGCCGGTTGGTTCTTTCCTGCTACTTACTGCGCTGGCTCACCTCCGGTCACAATATCGAACAAATTTTCCGGCGATGGCAGGCAACAAGCACGTAACCGAAATCGCTACGATGGCCCTGGATTTGCTGGATGCTTCCGGGTATTTCAGTATTCCGCACAAGTAAGTCCCTTTACTGAGAAGTTCGACCGGGCCGCACACAGCAAAACAAAACTTTCATTCTCCCAAAACTTGTTCATCAGGAGCTGTGACGATGTAACAATTTAGGAAGTTTTTAGATAGAGCTACAAACGCGCCTAAAACCATAGTCTCACGCGTACTATTTTAAAACAGCGTGAAAACATCAAAGCAAAACAGAATGTAATGGACGCGAAAGGTTTCTCAGAAGGCGTCACCTTCGAAACCACCGGCCTCCGAACCTTACCTACGAGAACCATATTTCGTGTTTAGCTTAGGTTGAATATGCATCCACACTATATGAGATTGGCCATTACATTTTACATTTTATTTTTTCTAGCGCAGAAATCTTCCATGGGTTGGGGAAACAGTTTTCGGCATTTTTCAGTTTGTTGTAACTTTCGTTGGGAGATGTGAATGATTAAATCCAAAAAGTTAACTCTTCACTTCTGGGATTTCATTTCTTGTGAATTTCTACGCAGGCAATCCGGGTTTCTACGAGTTTCTTGTTCGTCACATTTCTAGAACAGCTGTTCATCAGTGCTGTTCGTATACCAATTAAAGCATGATGTACCGGAAGATACACTTCCGTACACTTCCACATTGACTTCCATTGACGCATTTCAAATTTATATCACCTTTTTACTTATAATAACTATGATTTTCGAATCAGTAACGTGTACGTTAGATGTTTTAAGCTCATACGCTGCATAATGTGGAGAGCAAAATATCTATTTAATTTTGAGAATTTGGAATTCAGCCAGGATCCTGGCTGGTAGGAAATAATTTGAGCACAGGTTTTGCCGGCGAAAACAAAGATTTAACGATAGCCTTAGGATGAACTTGGTTTATTCCTTTGGAAGCTATTCCGAAGACTTGGCTGTGGGACACACACGAGTAGAACCTCAACTCTCTCCTTATCTCGTGTGGTGGTTGAACCATATTTTTATCGTCCGTTAGTAACGGCCCCCGTAAGCATTGATTAAATCGATGGAAGGTAATTGCGTCATGGAGGCGCCTGGTGCCCCACTGAATGAAAATCAAACAGAACACACCGAGCGTCAAGCAGGCAGCACAGAATTGGCCTATGTTTGCCAATGGCATAGCACACCACTCCTGAACCGTGCTTTTGTCTTTCCAGGGCCAACGAGCCGGTACAAATACGCTGCGGTATCCACACTGGCCCCGTTGTAGCTGGCATCGTCGGTACGAAGATGCCTAGATACTGCCTGTTCGGTGATACGGTGAATACCGCCTCCCGAATGGAGTCGACTGGCGAAGGTAAGAATGTGCTGCATCGACAACGGTCAGCTTGTTTGTATCCCCTCGTGTCCCGCCTGCTGACTCCTGCCGGATGAATGTTTATCCTTGTTTGAATCCGCAGCATTGAAGATTCACATTTCCGCCGAGATGAACGACGCGCTGGTTAGGGTTGGAGGCTTTAAAACGGAGCACCGCGGATTGATCGATGTGAAGGTAAGCGACCAGAGCGCTCATGGAGACAAACCGCCCCCTCGGGCCTTATGCTGTCGTATCTCAGCGAGGCAACATGCCGTGCATTCTATCGTCCACTTCCACCGTGTGTTCTCGTATGTACGTCTATCTTTCTTTGTTCTGTCTTTCGCAGGGCAAGGGCTTGATGGACACCTACTGGTTAACGTGCAAGGAAGGCGCCACCCCCAACAACAATCATGGCGAGGTGGCTTGGTTTGCCGATATGAAGCCGGTGTACTTAAAAATAGTTTAATGCAGCTCCATTCCACCTCCTGGTAGGGGAAATGAATATGGAACCGGGCGTGGGACGAGCAGAGAGAGAAAGAAGAGAGAAACAAAAATATATGATTCAAGCAGTTCAATGTTAATACCCCAACACTATTCATGCTTCTAGTGCGCTCGCTTCGTGTATGTTTCCATAGCTTTGTTATTATATGTTTGCAAGTGGACCGAGGCGTATAAGATAAACAAAGCGTGTAATCGAAAGATTACTTTTTAAATTTACAGCAAAACATGGCCACTTTGTCAACTAGAGAGGATATATTGGAAAGCCCCGATGTGTACCGTATAGTTTATAGCCGTATCGGTGTTTATCTGTGCATTCTCTTAATGAGGAAAGTGTCTGAAAGTGTACGAGCAAATTGCCAAAAGCCTAATCCCACACAGTCCATGTCAATGTACGGTTTCAAACAATGTGCGAAATAAATTTTACTGCACAATTTACACCAAAAATTTACACCACAAATGAACCTCGAAGCTGTGTTTAGCAAACAACTTCCAATTTGATTGGAGAAGCACTGACCGAATAGGGACTGCACTGTACCGTAAATAGCCTCGTCGACGTCAAAACAAAGTGACGACGATCTGATAAACGATGCCGGGCCGCCAATATTATAATATACTGCTTATGCGGAACCCACCGGGTGAGCGGGCGGGCGTTCTCGGTGGCGCGCTGGGCACGCCGAACGGAGCTCCGACTGTCGGCCCGGGGGGTAGTCGGGCGACGACACGGGTGGTGAAAGTTGCAGGCAATTATAGTTGTCGCAAGCAGAGATCGAACGAGGCGAACAGTTTTGCGGAACTATGGTTGCATCCCGTCTGGATGCACGGTCTGCCATCGCCTCCTATCACCTCCTCCGCCCACCCCCCCCCCCCTCCTCCGTGGTGTGAGTGCAGCTGCGGAGGCGTCCGAAGGATGTTTGCCATTATTACATTATCCCATGCTTCCTCAACAAAACACCTCATTAGCCAAATGACAATATTACGGTTTACGGTTACATTATATTTTCGACGCAGCCGTTGCCGCACGCTCGTATTTTTTCCCCCTCAACGTATTTTTTCCCCCTCAAGAGGTCCCGCTGGAAAGCCGCATCCCGGTACGATCCCGGTGGCAAATGTACTGACTAAACGCTTTTCCGGACCCCTACTCCCGGTACGCGACCCCCCCCCCCCCCCCCCCTACTTGCGGTTGGCTTTGCCGTCGGCCATTATCCTGCTGAAGCCGCTCGTACCGTTGTTTGCTACAAAAGTTCGTTTGCACCCCACCCTCACCACCAGACAGTCGCGGAGCAGCGAACGGGTGGCCGTTAATTGCGCGTGAAGCACCAATTATACGACTGTATTCGGTTACGTGTTTGCCAATTTCGGCAATTCCGCCGAAACGGTAGCAACCACCGGGCGTGCTGCCTGCGAGGACTCCTCGAGACAGGCACGAGAGCGTCACAAACAATTCGAATGAAAGGGCGGTGGAAGAAGGCGGATGGGGGGGCCGGTGGGAGAAAGAAAAAATCCGCCCGGCAATGAAATGATTCACGTGCGCAATCCAACACTCACGCCACGCCAATCGCACCGGTAATCCGATATTCGGAGAAAGGGCGGGAAAAGTCCCACTGCCCCGCAACGGCCACCCACCCGCACCAAGTGAATGCCATTTTTCCGAAAAACGTCGTGCCGAGCCGGGATTGTCCGTGGGGATCGAATGATAACATTATCTCGCCCGCCACCGGTGAGATCGGCAGTGCATCGCCGTCGTGCTGCCGTGTCGTACGCCGGATCCCGTTTGGCAGCCTAATTAGTGACATCGGGTATCAAGCGGCGCGGCACGCCGGCACACTCCAGCAGCGGCAGTCGGGACTCGGGTTGTCTCCCGGCGTCCTCGTGTCGTCCTCGCGTCCTTGGCGTCCCACTCGGCTGGCGGGCCGAGCGAGAGCAAAAAGCCGGCACGAAAGTGTATAAAAGCGCGTCTCCGTATCCTGCAGAGAGGTAGTTTCCGTTCGTGCGCTCGATAGTGCGGTCCGCTTTTTTTTTCGTGCCCGAGCAGCAGCAGCATCTTCCGACCGTGGCAGTCGCTAGATGGGAGTGCTCGCAATTGATTATATTCTCCGCCGGTCAATCTCAGTTCGGGTGTGTGTTTGTGTTTGTGTGCCTGCACGTGTGTGCCCGCGTTTGTGTGTTTGTGTGGCCGTATGTGCCGGTATAGGCGGGCGAGTGTCCGTATGTTAATGCACATGTGTGTCGGGCATATTTATTTGTTTCTATTATCCTTTTCCGGTTCGTGCGCATCGTATACCCACGTGGCGATGCGATTTTGCAATTCGCAATAATTTATCGTTGGTAACAATCAAAAGGAAGAGCAAATAAAGCCACACAGAGCACTGCGGAGGAGACCGGAAGAACCCGGGGGGGAAAAGGCCCCGAAATAGTCAATATTGTTCCAGCATCGCGGAGACGACAAAGCGGGGGGAAAACAAATAAAGTTCCACTGTCAGACGGAACTAAAAAAAATCCTTAGCCTCACCGGCTTCCGCTGGCGCGCTGCGCCTCGTTCGGGGTTCGAGTGTGCGACATGATATTTTGAATGCACTGTGTATTTTTGGAGCACGAATCGATTTGTTCCGCCGAACCGTTCTCGGGCTACTGGAATTTGGAGGCGCAATCTGCCATCGCCGGCTCCAAGCGGTACGGATACCACCATTTTCAAGGCAAAACTGGAGCGGGCGCAAGTGACTGTACATCCGCCGCCGGACGATCCTGTTCCGGCGCAAGGGCCGGCAGCTGCTGGTGTCAGGGAACCGGGAACAGGAGGCGCCCCAATCGCGATCCAGCGGCGATGTCCCTCCGTGCTGGAGCATCTCACCGTGGGGGTCGGCAGCGGGACCGGCGAGCTGTCCAGGATGAGGGACCTATCGCTGAAATCGTCCCCATCGATAGCCACGTCCACCTCGCGGCAGTCGACGTCCTGCTCGGATGTGGCCCTCGAGCGGGAGGTGACGATGTACGGCTGCTTCCGATTCAATCCCAGTTCAAGGTGAGCCGAAATATTTAAATTCGCAAACGTGCCGCCCAGTCGTGCTCGGGCGTCCGGTCCTCATTATTCTGCATTGATGCATTCGAGTTCGCATAGCATGGGTGTGCGCTCCGGTTGGCCCACGTGACACGCTCGCGAACAATTTTCCCGCGCTTTTCTCGGCCACGCTCCCGCCGAGAAGCTCAAACACACCCGTTTGGCATTGGCAATCTAATTATGTTAGGTTGTTGGATTGGCATTCCCGTTATGAGCTGCATGAGTTATGCACAAATCAATATGCCCCTTCGTGTCAGCCTGTGCGATCACACTTAGTTACCAGAGCGGAAGTGTGACCTTGCGAATGTAGAACAATTTATTTTCATGCTCCACGTCGCACGTGATTATTATGCTCCAATTTTGCTCTATCACATTTTTCATCAATAATGCAACCGCACTCAGGGATACAGTAAACGTAACTGCATAAATAACATGAGCAGGTTTTTGTTGATGCCTACGCATTTCGCTTTATTCCAATGCAATCAATTTGCAGTTTACACGTAATCACATAAATACCCTCCGGGTATTTAAATTAGCTTTAGCCTACATTTAGAAACAAAAATCGAACTCAAGGTTTAATTGATTTACAATTGTATGAGTGTACGGGTATTGATGGTTTTGGTTTTGTAAACGTAATAAATCCACTTCTCATGCAATGTGAACTGTTTTCTCTCCCAGAAACGCTCGACGACTATTCATGACGCACATGTTGATAGTTCTACTCATACCGATAGCATCAGTTGTTATTCAAAACATGATACTGCTCCAGCAACATGTTCAATCGTACACCGAAACCAAACTAGCCGAAGAGGAAGTATGTAATAGGAAAGCGGCAGTAATTCAAGTTGATTCTTTTCAGTTGTGCCTACTTGCTACATTTCTTCCAGATGGCATTAACGATTAACATAACGCGACTGCTGAACGTCATTCAAAACGAACGCATGAGCCTGGTGTTCTTCATGTTGACCGGTAAAAATCGATCGCAGGTTGAGCGATCCATCGTCAATACGGATGATGCTCTCAGCCACCTTAGTGAGGATCTAAACTATCTGCTGCCAGCGGGCACAACCAACCAAACGTTAATAACCGCCATGAGGTAACGAGTCTGCGGCAAATGTGACCCAGTGTACATACCCTCCGGAAAGCATTAACTAAAACGGTGTTTCGAAAAATTTTCAAGCAAAGCAAGGGATGTTATGCTTGGGTAATTTTTTGGAATGTTTGTTGCGTTTGGTAGAGTGTTGCTGGTGTAATGTTTCTCCGTTTTTTCGGGTTCCGTTCTAGAATAAGCGTTCAAGAGAATGAAACCTTCAGCGGACTCGCGTACTTTGAGCCTTACAACGCTCTGAACCGGTACGTAATTCGCCAGATTGTCCGGAGTGCTGGAACGTCGATCAGCTCAACCGTCTGGCGTCAGTTCGTAGTGTACAAGAACCTCATCGAAGCAATCGAAAACATAAACATAGCGTCGATCCTCGTCCTGCAATTCATTCGTGAAGGATTTCTTGGGTTGTCCGATTTCGCTCAATTTGTCCGACGGGACGAGGCAGCTGTGGATTACATTGCCTCCGCCCAGAACTTCATGACCTCGCTCAACATCATGTCCCGGTCCGAGTTCAAAGTGATGCAATACTGGCGCAGCCAGGTGCTTATCAACACGTCCACAGATGACCGCAAGGACGCCCTGGCGGAATACTACCACTCAGTAACGACGATCCTGAGCAATCTGCAAATGGTGCAGGATCAAATTCAGACGAGTGTCCAGGAAACGATCCTCGATGAGATTCACAGCGCGAGGAAGTATCAGTCGATCTCAATCACGCTGGTTGTGGTGATATTCATCATAAGCCCGATTTTAGTGCTCATGGTACGAATCGCCACTGGCACGATTCAGAACTACTCGACCAAACTGATGGCCCGGACGATGGAGTTGCGTATGGAGAAGGGTAAATCGGACCGACTGCTCTACCAGATGCTGCCACCGGCCGTGGTGAAGCAGTTGAAGCAGCAGCGCCAAGTCCCGGCGGAAACCTTCGACGCAGTAACGATATTTTTCAGCGACATCGTAGGCTTCACAGACATTTCGGCCAGCAGCAGTGCGATGGAGGTGGTGGTAATGCTCAACACACTGTACCGCCTGTTCGATTCGATAATACTGAAGTACGATGTGTACAAGGTAGAGACGATTGGCGATGCGTACATGGTAGTGTCCGGCTTACCGCAACGTAACGGTAACCGGCATGCGGGTGAAATTGCCATGATGTCGTTGGACCTGATATGTGGCATCTCTGGATTTAGCATACCTCATATGAACAATCGCACACTAGAAATTCGCGTCGGTGTAAACACTGGACCGTGCGTGGCAGGGGTTGTAGGCACCACTATGCCAAGATACTGTTTGTTCGGGGATACCATCAATACCGCTTCGCGAATGGAATCGACTGGAGAGCGTAAGTAGTTTTCTAACGTAGTACATTCCATCTCTTTTATTATCTCAACTGCTATGGTTCTTTTCGTTTCGTTTAGCCATGAAAATTCACATCTCGGATAGCACCAAAGAAGTTCTAGATAAACTGGGAGGTTTCAAAATTACACGTAGAGGTACGGTAGATGTGAAAGGTAAAGGGACGATGGAAACCTTTTGGTTAACCGGACACTCGCTGTACGAACATCTTACACCGGATATGCTGATTCCAATGTACAAGCAAAACGTCGTTACCGAACCAGATTTTCTACACATAATTTAATTTTAAATACTGTTCTATTGTCAAATAATCCAAAGCGCACTGGAAGCAAGCATTTCAATGTGGAACGGTGTAGGAACATTTAAAAATGTATGTCCAACGTCTTAGATTTTAATGTTACCTGATAAAATTCAACTGTGAAAAGTATGTTTTAGTGGCAATTCTCAAGTCAACTAGTCAATACGAGTAGGCACGTTTGAAATAAAACACGGTAAACGGTTTCCGGATCCGGAAGACGGATGTGATCCGATAAAAACAAATCATCAAATTTAAATTTCGAAATATTGCCGTAATGCAGCGTTGTAGCCAGCACTTATAGCGTTTTAGTATGCATGCTGTTTCGAAGTTCGAAGATTATCCCTGCCTTGCATATCTACGTATGTATTGCTATTGCTTACGAGCGTTACTGT
The DNA here is from genome assembly GCA_034621735.1 of Anopheles plumbeus. Classification (NCBI taxonomy): domain Eukaryota; kingdom Metazoa; phylum Arthropoda; class Insecta; order Diptera; family Culicidae; genus Anopheles; species Anopheles plumbeus. Next base: position 45,799,890 of record JAOEFI010000003.1, read on the forward strand.
TTTTGGGCTCTGTAACTACTTACGCCTTCACACCGATAGTTATTGCGAATTGTTATCCGCCCTGTCTCGGATGATTGGTCGGTCTGTTGGTCGTATGTACACATATGTTTGTGCATTCACCGAATCATCTTACAAATTCAAACCAAAATTGCTGAAGCTTCAAAAAGGCGTATTAATGTGTCAATTGTACATGTCAATATGAGAATTATGAAAATTTTGTATAAGGACGAACGTAGCAAGAGCTTAAAGTATCTATAAAAAATCTTCTCGAACTCCATAGTTACGCAATTGAAGTTGAAAATTTCGAAATTCGAGCGAACCATTTCGAAGCGTCGGATAAAATATTATGTACTATGTATGTATTGTAAAGATACTTAGGTAATTTACTTTTATGTTATAAAAAAGGAACGCCCAATGAATGGATGTTTTCCTACAACCAGTCTATTGCATTTCATAGCATCACTCCGAAATCAAAAATAAAAACGAAAATACAACATGATTTTGAATCCTTGATGTGAAAACCAGTACTGCGCTTTGCGAACACACTCCAGCTAGCCTAGCATCTAGAACCATTAGGCACTACTCACAAAAACCAAACGTCATAACAAGTAAACAAGTCCTTCGCTCATAGCAGTGTGTCGAGTGTTTTTTTTCGGCACGTGTTTTGTCAGTGGATCAGAGGTAGGTCTGCGTTGTGTTTTAGCAAAATAGAGCTATGAAAAAGAAAGGCCAGAAGCCCCGTCGTAAACAGAATCGTTCAAAGTTGGACGCTTCAATTGAGGAGGAACCGGCTGTGATTAAAAATGCTCCGCACACGTTTGTCATTAGCCGTGGAGAGCGTTGCTCTTCAGTCGTTAGACTATCACGCGATTTTCGCCGGATGATGGAACCGTTCACTGCATCGAACCTTCGCGAGAGACGGATCAACAAGGTGAAAGACTTCGTTCATCTCTCTGGGTTCTTCCATGTATCGCATATGTGCGTGTTTTCATTATCGCCGCAAACGTTGTCGCTGAAAGTAATTCGTATGCCAAAAGGGCCAACGCTAACATTCAGAGTGCACCAGTACACCCTGGCAAAGGATGTGATTAGCAATGCCCGCAAACAGTTTGTTGGAGAAGAAAGCTTCAAAACTGCCCCATTAGTCATACTCAACAACTTCAGTGGTGAGGGGAAACATTTGAAGCTCATGGCAAGCACGTTCCAAAATATGTTCCCAGCGATCAATCTGTCGACGGTGAGACTTTCCTCACTGAAACGATGCGTGCTGCTTTCGTACAATCCTGTCAGTAAGTTGATTGACATGCGTCACTACTCTACTACTGTAGTACCGGTAAATTTGAACCGTGGCGTTAAGAAGATTGTTACCCGTAACATACCGGACCTAGGACGCTTCGAGGATATTGCTGATTTTGTTGAAAAGTATGTAATGACGAGTATTCTGACCTGTTACTCTTGATGGGCGTCAATTTAATATTGTTTAACTATTGTTTCCGTCTTCAGGGGTCACCTGCTTTCCGAATCCGAGGTAGATGATGAAGAATCGCACGTAGTCCTACCGCAGAACTTGAATCGCGGCAATCTGGCGGACAATCAATCGTCTTTACGCCTGCACGAAATCGGTCCGCGGGTGACGATGCGTTTGATGAAAATCGAGGATGATCTTATGACAGGCGAAGTGCTTTATCATGATTATATCGAAAAGAGTGCGATTGAGGTGGAATCCATCCGCAAGAAACGTTCCCAGCAACGTAAGCTGAAGGAACAGCGCAAGCAGAAACAGGCCGACAATATAAAGAAGAAAGAAAAAGACAAACAAGACCATCGGGCCAAGACTTCCGCGCAGGGTAAAAGTAACGAGATCGACGAAACGGATAAACAGCTTCTGAAGGACGCCGAGGAAGCGGTGGGTGATGTGTCGGACGAAGACGATCGTGATTACTACCGAGATGCGATCGGTGACAATCCAGAAGAGGAATTGTTCGAATCTGCGCGTAGCGGCAATAGGAAACGGCCGTTCATACCGAAGGGATCAAACTATTCGCTAAAACCGAAAAAACCACGCATGGACAAACGCAGACAATACCAGGAAGATGATAGGATGGCTAGGCATGATAACAAGACGAAAAATAGCGGGCGAAAGGATGGAAAGGGAAAAGGCAAGGTTGGTAAAAAAGGTGTAAGAGATGATTATAAGGGCAAGTCCAACTATAAAGACGGCAAGAATGCCGGAAGGGGTAAAACCAGCGGTTCGAAAAGGGTGGGTGGTAAGAAAAAGTTTAAATGATCCTAGCGAAAGCAACGAGAAATAAAGGAAACACGACGCTACACTCAATCTTGTAGGTTTATTCATCTCTAGGCGCTATAGTTTCTCAAATTGCGAACAACCCCCAAACCGTAAAGTAGTTTATCCTCCAACACGGACCAACTCGCTGCCTGCGATAGCTCTATTTCCGGAAGAAGAACCCTAAGCTGCTCGTTCTCCACGATCGTCCTGGCGTGCTGTCTTAGAAACACGCTAAGGTAACTTTGCGCCAACTCAAACTCTTTCCGCTCCTCAAACATACTAATGATCATACGCATGAAAGCACCCATTACCGGTAGGCTACCGCTACCACTATCGAATGGCGTCAAGTTTCGTATTTCGTAGTCTACCATCGTAGGGCCTAGATTCATCAGATGTGTGAAAGCCTTCAAGTATTCGTTGGTGTTAACGGCTGCGTTAAGCAGCTTTCCAAATGGCGTGAAATGATCTACTTGCTGCGTTTGGATAATGCGCGACCCTCCGGAGGTTCCTATATCACCGTTAGTGGACGACTTATTTTCCACATTTAAATCGAATCCGAAATCAAGCCCAGCCACAGTCGGCAGAAAGAAAGGAGCCGATTTCGGCTTCTGCGGTGCCTGTCGCGGTCGGTTGCGCTTTTTAATGATATCTAGGTTCAGCAGATTCTGCCAGCGCGATGCAGCAAGGTTAGACATCGTTATCAACCCGCGCGAAAGCTGTGGTGGAGAGGTATATTCGAAGTTGATCACTTCAAATTCATCCTTCACGTCGGCCACAGCCATTTGGGCTTTGTCTTGCGGGAGCAAGCTGCCCTGCAGCTCCTCGCAGACCGTCGTCGGAAGCTCGAGCAGTGGAGCTTCTGCTTCGGCATTCAAGCCACGCAGTGTTACATGCGAAAAGAGACTCTTGTTCGCCCATAGATTTATGCCGCGGTAGTCCACATGGGCCGTCGCGAGAAAGTCTCCGGTGGGGGACATTGTGAGCGAAGTGCACGTGTGCGTCACTCGGAAGTGGTCGATCAGATAGGACGATGGGATGTCCCATATCTTTACGGTGCAGTCCTGCGCTGCCGTTACCAACCAGCGACTGTCCGGCGAGAAACAAGCGTCCGTAATAGTTCCACGGTGTCCCTCGAAGCGGCGCACGATGGCACGCGTGTCTAAATCGACTAGAAGCACCGTAAAATCGTCCAGCGCGACGCAGATCATTGCACTCTCACGGTGCGAACGGAGGAGTGTCACTGGCTCTCTAACAACAACCGTATCCACGGCGGTTTTCATGGTGGTCGTGTTGGGTTGCTTGAAGTGCCAAAACTTCAGCAACCCATCCGCAGCACCCGAAACGATGAACTGGTTCAAATTATCGCTGGCTAATCCCCGCACGTAAGCGCTGTGTGCCGTCGGAGATCCGTAACTTGCGCGATGAATTCCACTCTGGATGTTAAAACGTTCCACGTGTCCACTAGAGTAGCCGATGGTAACAAAATTTCCACAGTGGCTCAGACATAGGCAGGTAGCCTGTATAGTGAAGTCCTTCGTTTGGGATTTGTTCTGGAAAGCGGCCGGCACTAGATGCAGATCGCCCATGTGGCGTTTGTCGAATGACCAAGTGGTCACCTGCACCAATCCTTGGTGTAGTGCTGCTATGCTATCCCACTCCTTGTCACGGGTGGTTTCCGATGTGAAGTAATTAATCGGCGGCATACGGAACGGGTCATCGGACTTTTCTGTTGGATTGTCAAGAGGAACAATAAAAGGGCGATCATGTATGCAAAAGCATCTACTCTATATGATTACATATTTGGGTAACATTTTAAAGTGACCATAGTTTCAAAAATAGGTCAGTTATCTCGATCACTTACTATTCTTTTTCTTGGATGCTTTCTGATTGTAGCTCCCTTTCCCCATGCTGGCGTTTAACGTTTCTGTCACGGTATTGAAAATTCTCAATGAAGAATCTTCCCCGGATGATAGTATATTTCTCCCACCAGCTCCATGATAACGAATACAGGTTGGTGGCGAAGCGTGTCCCTCGCGAAAACGTAACAAACGTGACCCACCATCGGACAAATCAAATATCCACATTTTCAACGAGTTATCTGGGGAGGTTGTCAACATGAGCGGTTCATTCGGTAGGAAGTGCAGTCCCGTCACCGATTCATCGTGCGCCATCAGCGTAGAGACGATGGTTTTTTCTTCCAAATCCCAAAACACTACATGCCCATTGAAGCTGGCGCTTGCCATGATGGAGTTTCCGTCTGTACGGAAGCTTATTCCTGTTACCGGTCCCCAGTCCTGGTGCACTTCCACGACTACTTCATCGTACTTTAGGTTGAGCAAAACGATTCTACCACTGTGCAACCCAACAGCGATAACATCGATTGCGGGAGCTTGCTCCAATTGCAGCACCTTACTATCGAGGCTAGTAAATGTGTGGACCAATTTGCTAGATTTCAAATTCCACAGTTGCAATCCGCCCTGCGCGCTGCCGAGAAGAATTTTGTTTTTGTATGACGCTGGATGTACGATGGCAGAAATTTGAAACTCGGCGCTCGCAAACTGTATTTCCAGGTACAGTTCCTGCGTTGACACTGTCCATATCTTCAGCAGGCTGCTTTCATCTACCGAAATAAGGTGCTTGGCAAAAGGGAGTAGCAAATGTACTGGCTTTTCGTGGCCTCGATAAACCTTCCGCAAGTCCACGCTTGATCGCCATCCGTAGATCAGATTACCAACGGCAGTGTACGTTAAAAATCCATCAGCAGCTAGTGCAGTTATGTTCTCCGGATGGATTTGGCCAGCGCGAATCAGCCGAAAGCTGTTGCATCCGTAGACGTGAAACGAACGGCCGACGCAAGTGATGACGATATTTTCCCGTCGTTGGTCAATGTAACGCACATTGGGAGGGATATGGTTGCTAACATATCCTAAAGCACGACTTGGTTGAAACAGGTGACTGCCGCGCATTATGTGGTTTTAAGTTTTTCACATCAAGTGCTTATACAAAGCCAGTTTTAAACATGTAAAACAAACAAAACCTCCAAACAACCGGCCAAGCACGTGTAAGAAACTAAACTAGAATGAACTGTCAAATTGTTCCGATGCTGAAGTGCCTAATGGCTGGTGCGGTCACAATAAAAGTAATTTTTATTTTGTTGACGTTTTTCCACAACCAGAGTACAATTCAGAACTGCTTGTCTGGCAGCACAGGTCCTCGGCTATCCGTTGACTCGAAAATGTCAAATTTATATTACTCGCGCCTTTGGTGAGAAGTTTTGTGTTTTGCCGGTTCATTCCCTTTTTGCAACAGCGTCCAATTAGCAATAATATTCTTGAATTCCACTTGCAAACGCGTTTCGAACGCAAGGTATAGTATTGAGTTTCATTGGTTAGTTGGTGTTTATGTGAGATTGACTCTTTGGTTTGTCTTTTTTTTCTGGCTAGTACGCAATGGCTGCAGCATCGGAACCAGTCGGATCAAAGGACTTGGCATTCCGCAACATTTGTAGAGAGCGTCTCATATGGGCAGTTGTATACAGTGTTGGATTGCAGTATTGTCTCATGACAATTTTTCTTCTCTTCGTCAACTTTAACGTGTTGCACCCGATTAAATGGATCACCGACACGACACGCCTGCTGCTGTCGTTTCACACATGGCTTGTGTCGATGCCTTTAGCATCCGCCGTCATAATACATGGAAGACTTCTGGTTCAACCGTGGCTTCTGGAAACCCGATTCTATTCTACACACTACCGAAGATTGTACAGCAATCTTAAGCAAGTCTCGATTCTACTGTTCTCATATGCAACCGTGGGTTGCCTGACGGCGTGGATGTACACAAGATTCTTGCGCGAGAACGATCGGCTACTGTTTCTACGCAGTGTGGAACAAACCTCGGTTCTAAACGAACGATTTCTATACCTGGTTTTGTGTGGATTGTTTTCTGGTTGTTACTCTTTCGCCGAAGGAGATTCGTCTCCAGCTGCTTTAGAATTTCATATCGTTCTTAGGCGGAAGTTGTTTCAATTCGGTAACAGCTTCTACCGTAATATCCGTGGGTCAATGAAAAGATCATTCTTGAACTCATTAATCTACATCGGTTTCTACTGCATATTTTCTATGGTCTTCCGGAACAAAATTGCTTGGTTTCTGGGCGCTCAGCTTAACGAAATATCTATCTTGAACAACTTGCACAGCATTGCAACCGATGCCCGTTTGCTACTGTATACCTGGCTGCTAATGTCGCTGATTCAGAGTAATATGAATCAGATGCATGTGTTATTCCGTATTATTCTTACTGAGCCTGAAGAATTTACGATCGAGACAAGCACAATCCAAGAGCACGCTGAACATAGACCGCTGCTAGCAGATGCATTGGCGTACAAACAAATTCCTTTAATTCAACATCTTGCGGCAGAGGATCTGTTCCTTGTTGCGGACACGTATCAAAGTGACCGGCGGAATCAATTGTACCTTCTAACCAATCCCGGAGGGCATCCCAAAAACTGGCGAAAATTGTGCGACACATCCATCAGACTTTTGTGCGAGTTTACTCATGATCTGGCACAGTCCATCGAAGGTATTGAGCTCAAACCACCACCGCCGCTGGTCATGATGGGTGGAATCCTTCGTCCAACGACCTCAATGGATCGCGAACGTATTTTGATGAGGCAATACAACCAAGACTTTGGAGTGCGCAACCTATCTACGCCATCGCCTAAACTAGCGTCTGCAATGGAGCAGAAAGGTAATGTCGGAGTCGTTGCTGCTGCCTTGCATCGTGTGCCGTTGTACGATTACTTTTTTGAGGAATGTAAAACGGTCAAAACCTATTATCTACTATCTGTACAGTCTATGCTTATCGTGAAAATAGTCCAAAGCCTTGCAGCCATTGTCAGTCGCTCGTTGAAAGAAGACCAGTACGGTGTAGTGCAAACCGACATACCCTGTATTGTCCATTCGATGTTAGGGTTGAAGAAGGTCGTGGATAAAATTGGTTCTATGAACATAGATATGACGAAAATAGATTGCTATGATGCATTGAAAGGAGCAGTTAAAAGTGCTCTTTATAGGTTTACCATTGCATTTAAGCCGTACATAAAAGATCTTGTGCTTAGACCGATGGATTTAGAGGAACTGCAACCGTTCCTAAACTTTCATGAAGTTTGACAAATTATTTGATAAATCAAGCAGCACCCAAAACATGATTTTGTTCAAACGAATTTCCATGTGAACCATTTAGGTGTTAACACTTAAGTTACAATAAAACAGTTTCAATAAACACCTAGAAAGTATGATGTTCATTTTTGGTAGCCAAACAATTTGCTCTTACTATGGTTGCCGTGTGCTAAATAATTTGTAACGCGCTAGGTGTTGGCCGCGAGGTCAATCGTACGAAAACAAGTCATTATATCATTCCGTTTTTTATTATAGACTGTTTAAATTTTGTTCATTCAGAATATTCATTAAATTTGTAGTATTTTTGTTTTCCATAATTCGAGGAAAAGTAACATTGTCCAAATTGCTTCGCGATTAAAATGGAAGTAAAGTACTAATTCAAACAAATTTTTTTTTTACCATTGTGCCTGTAAGATAAAGTAGAACATACCAGTTCAACTTTCGTCACTCTTCTTTCTCCGAGGATTTACTTCAGTACGGCTGCGGGATCCAGCTTCTTGGACCTCCTGTAGCTAATCTGGAGACGTGTCCTTTTCGTCACTCTCGTTCAAACATGTTTCATCTTAAAAGTTTTAAATTGATGTACCTTCGTCACGTTTGAATATCATTTTCGCCTTTCACATAGTTTCGCCCGTTGCCCGCAGCTTTAGCCAGTGCTGCCAGCAAGTATGACAGAAAGATTGAGATGAATCATCAAAACCGTCAAAAAAGAAGGGCCGTCAGTGTTCGAGTCAGCATAGTAGCAAAAGTGCTGTCGGAGAAACATCCTATTCCAGGTTTTTCCCGATACGTCGAACTCCAAAATCGGTAATATTCAGTGCGATTCTGCGGTAAAATTGTTTTTATTGACCTTTGTCGCGAAAGCGTAGAATGTGCTACTACTGAGTTTCGTGCGCAAAAGAAACAAGTATTGAATAAGATCCGACCCGTTTTTGTCGGTTTTCGGTTTTAGTCATTGCTTTAAGGGGCAGACATTTTGTTTTTTGATTACGGGTCCATCGTATTCTGGCCATCTCGGGGCAGCGGTCAGCGATAGTGTTTCGACTTCTTCCGTGTGTACCATGGGAGTGTTCTGGTTATTTGCACAAATGTCTGTGAGAAAAAAATTTGTGGGAGATGAGCCTTTACACAGGCCTAATCAAAGCGAGCGCCTAAATCTCTCGAACGTTCGTCCTGCTATGAGAGTCGGTGGCGTCGATTTGCTGTTCTGCGTATATAAAATGAGCACATAGAATTTCGGCGTAGCAGTCAGGGGTGAACAAAGTTCGGTCGATTCGTCTGCAAGAGTCGAGGAAGTTGGGTAAAAAAACATCGTCGTATGTTGATTCTAATTAGTCGGGCGAAAGTAAGCCGCCACGGAGTAAGATACACGCGAACACGTCCGCTACCGCAAGTGCCACGGGAGTTTTTTGCGACACGGAAAAGAAAAGAGTACTTGTACCATTACCAACGAACATCATACGTCCCCGCGGGTGAAATAAAGAGGATTGAAAGATAATTCGAATGCGTGGAACAAGTGACAAAGAGTTGGTGGTAGTGTGCAGATACGAATATGTTGCACCAAACGGGACAATTGTTTATGTTTTGAAGTCGAAATTGGTAGCATTTTCGTGTTGCAGTGATTGTTCCCCAATATATCGATGGTGTAAATGATCAGTCGGCTTTATAGTTGTCTAATTTAAAGTGATGTAATTATATGTATCTTTCGAAATACATATCCTAGAGATTTCTAGTGGAATCTTGGCGATTGTGTCCGTGCCGTTCGCTTCTTTATTGTGTCCTTTTTACACGCACACATGTGTCAGTAGCGTATCCACTTTGATGGAAGAACCCGTTTTGTACTGAACCTTGTGTAGGTCACTGGTGACAAAAACAAAGTGTGTTCTGTGCATGATGAGAAATTGTGGAGTGCTCACATGTATGGGAAGTAACGAAAATGAAAGTACGCTTGTGTGCGTATTTAAGGAAATGCAGCTCCTTTTTTATTGTTCCATTTTGCTTTATTTTTTGTCTTTTTGTGTCGTTTTGTTTTCAGCAGCCGAGGAAAACGACAATGATTGGGAACGTGTATATTTCACTAATCCTCCTTAAGTTTAGTTTAAACTACGACCTGTGTCTACATCAAAGTTAATTTTCGGTTTCTTATTTAAATGATCGACTCAATATTGACAGGAAGAAGCAATTTTTCAAAGCAATATCTCACAGCCAGCATATTTGAAGTCGAACAGGAGCCCTGTGAATTAACAGTGCTCTAAGGCAAGAATATCTACGCATCAAGGACAACTTTAGTCACAGCAGCAGGATGGGCAACCGTGATGATGAATATGATTATTTATTCAAAGGTAAGAAATTAGTCCCTCTAATAGTGTTAAAACCCGTTTTCAGTGAAAACTATTGATAGACTATTCTAAGGATTCCAATGTACCATAAGGGTACCTACAGATGGGTCCTTGCCATCTCTGTTTTAATGCTTTGAAAATGTTCAGTTGAATTGTTTGCGTTTTTATTATTTGCCCAGAAAGCTACACTGGCGCAAGGCAATGAACTGAAACTAATAAGGTTAATAGGACGTCTTCCAGCATTAATTCAATTAATTCTTGTACCTAATCATGAGGGCTCGTGCATGTTGGCTATTCGTTTCAACGTTGCAATCCCACATCCAAGTTCCACACAATTTCTCACAGCCATTCCGTAAACGAAGATGAATCATGATGAATCATCCTATGTCACGATAACAGGAATGCGATAGTGAAGCAACGGAGGTGCGTTGAGGGGCGTATATGGCAAAATGACGTAAAATGTGAAATGAGAATAGCCACGCATCCAAAAATTAAGTTGGCCAGTGTTGTGATGTTAAAATTTCTTAAAAATGATCTTGCTATTACCACTTTCACTCAATCTCTCTAAATCTCTTGCGTATCGCCATTTCAGAGAATTGTATGTTTTTTTTGCGTGGGCGGGAACAATATTCCTCGCCAACCAGCTAATTAACCCAAGATTGTATTTTTTGTTTACCTCTCTTTTCTATCGCACAATAAAATAGAACGTGAGAAGAACATAACGCAAGATCCTGATAGCCCGACACACGACTGCAATCAATGATGTCGCACTCGGACAAAAGAATTCAGCCCGTTCATAAATTCCAAACAGCACAGAGGCATCAACCTTTTCCCTGTCGCCCAATCTTTGTTTCCAACCGTTGTTGTTCGATAGTTTGAAGAAAGCTTGTTCGCTTTGCTTGCTTCTGCCACAGGGCACAATACGCCGAACGAACTTTTTTTTTTATGACTTACGGAAAACAACAGAATAATTTGAAAGGAATATAAAATGATAAGGGAGAGGTTCAATCTGGAGATGATCTGACGTTGCCTAACGCCTTTGGGGTGATTGTGGTTATGGAACTGTCCTTGCATTGTAAAGGGAATTAGGAATTACTGTTTAATATTCCAGGGAATCTGCTGCACGTAGTCTTTTTTTCATTTTCATGTTTTCATGAATGCCGATTGCTATATTTATCAAGTATTATAATTATAATTAAAAAAATAACTCATGTTTGTTTTCCATTTCAGTTGTTTTGATTGGAGACTCGGGTGTCGGAAAAAGTAACCTATTATCGCGATTCACTAGAAATGAGTTCAATTTGGAGTCCAAATCAACCATAGGAGTAGAGTTCGCTACTAGAAGTATAGAGGTAAGGGTCAACATCGATCAGAACGGAAACATTGGCCTTAATCGCCTTTGGTGGTGGTGTTTTGCAGGTCGACGGTAAAACCATCAAAGCGCAAATTTGGGATACCGCTGGACAGGAGCGCTACCGTGCGATCACTTCCGCGTACTATCGTGGTGCTGTTGGTGCTCTGCTTGTGTATGACATTGCGAAGCATCTCACGTATGAGAATGTCGAACGATGGCTACGGGAGCTGCGTGATCATGCTGATCAAAATATTGTTATCATGCTCGTCGGAAATAAGAGCGACTTGCGACATCTGCGCGCCGTGCCCACCGACGAAGCGAAAGGGTTTGCCGAACGCAACGGACTTAGCTTTATCGAAACATCGGCCCTGGACTCGACCAATGTCGAAACTGCATTCCAAAATATACTCACAGGTAATCAGGCGTGTTCAAGTTGTCTGCAGCGTTTGTCATTCTCAACCGTTCATATGTGGTTTTTTTTTGCAGAAATCTATCGAATTGTCTCGCAAAAGCAAATCCGGGATCCGCCGGAAGGTAGCGTCATTAGACCGAACTTGGAAAACATCGATGTTAAACCGACCAATCCAACGACTGATTCGGTGCGAAAACAGTGTTGCCAGTGACCGCCACAAGCAGAAAAGATCGTTCATAATGCTGCGTATTCAGTAATAACATCATCAAGCACTACTACTACTTCAAATACAGATAGTACTGCAAGCATTACTACTACTGTTGCTGCAAATACGATTATTAGATCTAATTCTACAGAAAAAGCTAAAATTAATTACACTATTGCTCCAAATGAACCTATTACTACTACCACTACTACTGCTACTACTTTTAATGCGACAAATACCGTTATCATCCGTAAAGGCATTATTGCCAATGCAAATGATCGCATGTTCAAGCCTATCCACGACGGCAACGACCAGCAAGAGCAGATATCTGTATCCAAAACTGCAGCAAGCGCACTTTCAATGATACCCCCCCTTCTTGGTAGCAACAATAACGCTAGATCGAGACAAATGTTACTGTTTTGAAAATCCTTCTAGTGTGCACGGCGTTGCAAAATTCGCCCGATGTCACATTTTTAAGGGCACGATTTGTGAACTCATTGTTTTTTGAGTAAATGCATGTTGCAGGATATTATTTGAGTTAACGCTAAGAACCTTGTTGCTGATTATTGCACTGCAAGCTAATTAATGTGCACGATATGTTTACGATACTGCATGCATTGGATGCACATGATCCCGCTGGCATGAACGATAAAATCAGTCCGAGGCAGTAGCGGTGTTCTGTATGAAAAACGTGCTAGTGACTATTTGTAATCGTTTATTAAAGCGAAGAAATGGAAATTAAACAGAATGGAACTATCTACCAATGCTTTCATTATTGCGGCTAAATGTGAAAAACCGCAACATATATATAACATCAATACATGTTTCACACTACGCAATTAACAGCGCTGTAGTTTCGCTATAGTTGGAGCATAAATGGAATTTTACTGTGGGTGAGCGGTTTGGTTTACATGATTTATCCGTTCCCCTAGACGTATGGAGCAAATCCTGTCGACGGAAGCATTTGGTTATTGGGATAATGGTACACAACATCTTTGTCGAAATTGGTTAGTTGCGCCCAGTTTCTAATCAAAATTTTTCGTTTTGTTTATTGCATTTATCAGCCGTCATGAGCTAGTTCCCTTTATCTGCTTATTCTTTTCTGAGGATGCCGAAGTTGGACATTTATGTCAGCTATTGATAACATGTCCAATATCATTATTTTTTGAAGTTTAAACAACAAAAAGAGCAGAAGTTTCGCTATGTGATGGCTTGAAGCAAATCAAAACAAGTGATGAAAGTGTTTTAATATTAGGGTTATTATCTCTAGATAATTTTTGTTTCGTTCAAAGTTCAAAATAAAATCGAAGAGAAGAATAATTCGAATGAAACTTAACAAATCAATCGGGTCATTTTCGTGGTGCATATGATGGTTCAAATGAAGTTTCAATTCGCGTCGGTAGGCTTAAATTCGGATCAGTCGATTTCAATGGATGCATAGTGGTGGTAAGTAGAAAACATATACTAAGGTGTCGATAATAATTCAAATTTGAGCAAATTTACTCTTCGGCGTCCTTTCGTATTGCAAAATAGCATGATTGTATGATATGATAGTAATGCGAACGTATTGTCAGTTGTCCATTTCTCTTAGTGATCGCTAGGTAGCAAAAATGAAAAAAGAAACCATCGCATATTTCAGATATGACATTTTTGGCCACGTAGAGCAGTTCACTATATTTTGAGTAATGTTGAACAATGAAAAAGATCGAGGAGTATACTTTCGCCTTTTATATGTTCGTTACTTGTTTTGCCCATAATATTCGATGTTTATTCCAATGTTGGTTTCTTGTCAACGTTATTTTCTTATCGATTTTCTCCAATTGCTGCGTAAATGAGCACTTTTTATGGACTTCAATTGAACTACCATGGGTAGCACGGTTTTGGTATGCTTCCGTGATATTTTTTTGCTGAATAAAGAATAGTATGTAGAAGCTACGTTGAACGGATAATACACTACTATTATCGAACGAGTAATGCAAGTGTAGCCAGCTAATCAGTAGTACCACGTTGCAGCCATCGAAGACAGATGTGTGAATAATTGGTAAAATCATTATCATTGAATGTCCAGAAGCACGGAGAACTGCAGATCAAAAAGCGAGCAAGATCGAATCAGTAGTAATAATTTATATAGTGAAAAGAAAAAAAACTGATCAGTAAAACACAAAACCTGTAACCTAACTGGACAAGTTACAGCATAGAAAGATTATATATATACACATTGAGCGGTGGTAATGAAGTAAGCCTGTGGGATATAAAACAATATATAAATGGATTACATGAAATGAGGTTAAAGCAGTTAAAGGTCGAGGCACAGGATATCACAGATTCGGCGTGAAAAAATTAATAAACATCAATTTTGGTAGCACCAATTATGAAAGAAAGATTGGCATATGAAAACTGAAGCAAACCGAATGCAAAGATTAGACGAATAAACAATGCAAAACCAGAAATATTAATACAGAAGTCGACAGAAAAATTGCACCAACTTCTTATTTTAAATTATAATTGATTTTGAACAATTACGATTAAAGTAACTATTATACACATAATTATTCAAACTCTTCTGTGTGAAGGTCTGTCAGAGTTTTACTACAATATATTCGAAAAATATATGCTTTCCTGATGACTGTAATGGTATTTCAATTCAAGGATGATAATATTTAAAGTGAAGTACATTAAATGTCACTCATTTTTACTAACAAATATTGAACGGCTCTTCAGATATTAAGTTCTTTTTTCAACAATATTTAAGGTATTTTCAAGCAAGCTGAAGTTGGTTTCGATTCCCATCATACTTTGGAATCGATGTTATCGGAGCTGAATTGGAAAATAAGGGTTTCCACACTTGCATCACACGTGTACCCACTTCTAAAACGAAGTTTTACATCAAAGGGATTGCACATCACTACTCATGTACATCAAGAGAGAATTAGCCGCCGGATAAACCGGTTAAAATGGCAGAATGTACAGTGGCGCCATCTGTACCGATTAACGTTCAGCGCGAGACAACACTATGCTGCTGACGAAGAGTTTTGTTTGCTGTGTGTGTCGTGCAATTGTCGTGAAAAAACCGAAAATCGTTTGTATGACGAGCAGAAATCCGCGCGAAATTAACTGAAAATGATATCACTGGTTGCAGCTACCGTGTAGCAAGTGTTATTTAGCGATGGCGAAGCCAGACTGCTGGCAAATAGTACGTTTAGCGTGTGGTACCCGCAATGAGGCGCCAATGGCCTAATTAAGGCGATTCTGTGGAAAAAGCATCGATTATGCATCAGCTCGAGTGAACGGTGCGTGAGCATTGAAAATAATGAATGCAGGTGTGTCGAGTAAAAACAAATAAAAAATAAAAGTTGGGCAGAATTTATTGATACCAGACCGCGTCATATTGCCGCCGAAGAAAGTTGCTGGATGCTTCGGAAGAAGGCTGCGGTTTTTTGTCGACAGGGAACGTATGATAGTGTGCGTGCGTGTGGTTGATGTGTAACGGTCGAGCGTTCGTTTGTGGCTGGTTGTGGAAAGGGATAGAACCTGTGTGGGATAGACATTGCATAAACATAGGAGCAAAAGAGGCAGAAAGTAAAAAGGCATTTACACATCGATCGCGAGAAGGTTTTGTAGAAGTGTTTGTGTAAAAGTTTCGTACCGCCTCGGAAGTGTACGCTGCATTGTGACATTGTTAAATGTCATTCTGTTAACCGAAAACGAAAACAACAGCAACGAGCCCTAGGCTGGTGTAATTGTTTGTTTACGTACCGTGTTGGTGGTTGCTTTAGTTCTGTGGACCGATGTGGCCGAAGAGAATACGTCCTGCACTATTTTCATCTATCGGCGGTTTAGCCTCGGACGGTTACGAACGGTAGTGATACAGCACTAGTGAGCTGTTGGTACACGTAGCTCGGAAGCGACAATAAAGCAGACAGCATGTTTTACGCCCACATTGTGCTGGCCAAAAAGGGCCCTTTGGCTCGGATCTGGCTGGCGGCTCATTGGGACAAGAAGATCACGAAGGCGCACGTCTTTGAGACGAACATAGAGCAGAGCGTGGATGGCATCATGCAACCGAAGGTGAAACTGGCGCTGCGTACCTCCGGCCATTTGCTGCTCGGGGTGGTGCGAATTTACGCCCGGAAGGCCAAGTATCTTTTAGCTGATTGCAATGAAGCCTTCGTCAAGATCAAGGTAGGCTACGACAAGCCTTTGGGCGTTGGGTAGCGCAGCTGCTCAATTCTAACAACTCTAACGGATTTGTTTTCAGATGGCGTTCCGACCCGGAATGGTTGATCTACCGGAAGAACATCGGGAGGCAGCTGTCAATGCGATCACACTGCCGGAAGTATTCCACGACTTCGACACGCCGCTTCCCGAACTGAACGATGTCGACATCGAGGCGCACTTCTCGATCAATCAGTCCCGGGCGGACGAAATCACGATGCGAGAGGACTATGGAACGCTTCCATTAAACATACACGATGACGGCTTCGGCGATATGGGCTTCGACGACACGCCTGATATGGTCCGTGACCGTATGGATGATCAGATGGAGGTAAGCTTCCATTTCCCCGATTTAAGCGGGAATAAAAGAAAAACTATTTTACATGAATTTCTCGAAGACGGTACAAACGATGGCTTGGGCTCATACGCATTTGGTTTTTACCTTCGTTCATTGGTTTTGTGTCCAAAATTATTGCAATATTTTTAATGGTGCGAAAGAAACTTCGTCAGAAAGAAGGTGAAGGTATCGTTCTCGGTTATTGTGCTTTTATGTTTGGCATTTTTTCACCTCTGGCACAAAATCCGATCACACTTTCCCCATAATAGTGGTGCCACAGTTTGGCATATTTGACTATGCGGCTTGGAAGCTAAAACATTTCTTGTTTGTATTGCAATATGTGGCGGAAGAAAACCGTACCCAGATACACTTCACCTTTTTGAGGGCTTTAACCCGGTTCGTATAATTTTTGTGTTGCTGCGACCTGTTTGGCATTGTGTTTTTTTCCTTTTTCATATTGTTTTGCTTGTACCTTTTCCGGTATTTTGGCCTGTTCGATAAGTTATTTTCTGTTGTTGAATTTCTTTGAGATAATTCATCGAATAGGACAAGCGCCTGCACATCAAATAAAACTGCTCCTTTTCCCACGTTCTGTTAACATTTTGTTTTCAAAACGACGCGCCGGCAAAACGACTGCCCCACGTGTTTCCCTTCTCGTACGGTAACGACTCGATTCCGGACGGTTGCTCTTCCGCTGTCATGCACGCAGAGGCAAGAGCTGACTGATGCATACCGCGATGAGCGCCAGCACCGACGACGGCGTCAGCAGTACGAACCAACTGAGCCGCCGGATGCCGGCCAGCAAGAGTCGGTCTCTGGAAGTGAGCTGCTAGGTGCTGGTGGCGGCGCACTGACCGCCGCCAGTCCGCCTGGTTCACCTTCGCATGCGTCTCATCCTGATGGGGCTGTTGATGTTGGTGGAGGTGGCGGTGGAAGTGGTTCCACTACTGCCTCGCAAAACGGTACCGAGGGTCGCTGGAACGACTATCTAGTAAGTAAGGCAAGACAATCAGAAGACTTTGGTGTTTTTGTTTGGTCGGACATGAAAGTAACAGAGAGCTGACTTACGAGAGATAGAGAGAGAGAGAAAAAGGGAGAGGGAGAGAGAGAGACAGAGAGTAAAACGATCGCGGTATTTGTTTATGGCAGCTTTCATACCGACTTTCCCGTATATATTCCCTGTTAGGGTTGTTGGCTTTAACATAAAAATCTCATACCTTTTTTTTAGTTATGCGCTTTTCGCGTTTCTTTTGCGATGTTCCTAACTATATTTAAATTTTGTAGTTGAATTACAGTCCAGTGCTTCTTCTATTGAGAATAGTTTATTCCATCATTCCAATAACTAGGTTTTAATTTCTGGCCGTTTTCAAATTATTCTCCTCCAGTATGCACTGTTTTAGGTGTACATTTTTTGATTCCATCGTTGTAACATTTATAAGAAAACATATGGCTTTTGAATGCTTCCCTTCTGCTGGCCGGATTGTTCGTGTTTCTGGTCCTTGCCAAAAGTGGGCTTGGGAGTTTGGGTATTACTGAAACGGAAAATGTTGAGAAAATTAAAAACAAAATCCAATCGGCACCAATATTATTCTTACCTTTTTTACATCCACAATTGTAAAACCATACAACAATTGCATTTTTCGAAACAGTGCTAATTTATTTTCAATAATTTTTGAACAGTTTATTACACCAAAGCTGGGGGTGATGATTATTCGTAAAACCCATAGTTGCGTGTAACGCATACATGTATAATGTAATGTGTAATACGTGTAACGCATGAATATGTGTTAGAAAATTATTCAAAAAACCAACCAGCCCTCGTTTGTTCGTTTTGTTCAGTTGTTTCTAAAAATTTTTTCGTTTGTATTCGCATTTAACAACTTTCGCGTTTGCTTAGCAGTTTCAATCAATTTTTTATGGTTACATATAGTTTTTATGGAAACAGTTCGTTTGATCCGTACTGATGAACAATGTTTCGATCGTTTATTCTCTTCACATAGGACGATCTGTTTACGGACACCGTTACTCGTCCTCCGGATTTGGAGCATGACAAGGAACCGATTCCGGGCACTGCTCGAACGCTGCTGGATTCGATTGATCCCCATCGTCCTGACGGGGACGACGACAATTTTGGAGATGAGGATTTTGGTGGCCGTAAGTACATTATATTGCGCTGTTTATGCGTCTCTGCTCCGCACATTAGCTATATTGCTTCCCCTTTACTTCTTGTTCCACAGAACCTGCGGCTGGGTTGTTCGAGGGTGACCTTTTTGCTGACGCTCCGCTAGCCCCGGAACCAGAACTTCCCTCAGCCGTCACCCAGCGGCAAGCGGACGAATCGGATGATGATGATGATGACCATTTCGATATGGGTGGTGCGCCATCACCAGCGCCGAGCACGGACAATTCTCGCCCACCATCACCGATAATGAACAAAGGATTGTTGGACGGTGAGTCACAGCCGGGCACTAGTAAAGACACGGCCGGTCTGCAGCACCCCGAATCCGGACGTCCGATCGTGCACGACGGAGACGAAAGTGTCAGAGGCATTGCGATCGACGATGGTCTGCCCGATCAGACGACACTGCTGAACAACGAGGAGGAAAGTTTCGCCCTGGCGCCGATTGACGCGACTGCCCTGAAGGGTACGACGAAGTCGAAACGAAAACGAAAACTGATCGTCGACGAGGTGAAGAACATATCCGGCGAGGAGATGAAGAGTCAGCTGGCCAACACGTCCGACATTGTAACGACGCTGGATTTGGCTCCACCCACCAAGCGTTTGATGTACTGGAAGGAAACGGGCGGCGTGGAGAAGCTGTTTGCACTGCCCTCGCGGGACATACCCGCCCGGTGTCTGTTCAAGAATTACCAGCGACACCTCACGTCTCGGTCAATCGGAATTGAGGATTTCTCTGTCCTAGCGCCGCTTGATGTGCTCGGAGTTGAGGTACCGGTCGAACGGCCGGAATCGCCTCCGCTAGCTACGACGAAGCGTGGCAAGAAGAGGAAACAGCAACTGGAGTCACCGGCCACGCCAGCCACAGCGGCGGGCTTTTTGGAGCAGTCGGCTAACGATCAGATGCGAAGTGCTGCCGGTGAAATGCCTCCTCCGACTCCGGTCTCCATCGAGATGCGCGACGATGGCCTGGCGGTGGACGCGTCCTCGACGTTCATGCCACCGCCTGCCACACCGGGCTTGAGCCATCTAGCGAGCCCAACCCACCATAGTCATCTGATGCCACCGACGCCCGGTTTGCCAAACATTCCGATGACCCCAGGCCAGCTCGAGCACGGTGGACTTACTCCGGTAGGGCTTGCACACGGTGGACTCACACCGAGCGACCTGCACCACGGTGGACTGACACCGGCCGGCCTGCATCACGGTGATCTGGGCGGTGGAATGACGCCGCACGGGCTGGACCATGGTGGTATGACTCCGCATCATGCGTCACTGGAGAACATCGATCAGATCCCGAACCTTCCGGCCGATCAGGTTTCATCCATTCTTAACGAGCCAGGCATGGAAGGCTTCTCCAACATGGGCTTTGATGGTAACACCTCGGAGGAGATTGCGAACGACTGGAACGGCGACTACGAGTTTCCGTCGTCGGTCGGAGCGGTAAGTGCAGACCATTCATGACGGCCATTGAACACACTGTATTATCTGACGACTCGTGTGTTCTCCAAATTCTTCCATAGGTGCATCCGAACGAGGAGCAGCAGGTCGACGAAACGATCGAACAGTTCGAGGAGCGTGTGTTGAACAAACGAGCCGCACAGATGTTCCTCTCCGTGAGGACACGGCTGCTGAAAGCTGATCAAATTATGCTGTCCGAAATGACGCATCGGAACACCAAGAAACAGGTATGTTTTGTAAAGCACCTCATAATAGGGTACACAATTGAACCGACAGGAATAAATACTGACCGATATAAATGGTTTTTGATTTTATTTCCTTTAGGCCGCACAAAAGTTCTACTCCCTGCTGGTACTGAAGAAGTTCAAAGCGCTGGAAATCTCCCAAAAGCAGCCGTACGATGACATCACCGTTATGCGCGGCCCAATGTTCGAAAATCCAAAGCTGTAAGCTGCTGGAAGCTCGAGAATGTTGCATCGGCTGCGACAACTTATTTGGTGTACAGTAAATATTACGGAAGATGCAATGATGAAAGAAGCGTGAATGTGCGTCTTGCCGGGTGTGTGTGCAGTGTGCGGAGACAGCATTTATACATCACTCGAGCCAAACGTTGTAGTACAGCTTTAAATAAGGGATAACGTATCGAAGTCTCGAGGAGGGGAGCGGTGGTTGTCTCTAGGCTAGCACAGGTTTCGTTGCTTCCGTTGCGCGAGATCGCACGTCACCGCAAGATTGATTGGCGATGAATTGCACATTCACTAGTGTGCAGGAAAGTAGGTGAATATTGTTAAAACTGTTTTAATTTTTATAGCTTTTAGGCTTACTTCTATTCGCTAGGATTTTTTTTAGATTTTTTATATCTTATTTTATTTTGTATACGACATGTCTGCGAAAAATGTTCTTCATGGGGCTCGTACTCAATATCAGTAATTAACGATTCTTATTGTATTAGTAGCTGTCTCGACCGCAGAAGCAGGATTTTTCTAGCAAGATTCCTTTCCTTCCCATTAAATTGCGTACTATTTTGATAATATGTTTCAGCGTAATTATAGTTTGTGTAGTTTAGGTTGGATTGCATGTCCCATCAACTATTATAGGTTTTTTAATTAATTGTAGACTTGGTTAATTGCAAATAGCCCTTCTGAACAGCTCTTCTCTATGGACAAAACTATCGCACCGTAGAACCTCCTTCCCATTTTCATGAAAAGGTGACTAAATTATAACTATGCGGGTTAATTATGATTGTTCTATTTAGCTACACCAAATAGAACCATATTTATTACCTTTATTACAACGTCAGATATTTCTGCAATTTTCAAAGTAAATTCGGAAAGCGAGGGTAAAAGGAGATATATTTGAAGAATCTTCTAAACTCACGAACATGAAGGCGTTCTGTAGTGGTCTTTCCCACGAGTTATTGTAATTCCAGTTTATAATTCAGGAACGAAGCAACAAGGTTTATAGTTTAAACCTTTTCCGTGGATCGTATGTTAGGCAGCATGTATCGATACAGTAGCACGTGCATGTTTGTTGTTTGTCTTCTGCTTAGTTTTTGTTTTATGAAATAAAACTCGAGTTGTAGAAGAATTCTCATAATCTGGCAAATACTTTACATGGCAGCATCCACGTTCTTGTGCCGTACTACCACCCGCACTATACGGCCTCCTTCTCCGTATAATAGGCACGTTGCTTTTCCCTCTATGCTCTGATCGATACGAGAAACAACAACCCAACACTCGAAATTCTATTACATAAAACGCTCTAAATTAATTATGCATAAGTTTGGCTTTTTCAGGCCGATTCGGCGTACTGCCGATGAAACAATTGGGTAATTTTGTAATCGGGCGCGCGACGGTGGTAGAAGGAGCAGTACGTCATGTAAACTATTTTCCGAGAGAGAGAAAAAAAAAATACCAAGAACAAACGCTAGAGTATGTACGGAGTACGAAACATGTTTTATCACCAGAAGTAAATGCTTAGAATACGCAGTACGGAAAGGAATAACACAAATAGTGACAATGTAAAACAGGAACACATTTATGAAAAAGGCGACAAATAAAAACAATACTACGAAAATTCAATTTGTTTGGTTTATTTTTCCACTGTGTTAGTCGTCGGTACATGAACGAATCATGGACTCTATCAAAACAGCATATACAAGCTTGAGATCCTGTCTTTAAAGGTGTAAAATTCTAAATATATGAGCGCAATTAAAACGGAAGACATTTGTTAATTATACATCAATAATATTAAAAAAGGACAACAAAATACTTGTGTAGTAATGAGTCGAACGTAAAACGGAAAGAAGCGCACCAACACTTTTTTGATCTTCCCGCTCGCAATCGAGTGGTAACGTGTTCAAAGTTTGTTTTTTACATACCATGCGTTCTCGCAGTGGCCAATAAACTGTAACTGCGACAGAAACGCTCGTCCCAACTGTTAGAACACACCATTGTGGATACAACCTGCGTCACCCCGATCTCCTGGATCACAAACACACGTGTGCTGTCATTGTGTGGTGGAGAATTTGGTGGGAACCATTTTCCTATTTTTCGAAGAAAACGAGTTAAAAAAAAAAGTAAAACATGGCACGAGCTCGATGGAATGATGCGACTCGGACGTACTCTCGCGGCTCGTGTGATCTCTTGGCGCAATTGGCGATTTTCCAGTATTTCGAACGTGGTAATGCAATGATTGCAATGGCTATTGTCTATTGTCCGCTGGTGGACATCATCTACCGTCGTATACTGCAACGATGATCGTGTAGCATTTGACTAGCAGCGCGTTTGATACGGTAGCAACGCGATCGGTGTAAACTTAAAGCTTAAAAGTATGTGATAACGACACCGGGCGAATTAGGTACCAGCTGAACAATCGGTTGGCGCTAGCTCACGCGCTTCCGCGAACAAACACCAGCGCAGGCACTCAAGTGCTGCAGGTGATGATCGTCGAATTAGTGTAGCACGTTGTCAGCGAACAGATGCAGCAACGCGCTCCGGCTCTCCAGTCAGCGTTTGCCAGCACGCTGATCTACTAGCTGAACGCTGCTAGTAGCGATACTCTTGCCGGGTTTGGACACGGACAGGAGTTCGTGAGCGACCGTCAGCGCGGAGAAGGGGCCCCGACGCCCTTCGGGCTACCTTGTTCGTGGTCCAGCGGCGGGAAGGGAACCGTTTGGACGTCGGACGATGAAAATAACGGAGTACGCGACATCGGTGGTGACAGTCCATCCAAAACCGAAGCCTCCTCCCGTCGTGAGTTCGCTGCTGAGTAGCTGCGCACGGGTTCGTATGTACTTTTTTGCCATCCCACCCAGTTGCTGGCCAGTTTTTCCAATTGATAAAATCGCACATGCGACAATCTGACTGTGGATGATGGTAGCGCAAATTCAGTAGAGCCACGACCGCGGCACCGTGCGGTATATGGTGATCGTACACCACATGCACTGTTTGAAATTGTGAACGATTTATTGTGATCATTGTGCGTTGAATAGTGTTAAATTGAAAAAAGTTTGTGTTTTTGCCAAGTGAACTGTATGTTGCTTTTATTGTTTGCTTAGTTAATGCCTGGTTTAAGCGGATATAGTTTAAGATTTTGCTAAGCAACGTTTGTTGTGGTCCGAAGGGAATTGATGCTTCCGAATTGAGTCGAAGCACCGCAAACGTCGTGGCAATCATTCAAATAGTGCCCAGGGTCATTTCGCTCCTCTGAACTGCTCAGTGCCAAATTAGTTGGAGGAACGAGTGCAGATCGTAGGTATGGTGATCGTTCGGGCGGCGCGTATTATCACTCGGTTCTACTCACTTATGCTAATTCAGTTTTTTTAAAAAATTGTCCCCACTTGTGCACCGAAGCATGGGCGGTCCACGCTCGCGATAGACTGGATTAAAGGCAATGGTCACTAGCAAGCGCGGATGAACTGCTACCGAGCTATAGAACCGCATAACCGTAGCTGCATCTAGTGGCCGATTGATGATCCGATATTGACAGTTGTAGTGGATATTAATTTTGAGTCGGTTCCACTGTCCCATTAGAATAAAAAGTGACTGATGATCATCGCATCCGTGCAGCTCGTGGCCACGAGCCACCGGAAGTGACCATCCGTTTTCGAGCGACTCTGCCTCCACTCTGCCGATGGACCGTGCGGTCGGGAGTACTGCACGTGATGTCACGATTGTTACGATGGCTCTGAGCACGAATTATGGAAGAAGACAATTTCAAATTAGCGCTATTTGAATATTTCGACAATTGACTTCAAAACGAAGCATTCCCCTTCCATAAGTCGTGGAGGTGTGTGCATTAAATTAACGGTGACAAATTGAGACGGTCGCAAATTGTTTGTTTTGGTAATAGTGGACAATTGAATTTAATGCTATGCAAAAACCGAACTTATTCATCCATACCAACCGTGCTATTTGGTGCATCAATTGTGATGGGTTTCAGTTTTTTGCTGCGACAAAGAAGCGTTCCGGACAGTAGCGCCATTCTAGGGCCGACTACTGTTTTTTTCCCACACGCGATGGGTCGCACACGTGCACTAAACCGTTAGGTAATTGCGTGCGGGGTTTTCGTTTTAAAATTGCACGTTCACGGGTCAGATCGGATACATTTCGCAGTAGATCCAAAAACTGTCCATCACGTTCCTCTAATGTGCTATATGGCGTTAGAGTTAGAATTATCAACACATCCCAACAGTAGGGACGGCAGATAAAGCAGCTTACAGTGAAGCATGAGAAGAGGACGGAAATTATCATGATCATGGTTCCACTGTTTCTCATAGCCGGAATCCATGGAGTTGATACGTTGCTCGGTCTCGAATCAGACAATGGCAGTAGTCGCTATTTTTTATGGTCATTTCGGGACTTGGCGTTTGATAAGCACGCAGCTTCATGCAGACTGTCATTGACTAAATGAAAATCGATCTCATTAGCGCCGGTCCCATGGCTGATCGTACTGCTTAGACATTAAACCATTGTCAATAAGCATCGGTGGTTCAGTGGTAGAATGCTCGCCTGCCACGCGGGCGGCCCGGGTTCGATTCCCGGCCGATGCAATTTGGATGCAGCTTTTTTCCTTTTGTGCATTGGTGGTGGTTCTGCATGATCCTGATTTGGTTGCAAAACGCCAACATGCCAACGTATTGAAAAATATTATATGATATATAAACACAATCTACATCTATCTAACATGATTATAACCAACCAAAGAAAAATGAGCGTTGGTATATTTTATGCTCATTGGTTGGTAATGGGTATGACATCCCGTATTTGAGTGTGTGAAAGACCCCCTTACACAATACCGGCTCTTATTTTCGGATGGATTTTGACAGACTCAATTTGCTTAAGAAAACATGATTTATTTCAACAATCGCTTAGTGGATCGTGAAGAAAATTCCATTCCACAAATGTGGAATCGCTGGACCCAGCAGCTTCTATAGTCTCTACATCAAAGACCAAAGACATCTTCATCGTCGCTCTCATCATCAGTATCTTGGAAAATTTCATCGCCACCAGTTCCGCGTAGTTTGTTGCTGATGCAGCATTTCTTGAAAGACTTGAAACACTACCACATTTTTTGATGCCGTCCTATGAGTTAATCATCCATTTGCACACCTCGTCAATCAAAGGTCGGTTTCCCAATATCATCCAGACGGCGTCAGGTTGGAATCCGCTTCTAGCATCCACTTGGACCACACCGCTTCGCTGTTTTGTTAATGTCGACATCTAAAGGTTAAAGCTGACACGTCAGTCCACCTAGAATGGCTTCCAGATATGGGTTGAATTTTATCTGCCATTTTTTCACTCCATTTTTTAGATGACCTCTAAAAGAACCCAGAAGCAGTGCTGGCTTTTTAAGAGGTATTGTTTCAAACAGCTTCAGGCCCATTTCAGATTGATCCAGCCAGCCCATTTCTTGAAGATGAACAACGACTTCAGTGGGTAGCTTGTCTTCGGGCATGGTCTTTCTTTTGAAAATCAGCCTAGAAGGTATTTCAGTCCCATAAGCATAGTCGCAGTTCGCAGCTTCCTATTAGCAGGTTTTTTGGTGCATATAACCATATGTTTTACTTACTATAGGGCCGCCCCTGATTTTCGGGGCAGAAATTTGTGACAACAATTCTTATACACGCTAAAATACGGTATGGTTTATTAAGGCTTATTTTAATAACAATAAGTGTAGTTTTTTGTAACGGAAGATACACAACGAATCGGAACATCGTTGAAGAAAACAGGTATAGGGACTTTTTGTTTCACTCGAAGAGGATCTTCAGGGTACAGTTTCATCACGGCCTCGACGTCTTGCACTGGCATCAGCATTTTGGCATTTTTATTGCACACGACATAACAATGTACTACGAGCGGGAACGTGACATTAAAGGAATTCTCCTACTTGTTCCGATCAATATCTGCTATGTCAGGCTTAACATTAGCGGGCAACCCTGACGACAGCAGGGAAGCGCTTGCCCCCATCGAAGGCGCTGTTTTGCATTTGCAGGTGCGATACAACAACGCTAAACTGCCATCAAGTGCAACGGATTTTCTATGTCAAGTGTCGTTCCGCTGAGCGACGAAGGAGCGGGGAGAAAAGTAATTCTCCACCCTCCATCAAGCGATCTTGATTTGGACCATGCGGGCACTGTTTGGTGGCTTTCACCTCTACTCGGTCAAGGCCAACGAACGGCGATAGTGAGAAGCGTGTGAAAAGTGTCCGTAAAGCGAAACAAAGACCATCAATCATCAGACTTTGTTATTGCAAATTCTGCTCCACAGCAAACACGACAAAAAATGAGAGACGCAAAGCCGCAAAATGGTCACGAGAAGGGTTCGGGCGAGACGATGGAAAAGAAAAAGAAACCGTCCACGTTGCGGGACAAGTATCTCTACCTCAAACGCAACATAACCGTTGAGCCGATGTTGGCGTGCTACATTATGCCAAGTGTACTGGCTGGACTGGCCACACAGAACCTCAACCTGGAGAAGGCTTGCCGCGTGAACCTGGCGTACGGGGACGAGATATGCGATGCATTAACGCGGCGGGACACGGCCAACTACACACGGTAAGTACAGGGCCGCCCAACTTCTGCCAATATTGGATTAAATTTTTCGTGTTCTTGCTTCTCCTCTCCCCAGTGAGGAAGAGATGGTCCAGCACCTCGTGGCCCGGATGGCCGGATGGAAGACGGTGCTGCAGAGCGCCCTGCCCTGTCTGCTCATACTATTCTGGGGCTCGTGGAGTGATCGTCACGGCCGCCGGAAGCCGTGCATGCTAATACCGATCATCGGTGAGTTCCTGACGGCGATTGGGCTGATTCTGTGCACGTACTTCGAGTCGGTCCCGATGGAGGTGGCCGGCATTACGGAAGCACTGTTTCCCGCCCTGACCGGCGGCTGGTTTACGATGTTCATGGGCGTCTTCAGCTACATCGCCGACGTGACCACGACCGAGGAGCGCACGCTCCGGATCGGGATAGTGAACCTGTGCTTCTCGCTCGGCGTCCCCATCGGGATGGCCTTCAGTGGAATCCTCCTAAAGTGAGTACTCCGACCAATCGGCAAGTGGGGAAGAATGGCCGCTGACCGACGCCGATTTGTGGTTCGTTCGCAGGCAAATCGGATTCTATGGCGTGTTTTCTATCTCGGCCACCCTCTACCTGATGGCCTTCTTCTACGGCGCCTTTGGCGTGAAGGAGGTGAACATCATCAACGAGAAGGAACGGTTGCGGGCGCAGGATAAGGGTATGCTGGCCGATTTCTTCGACCGCGAGCACGTGATGGAGACATTCCGGGTTGCGTTCAAAGTCGGAGAACGGCAGCGTCGGCTGCGCGTGATAATGCTCATGATCGTAGTCATGGTCGTGATCGGTCCACTGCACGGTAAGTACAATAAAATATGACCCCGTTCCATACAACGTGGCGCACCAGTAGTGCGGCATTCGTCGCGGAAGCCAGGAATTAGCTTTGATTAGCCAACAACGACCAGGGTCCAGCGCAGGGGCAGTGGGTGGGTGCTCCCTGCGATGGCTTCCAGAGTTCAAGGCCTGCCGAGTGGACAATGTTTACGCCACCAAAGGTATTTACATGCTACCCGGCGATTGCGCCGCTTGTCTGCTGTTTTCTTGCAGGAGAGATGTCGGTAATTTACCTCTTCACACGCTACCGCTTCAACTGGAGTGAGGTGGAGTTTAGCTTCTTCTCCACGTACGGTATGCTAACGGGACTGATTGGGACTGTGTTTTCCGTAGGCGTATTTTCGCATCTACTCAAAATAGACGACGCGATGATTGGCGTTATGTCCTGCATGTCGAAGATACTGTCCAGCTTCGTGTATGCATTCGCCGTCACCACCTGGCAGCTGTATTTAGGTAAGACAGCGTGGAGCTCATTACGTATAGTGCTCCAAATTAAGCGCAATTGTGACCATGGTTGCATCTTTTGTTGCATGCAAATGCATTTCCTAGCAAACATAAATTTGAATAAGTTAAGAAACGTATGAAGAGACATTATAACTTAATTTCCACTTCAAAGTTGCGTGTTTGTCCAAACACGTAGTATACCTGTACTTACTACGATCTTTATTTCACCTCCTTCATTATTCCCACATTCGAAGGACCAATCATCGAAATGCTAAACGGTACCTCCTTCATTTCGATGCGATCGATTGCCTCGAAGCTTGTCGCAAGCGACGAGCTGGGTAAGGTGAACTCGCTGTTCG
The DNA here is from genome assembly GCA_034621735.1 of Anopheles plumbeus. NCBI lineage: Eukaryota > Metazoa > Arthropoda > Insecta > Diptera > Culicidae > Anopheles > Anopheles plumbeus. Next base: position 45,828,568 of record JAOEFI010000003.1, read on the forward strand.
GTGTCGCCGAAGCGCTGATGCCGCTTGTTTACGCCCCAATGTATACTACAGTGTACTCGATGACGATCAACGTGCTCCCAGGTGCATTTTTCCTGCTCGGTGGCGCCCTCACCTCGCCGGCAGTAGTGATTTTCCTGTGAGTAGCTCATACGGGGGCAACCGCACCAGAAACTGCGTGCAACGCGCGTCTACTATGATTGCTGTTCCATTTCAGCTGGATGTATCGCGTGCACAAGCGTGAAGCTCGCGAGCTTGCGGAAGAAAAGCATGCGGAAGATAAGTATCGACAATTGGGCGAAAGTGGCGAGATCAACGGCGGGCGTGCGATCGCGCAAGAACAACATTCGGAACACGGGCAGCGGGCGGCCAACGTTGGGATGGTGAATGCTGCATTCGAGGACGAAAGTGTGACAACGTCAGCCGTTGTTGGCTAATGCAAACTGTGATATTCGCTCGGGAATCACTGGATAAGAGAGATGCCGAAGTAGTAGATGTGGGACGTGTAAATATAAACAAAATTTTCGAGTGTACAAAATGTGTGTTTGGGCTTTTTTTATCTTATAGGATTTCGCCTAGAAGTACCGGCAGGCTAGTAACGACAACCATGTACTCAAATTACTTGAGTATTCTCCAATCCACGCCGACTTACAGAAGCACTCGAAACGACGGGTGCCACCGATCAACGGACAATTAGTAAAACTACCGAGTTTTGTTCGTTTGAAGTATGTTAGTACTCAGGGGTCCGGCAAAAGATAACACATTCCGATAAGCTAGTAGCGTCAATTGTTCGTCAGTGGGAACGAGTGCTCTCGGCGGCATAGAAACAACTAGCAAGAGCGAGAAGCAGTGTAATTGTGCGAGAGAAGGATAGCCGAGCTGAACGAAATGGAGAGTGAGAGAGCGGCACTTTGGGTCGTCGACGTTGTGCAATTGGCTTTGGTTAATCCTCGCCGATCGTTTCGAGTAGTAACTTCAATCCGCAGCTATTGTCCGTTGGGTGCGGGTGCCAAGTGGTAAAAGCGCTGCCAAGTACAACACTTCGAATGGGTAAATATACATATTAGTGCAACGAGTGGAAAGTTCTTCGACAGTTGAGCAAGTGGTGTTGGACCGAAAAGAGCCAATATCCCCGCGGTCCCCATTGGGTGTCGAGTCAGCTGAAGGTCGTGGTCAATCGGTCTCGCAAATTAACGTTCGTTCTCCAGCGCGCCTTGTCCCGGGTGCTGTCATCTATTCCGAAGAAGCGGCGAAGTAGTCTGTTGCAAAACCGGCAAAATATTATGTGATGTAAGTCCTGAAAAGTGGTTACTGGAGGTGTCGAGGCATTGTTGGTATCATTACCCCTAGCGAGCATCACGTCGAGTTTAGTGTAAGTGAACATTGCGTATCGGCGATCGCGGTAGCACTGCTACTTCTGCGGCATTGTGTTTGCTTGAAGCATAGGCCCGACTGGGCTCACAAATCAAGTGGAGGTCCAAGTGGAGGGCCGGAAAATGAAGGTAAGGGTGCGTGCTTCCGTCGTTCGTGTGTAGGAATGAAAGGAATGGAATAAGGGCATGGTTTTGACGATAGGCGATGAACGATCGATGAATCTTTCGTGACTTGAATATTTTGGTTGGTACGTTCGTTGGCCCGCCATTAATCGACCCCAGCGGACCACGTGGGGTTGGATGAGGTATGAAAGCCAATTTGTGCGAATTCATGGCACTAGGGGAAAATCTAATTTTATTAATATGTGGATAATCCCAACCCGTGTTTGACCTTCGATCGGGAATGGCGATGGTCATGCTTTGCTAAGCTTCTTCATAATGTATAAAAAACTGGAACTGGCCCAAACCTGGAATCAAAATATAGAAAATACGGAGCATTAGAAGCAACATTTGTATGATCACTCGGATGTAGCGAATCAATAGTACACGAAAAGAAGAAAGAATAAAGTTCAAGAGCTTTTACTAGTGTGCAGCAATAATGAAAAATGGAATAATTAGTAACTGTAATATGGAATGCAACGTATGTGATCCGTTGTTGAAAATATCATCGCTGATACGGATAATACTTAGGTACTCAAATAGTCATTGTAAAAAGTTTATTGGGGTTGTAAAACTTCCGACAAATATTCATGTCATTGAAAACATACTGCCCGCTATCTACTGTGCGTTATCTTTGTGTGTTGTTGAATTGAGCAAAAAAAAAACAGTCAGTTTTATAATAGAGTTATTTTTAAGTGATCAGTGGGATGTTGCTGTACAATGGAGACACTATGAGTAGGTTTCAAATTTAGCTGGGAATTACCACTAGCTTTAATGTACGAGTACTTGTTGATGCGAAACCACGCCAAGTGCGGATAACCATTCCTCACATGTACCTACGATTGTAAATTGTACTATCTGTTCCTCACTACCGCGACTGATGTTATCTTCTCTCCGTCGATTGGCGTTGAGCAGGTGTTCACCTGTCTTCTGATCGTGTTCGGGTGCTTCCTGAGGCTGTCTTCGCCCATACCACAGGTGGTAGTGCAGCGCGATGAACTCACGGAAGAGGAAATGGTAAACGTTCTAGAGCGGTACGATCAGGACGTTCGGTACCATTGCAATCGAAATACAATTGCCAACTGGGATGTGGCTACCGATACAGAAAACGTATACCTACAGGAAGTACAGGTTAGTCTTAAAATGATCAATCACATGGGAGGTAACGAACCACCGACGACGAACTACTTAATTTGTGGAAATTGATTATTCCTTAGAATAATGTATCCCTGGAGTTTGCAAAATTTCGCCATGACTACTTCGAGCAGCATTTCAAAGCTGCTAACGTCGGAAGCTATCAGAATGAGAAGGTGCGCAAACAACTTCGAATGCTGAAGGATCTGGGAACCGCGGCGTTACCCGCTGACCAGCTGGCTTCGTTGAATCGTGTGATGCGACAGATGGACACATCCTATCAGTTGGCAGAGGTTTGCCCCTACACGAATCAGCAGTGCGGATTCTCCGACCCAAAGTGGACTTTGGATCCCGAGATGGAGGAGGTGCTGGCAAAATCAACCGATTACGATGAACTGGAGTACGTGTGGCGCCGCTGGCGGGAGGAGTCGGGCATGAAGATGCGCTCGGACTACAAGGAGTATGTCGAGCTGGTGAACGAAGCTGCCAGGTTGAACGAGTACGACGATTTTGGTGCTCTTTGGCGTTCAAAGTACGACGATCCGACCCTTAGGGAAACGTTAGAACGTCTCTGGACAGAGGTAGAGCCGCTGTACGACGAATTGCACACGTACGTCCGCTACCGGCTGTTCGAGCTGTATGGTGATCGGATGGACGAGAACAACCCGATGATACCAGCGCATCTTCTCGGAAACATGTGGGCTCAGTCGTGGGTAAACTTGTACGATCGCCTCAAACCCTTCCCGAACGCGAGTCTGGTGGACGTAACGGCAAAAATGAAGGACATGGGATACAATGCGACCAAAATGTTCCAGATGTCGGACGAGTTCTATCAAAGCCTCGGCCTGCCGAGCAGCGCTATGAGTTACGGTCCGAAGGCGGTGATCGAGAAACCAGCGCAGAAGATCGTCTGCCACGCGTCGGCATGGGATTTTTGCGATGGAGGTGATTTCCGCATTAAAATGTGTACGAATGTTAATATGGAGGATTTCATCACTGTTCACCATGAGATGGGCCACATAATGTACTACATTCTGTACAAGGATCAACCTTACCTGTTCCGGACGGGGGCAACGCCCGCATTCCACGAAGCCGTTGGGGATACCATTGCGCTGTCGGTGGCTACACCGAGTCACCTGCGTAAGGTGGGCCTTCTGGACGAGTACGCCGATAGCCAGGCGGACAACGTGAACGCACTGTTCGAGATGGCTCTAGAACGGGTGGCTTTCCTGCCGTTCGGCTACCTGATCGACATGTGGCGTTGGGATGTGTTCAGCGGTGCTGTGAATGAGAGCGAGTGGAATGCACATTGGTGGAAGCTGCGCGAAAAGTATCAGAAGGTGTACGCGCCGGTCGCGCGTTCGGAAGATAATTTTGATCCTGGTGCGAAGTACCACATTCCGGCCAACTCGCAGTACATCGCTTACTTTTTGGCGCACATCCTGGAGTTCCAGTTCTATCGTGCGTTGTGCATCGAAGCCGGCCAGTACGATCCTACCAAGCAGTCCAGCCAACCGCTGCATAAGTGCGATTACTTCAACAGCAAGGCCGCGGGAAACAAGCTGCGCGAGGGACTTTCCCTCGGCTACAGTGAGGATTGGCAGGATGCACTGGAGAAACTTACCGGCGGGCGAGAAATCAGTGGACAGGCGCTACTCGAGTATTTCGAGCCCCTTCATCGCTTCCTGCTGGAGGAGAATCGGAAGTTAAGGGAAGCCGAAATGGAAGCAACTGTCGAGCGATACAGTGAGCAGTACTCCTTGGCATGCAACAAGCAGGTAAAGGCCCAGTTCGCCACCCAAGTCGACGTGGGCAATCCACAGCTGCAGCAGGAATTGACGGAGATAATGGGTGTCAATACACAGTTCGTGTTGGACAGCTACAATCGATTCTTCGCGGACGCTGATCCAACGGCCTTTTCGGATCCGTTGGTAAGCCGACAGTTGCGGTTCTTGACGGAAATTTCCATCAATAAGTTGCCTCAAGTAGATCTATCGAAGGTGAGAACATATTGCAGGCTTTACATCTGATCTTTGTGGCGAATAATATTGTCATATGGAAACAATCTTTTATCATTGTAGCTTCAAAATTCGCTTGGAAGAATGCAGAACAGATACAGCAGTGCTAAAATATGTCCCTATACTAACCAGTCGTGTGGGACCGGTACTCTCTCCCTGGATCCGGAGTTGTACGAAATAATGTCCAAATCCGAGGACTACAATGAGCTGCTGTACGTGTGGAAGGAGTGGCGGCGTAACACGGGACGACAGATGAAGCAGGACTATACCGACTATGTGGAACTCATGAACCGTGCGGCCAACCTTGGCAGATACGAGAACATGGGCGAACTTTGGCGGGCCTCCTTCGAGCAGGAAAACTTCATGGACGGAATGAAGCGACTGTGGAGCGAGCTGCGGCCGTTCTACAACGAGCTGCACTCTTACGTCCGACGCAAGCTGAAAGCTATCTATGGCCCGCAGATGGAGGAGCATGCCGGAAAGGAGAACATCCCGGCGCATCTGCTCGGCAACATGTGGGCTCAGTCGTGGGTGAATCTGTACGAGCGTACGAAGCCGTTCGCGAACACGGTCGATCTGGACATTACAGAGTCACTGAAGGCACAGAATTTCACCGTGCGGCAGCTGTTTGAGATTGCGAATGACTTTTATGTGGGGCTAGGGCTCCCCGATAACAGCATGAGCTACGATGTGGCCCGGGGAGCGATGATCGAGAAGCCCACGGATGGAAGGATAGTGACGTGCCATGCGTCGGCGTGGGATTTCTGCGACAGACAGGATTACCGCATTAAGATGTGCACCCGGATGAACATGGAGGACTTCGTGACCATTCACCACGAGATGGGACACATCAACTACTACATCCTCTACAAGGATCTGCCGGTGACGTTGCGCAGCGGTGCGAACCCGGGCTTCCATGAGGCCGTCGGCGATACGATAGCGCTGTCGGTGGCAACGCCGAAGCACTTCGAGAAGATCGGCCTGCTGCAGGGCTACAGCGATAGCTACGAAGACAACATCAATGCGCTCTACCAGAAGGCACTCGATCGCGTGGCGTTCCTTCCTTTCGGACTGCTGATCGACTTGTGGCGCTGGGAGGTCTTCGCCGGCAAGGTCGACTACGCGCGATGGAACGAACGATGGTGGGAACTGCGCGAGGAGTACCAAAAGGTGGCCGCTCCTGTCGAGCGCGATGAGTATGACTTTGATCCTGGCGCAAAGTATCACGTTCCGTACGACAGCCAGTACGTGTCGTACTTTATTGCGCATATCCTCGACTTGCAGTTGCACAAGGCGCTCTGCCTGGTTGCCAACGAGTACAACCCGGTGGACCCGGAAAAGCCGTTGCACAAGTGCGACATCGATGGTTCGCGGGCTGCCGGAGACCTTTTGCGTGCGGGGCTGTCTCTGGGCCGCTCGGTGCATTGGTCGGAAGCCCTGAAGGCCATGACGGGCGAAACGGAACTACGGACGGATGCACTGTTGGAGTATTACAAACCGCTGCATGAGTTTTTGAAGGAGGAAAACGCCAAAGCCGGCAGCGCCAGGATCAGCGTAGAATCGTTGTTGCTTGTTTTGTTAACTTGTCCACTGATCTTCTTCCGATTCTATTAGAAGAAACCGGCCTTCATTGTTTACTATCCATTATCAATTTGTTTTTGTTGAGTTCCGTTCCCGCTGCTGTAGGTCGTGTGTAAAGCTTGCAGAAGATTTGTTCCGTGGAACAAACACTTTCTTATCGCCTGGAGACTGATGCGCTTGTGATAGATCCCGGTGCCAATGCCCGCGGAAGGCGGGAAGTAACGCAACGGTGGCCGGCTCAGCGTATATTGCGCTGGTCAGTGAACGCCAATTGATAGTTAACGATGTTAAATTTCCTCAAGCGTACGGTCTGGCCAGGGCTGGACTTGGTGAGCTCGTGCGGAACGAGACTGCTTGATTTTTTAAATGCGGTAGCTGTGCGATCGTACGCGAATACATACTTTCAAAACAATCGGCGATGCGAGGATTATATCTGAAGCATTTGTTGAAAATATTAATATACAATAAGAAAAATAATGTAAAGCGCCTTCAAGCAAAATTTAAAACTGCGATATTTTTTTTGACATAAAAGCCGAAATACCCTACAATGTTTCTAGACGGAGATATGTTTCGTGCCGGTAATCATCATGTTGAACGTAAACAAGGCGTTGTTACAGGTTTAGTATTTACATACGCACTCAACTAGCTGACCCCATCGTGTAGTGGCACGAAAATGACTATACACTTCATCATTGGCACGTGTTGCACTTCGAAGCAGCTTAGAGCAATATGGCGCGAGTTTTCCGACGACAATTCATGTCGGCCACTCACTGGATGTTGTCGCTCGTGAGTGGTGGTGTCTTGCTGCGAGAAATATTGAAAACGGCAACAGGAGAGTGGGATACATGTCGCTCTTGCTTTCCTATCTCTGTCCAGCCAATGGAAAACGATGGTCCGTTGAGAACTGTAATCAACGGCTTGATTGATGATTTTGGATAGTTTGTCAAACGATTTTTGTTGCCAATCAATTGGACAATTAAAGTTGACATGCACCCCAGTTACCAACGACATCCGCAATTGATCCCACTATGGTACTGCGCGCGTAGGGATGCTTCTACTGTTGTAAAGAGTAGATAGATGGTTTTCTTTTGTCGAAGTATCCATGCGGCATTATGAATTTAACTTTATGGCGGTTTGTTTTACTCCGCTTGTTTGGGAGCTTTTATAAACGAAGTGCATAAGGCTGTTAAATTATGAAAATAGTATAACTAAGGCGCACAGGTTTTAACCATCCTAGTCGAATATTGTTTTAGTACGCAACCTTAGTTCATGCTGTCTAACGTTTTTGTTTTACCATCTCAGTAAAATGCGACCTTGATCGGTATCGTGCCAACATATTAATTGTAAAAATGTTTGTCCAATTAACGAATTTGTCCAACCGCGGGCAGAGTCGGTTGACGAGGGACATGTAGCCGGTGGGGATGGAGCTGAACACACGATATTATCTGGTACCACCGTCAGAGTGCCCCGGGGTGCCACGAAGCGTCCCGGGACGAGGCCTATATAAGAATGTACCAACCAGCGCCGCGGCGTGCCAGTCGTGTTCAAAACGTGGTCCCGTTCGTACGTTCTTGTGGCGATTTGCTCGACGCTGTGAAACCGTTTACGAGCGCATTATACGCAAACCTTTTTCCCGGTTAGAGTGTTCAGTGTCCTTCGGAAAGGTCGGTCTCGTGTGCGCGCGCGGTATGCTAATGGATTGCTTGCTGACGGAAGGTGGTAAATCTGACACGGAGCAAGTGTGACATTGAGCGGCATCTTTCCGGTGGCGCCAACGGATGATAGTACGCTCACGCTTTTCAACCTCCGAAAAAACACTGCGGTGGTGGTTTTCGGTGTCTGATAAAGTGCGGTCGCCAGCTGGCGTTCCGGAAACTCGGGAAAACTTATGAGTGCGAAACGATTGCGGCCGGGACGGGGGTGAAACGAAGGAGTGAAACGGTTGAACATGATTGACACCGATAGTGAATCGCTAGTGGAAACCCTCTCCTCTCGCTGGCGTGCTGAAACAGCACGGGGTTAATACCGTTAAGTTGCCGTTGGCCAACCCTCTTGGAGGCGAAATTCGTCGTCTTGAGTGCCGCATCAAAATATGAATCGATTTGTTTTTACGACTGCTGCGGAAAAATGTGTTTGGCAGTTTAGTACGGTTGATTAGCCCGGATGGAAAAGTGAAAAGCTGTCGATGCGCTCCAATTGCCATGCGAATTGGGGTGAATCAATGCATATATTTGGCACTGAAAGTTGTATTCTCCAAATTTATGTTCGATCTGTTTGTGTTGTACCCTAACCAGTTTGAAGTTCGTTGTTGTTAGTAGACGTCGGATAATGTCGGGGTTTTATCTTGCCTGCACTTTGGAATGGAGGCGCGTGGTTGTGCTAAAAAAAAATCGCAGGTCTACCCAATTACCATCGATTCTTACTTTGTGATATTTTTTAAACATTTCATGGCAGCGTGAAAACACATTGAGTTTACCCAGCAGGGGTCAGTTGGCGTTCGCAGAGAAACGGCCCGGTAAAGGGTGTTTACCTTTCGGGATACCCTTTTTTGCGTCCAACTTTGTTTATCCCTTTCCAGGAGTCAAGCTTATGCGACCAAAGACTACGGTGGGGAAAATAAAAGATGCTGTCGGGCACATTCGGTATTCGCTCTCCTTTTGATACGACTTCACGGCCGTCCTCTATCCGGCCATGCAGAACGGATTGAATCACAGGAGCGTGTATATGTGTACGAAATGTTTCGCCCAGACAGGGATAAAGAGATGAAAGAATTTTTTGAATCACAATCGTTCGATTTCCGTCTTCTAATTATACGCCACATAGTATTGGAAATGGAAGAATAAGGCCGAACGAATCGTTTCTGGCATGCTACTGTTTGGGATTTGCCCTGAGAACGGTTGGCCGGAGGGTCGACGGGTAGGGCGGCGGGGTGGAAAATACTGGAAAATGGTTTATTTATGAATAGGACAAAATAAAGCTTAATTTCTCTTTATTATAACATGGGTAGGCGCTTAACGTAGAGAAGAATTAGTAATGCTTTTCTTCTTACATAAACAGCTTTCTTACCAACATAAGAGCTTCAGTCATCGTACTTCAGTAATTTATTATTTGTTAAAAACTTGTACACATGTGTGCACGCAAGGGGAGAAATTTTTTTTGAATCTGAGCTAAATTCTGTAGGAACGGAAAATGTTCAATAAAAATAAATAAGAGGGGAACTTTAAAAAAAATAGAACATTGATACAAACAGAATAAAATAGATCATCTAAAATGGAAAAACGAAGGCCCAACCCTCGCTGCTCAGAACTTGTTCGATGCTAAGACATTTTTGAGTAACGTGTTCATGATATCTTCGAGTGTAGCCTACAGGCTAAAATTAGCACATCTTTGT
>JAOEFI010000003.1:45858204-45874643 GCA_034621735.1 Anopheles plumbeus
GTCGCCCAGTGAGCGATAGTGTCGCGTCGTGCGAGGATGCGGAAGTAGTGCTTCGCTGGAACATCCAGTTGCGAATGGTGGCCAGATTTGGTCGTTGGCGATTCGGCGAGTTTGTGGCCCGCGGATCCCGCGCGTTCGAAGTCCTCAGCCGGGAGAATGAAGTACTTCACGGTGGTGGTGCTGTGGACCGTGTTCTCCACGCTGTGTCTGGTGATTGCCGTGAGTTTGCCCGACGCAGCATATGGTACAGACGCACCGCGAACCATTTGGTAGTGATTCTGATTTCGTCTCTTTCTATGGATCCCACAACAAGCGCGAGCAGGAGGATCACAATAGGATCAAGTATGACATCTACGTTACGCCGGTGATGTTCAGCCCGATCGGCGACAACCGGCTGCGCGTGAAGAACCCCCTGCTGGCGTGGCTGTCCTCGGTGCTGACCTTTAGGCCTTCGACTCCTCCGGCGGACGTGCCGGTCAGCACGATCACGAACCCTCCACCCCGTGACTGCACCCTGTGTAGTGAGTATGCGAGCACCGCACTATCTATCCCACCCGATCCCCTCCGAATGATCCTTTCCGTACGATCTTTTCCAGCCTGCGGCCGGGGCAAAACGAGCTCGCGCATCGTCGGCGGAGAGGCGGCCGATGTGAAGGAGTACCCCTGGATAGCGATGCTGCTATACCGCGGCACGTTCTACTGCGGAGGGTCGCTGATCAACGATCGCTACATCCTGACGGCGGCTCACTGCGTGCTCAGCTTTGCGCCTTACCAGCTGATAGCGAAGCTGTACGACGTTGAGCACTCGGAGATGGTCACCCGCTCCGTCGCCAAGCTGTACGGCCACGAGCGGTTCAGCCTGGACACGTTCAACAACGACATCGCGCTGGTGAAGCTGCAGCAGCCGGTCGAGACCGGCGGAAACTTCATCCCGATCTGCCTTCCGTCACAGGGGCGTAGTTTCGCCGGCCACAACGGCACCGTGATCGGGTGGGGCAAGCTGGCCAACGGCAGCCTGTCGCAGGGTCTACAGAAAGCCCTGGTGCCGATCATAACGAACGTGCAGTGCCGAAAGTCGAACTACAAGGCCTCGCGGATAACGGACAACATGCTCTGCGCGGGCTACCCAGAGGGAGGTCGCGACGCGTGCCAGGTAGGGGCAACCGCGAAGTCAGCCGCGCTCGTGGAGTCGGACTTTCTGATCAACCTGGTTTTCATTGTCCATTGCAGGGAGATAGCGGCGGGCCGTTGAATGTGGGGGACAGCAATTTTCGCGAGCTCGTAGGCATCGTCTCGTGGGGCGAGGGATGCGCTCGTCCCAACTACCCTGGCGTTTACACGCGGGTGACGCGCTACCTGTCCTGGATCAAGTCGAACACCAGAGACGCATGCGTTTGCGAACGGGCCGTAGCGTAGCACCCCTTACTGCGTGGCGGGGCAATCTAGAGAGGATAGCAACAGCCCACAACAGGCACAATTACCATTGAACCGGGGAATAGATTATAATGGGGATCTCCAGCGGAATGTAGTGCTGAAAAGAATTCTAGTTACTACGACCATTTCTTCTGTAGCATGACCAATAAATCGTAACGGGTGCACATGGAGCATGGAAAATGGAAAACTACTCGTTGCACGCAATGGACCATTAGGGGGGGGAAATGGAAAATGGGAAATACTTTGTGTTTTAACGATCTCTCTGGGGAGAGATGATTACATCCAATTACCATAACCGAAGCACCGTCGGAGTGTCGCCTTGCTTCTCGTTGCCCGCAATCTGGCCGGTCATTGTCGTAAAAGGCACCACTCCATAGGGTATAGAAGGTTGGAAGAGAATAACAGGTTTCCATAGAGCAACAAGCACAATCTAACGTTTGCATTATATATACAAATGTTTAGCAACTACAAAAAGATGCAAAACGTTTGTAATTGTTAAAAAAAATTATATCCTTGAAGAAAATCTCCGATCTCCCAAAATGTTTTCCTACAACTTTAATTATTCAATTTTCAACACATTCTTATTCGTAGTGGTAATAACTTACATATCAAAAAGCACAATAAATAGCGAACAAGAGTATCCCAATGCTTATATGTCAACGTTTTATTCCGTAGACTCTAAGAGGTAAGAATAATGACACCAACCAAACATCTGACCTGTAATACTAACACTAGAAAATTCAGATCATATTATATAATTCTAATGTAACAGCTCATATTTTCATCATTGACTACGCGTCTTCGGGAAAATCGGGAAGGCATTAACAAAAAGCACCTGGCCGACACCTGGTTGTATAATATAATATCGATCGCCCATAGACATACAGAGTTTGTTTCAAGTCGAATAATTTTAACCTCCGTAGCATATGAATCCGCAGCACTTCTAAAATGCTGTTATGGCTGATAACTCTAGGATAACAAATTTTTGTCCAGCATGTAGTCAGCTGTATATGCCCTGCTACTTGAAATCAGAGTTGAAATATATCATAAGATCCATTTCTGTTAAACGTCATACTTTTGTTTCACTTTGACGACCGTTAGTTTTATTGACAGTTTGAATGTAAAAAAATCGTTCATTCTGCTGATCTTCACCGGCCCTGCTACAGGGCACACACAAAAAAACACACACAACTTTCCTCATAATACTCATTTACAGGCTAACAGATGTAGCGGAGCGTTGATGGTTACCGATGACAGATTATCATAACCAGATTAAAGTGCTAGCCGGTTCGAAGTGTGCCACACCGCCACCACTGTGTCGCCCGAGTCGTGAACGATTTCCAACCTATGCTAATGGCACTGATAAACGACATTTTCTGCACAACTTACGGGCACCCAAGACGCACCACCTTCTGCAATTGCGCGAGAAAGTGCCCACCTCGAAACGGATCGGTATTGCCCTACAGAGTGGTGAGCTTCGCAAAGAGAAAAACTCGAAGCAGAGGGCGCGCTTTTGAGTATTGAGCAAGTTCGGCAAACGGGAGAATTCGGTCGAAGAAATACACCTGTCGAGACGAAAATAGTGACAGAAGAAGCACGTGCGACGAAGAAACCCAAAGAAACCACCTCCCAGCGTCACGATATATGGGAGAGAAAGTGTTGAAAACCGGCGAGCAGCTGAAGACGAGACCGGACCAGAGCTGAAGATGAGACCAACGGGCACACTCCGACAGCCGGGCCCGACGTGCGAGGACTTTCAGTTCAAGTTCAAATTCGTCGCGCAAATGGTGTCCCAGGGTGCGACGCTGCTGTCGATAGTTTTGGTGATTCTAGCGTGTCGCAGGGCACCCTCGGCATGGGCCGCCAGCAAGGACACTCGGCGGTGGAGTTCGGCGAGCGAAAACCTGACAGTGCCGGGACGGGTGGCGTGGAACGACAGTCTCATGATCGACCCGGACGGGTTCACCGGGAAGGCCCCACTGCTGAACAGCGGCGTGTGGACGTGGATAACGACCATCTTCGGAATGCCAGTGTTCAGTGTGTTCGCGTACCGGGCGGCCCCGCGCAACTGCGCGGAATGTTGTGAGTGTTGCAGCCTTGACAGGCGAGTGTCAGCCGTGCGTCGGAAGTGCTAATGGTAGTCCCGTTGCCATCCCACAGCGTGCGGTGTCCAAAGCAATAATTCGAAGATCGTCGGGGGCCAAGAGGCGGAGGTGGGCGGCTACCCGTGGATGGTGGCACTGTACTACAACAACCGATTCATCTGCGGAGGATCACTGATCAACGATCGGTACGTCCTGACGGCGGCGCACTGTGTGTTCGGCAGCGACCGGTCGCGCTTCCGGGTGAAATTCTTGATGCACGATCGCACCGTACCGAAGGAGGACTCCTTCGAGCGGAAGGTCTCCTACATTATGACCAACTGGTTCCTGAACGTGCTGCTCTTCATCACCAACGACGTCGCGCTGCTGAAGCTCAGCGAACCGGTTCCGCTGGGGGATACCATCGTCCCGGTGTGCCTGCCACCAGAAGGCAGCACTTATGCCGGTCACGAGGTCAGCACGGGGGGAGGCCAACACACTGTCGCACTAATCCGAGCGCTACTGCTACTGAACACGCCGTTTCGTTGCAGGGTATCGTTACCGGCTGGGGTAGGAAGGGCGACGGCTCGTTCCCGATGCGGCTGCAGGAGGTGCACGTGCCGATCCTGGCCAACGACGAGTGCCACAACCAGACGCAGTACTTTCGCTTCCAGATCAACGACCGCATGATGTGCGCCGGGATTCCCGAGGGTGGCAAAGACTCCTGCCAAGGTGACAGCGGTGGGCCGATGCACGTGTTCGATCCGGACGCGAACCGCTACATGATCGCAGGCGTTGTTTCGTGGGGATTCGGTTGCGCCCAGCCAAAGTTTCCCGGCATCTACGCCCGCGTCAACCGGTTCATTTCGTGGATTAATTTCAACACCAGGGACGCTTGCACTTGCCAATGACGCACTGGGACGGGTCCGATTGTACGTCGACAGATAGGTAAAAATGTACCAGTAGTACCTGAAGTGTGACCGATAAAAGTGTTTCGAGACTTATTCCTTCAAAAATATGCCTTTCTTTATTGGAACGCTCAGTTGAGAAATTCATCACACGCGCCCCGGCAGCGAGGCGTCGACTACTGAGGCCGACTGGCAATTTATTCAAATCCAGCCCGCCTGCTCACTCACTCTCGATCGCGTCGTGCATCGGTGATCTTCTCAGAAAGGTGAAAGCTCTCGCCGGAGGACTTCGGATGACACTTTTTCTCACCTTCGCTCTGCTCGATTCAGCGGCCGATCGTTCTGTCAATGTACTTTACGTGTGCCTGTTTGTCTCATTACAGAAGCAAGGTGGTAATCGGGTTTAACGAGGTGTTAAAAATCAAACAAACGTCAAAGTTACCCGGTTCAGCGCACCCGCATTGTACCGGGTGTGCCTTTTTTGCCCCCTCCCATGACTGAGTTGAGTTGTTTGCCCATCGATCGCTATTTGGTTTGAATATATTCACTTTTTTCGGTTTTTTATTTCAGATGGGGCACGATAAGAAAACACTTTAGCATGACTCACATTCGCGTGGTGCTCGGTGAACGATTCTGTGCCAAAGTTTTCGTTGAGTTGAGTGATCGAGTGAACTTGAACCAGCAGATTGGCTATGAAATTGTACGACAACCCGAGTAGGATTCCCCTGAAGGCAGAATTGGAACTTCACCTGAAAACCAGTCGAGAAATCGCTCTTTGAATGTGCTGTGTACACATTTGCGAGTAGTAAACTGGCGAGTAATAATTTAATCGAATTTCGGCGTATATTGCGGTTTTCGGGCACATCCATTCGAACAGCTACTCAAAACAAACTAGATTTCTGGAAGCTAAGTTCGTTTAGTTTTCGTTTAGTATCCATCCAGATTTAGGCTAGCTGTTAGCGTTCTGTCGAGTATAAAAAATAACAAAATCATGTCACAAAGATGCGCTAAAATCACAATAGATCCCATTGTTTTCCAGAAAAGCTCTTTTAAATTGAGTTTGTGCATCATAAGGAGAAGTCTGCGGCGACTACGACATTGAAAGTTATAGCCGGGTTAGCACTGGCATCGAAAAGGCGAATGATGTACACAAAGTTGATAAAACCCTCTGTTGCGGCGAACTGAAAATGTTCCGATCGCGTGTAAATGGCTTTTCTGTCGCTATAGTCATTAAACTTCTCAAGAAAGGTCTCAAAATTATGCTAATTACTCCCCGAATTGATCATGATCTACTGAACTAGTTCCAGCTGAACTAGACCTCAGGCACCGGCAAGGAACCGACGAAGTACTCTGAGGGACATTGAAACGGCTGGTCAGGAATCTGTGGGTTACATCATTAGCGTTCATCCCCCGGGCGCGATCCCCGATGCCTTCTGTGCTTCCGTCAAGGATCATTCGCCCTCGGCAGCGCATGTGCTAATCGGTGGTTGACGGACCGCCTGAGTCACCGCCGCGGGGCGGCGTACATGAACAGTCGCACCAGCGAGCTACACACGGGCTCGTAAACGCCCGCGGTACCATCCTTGAACTTCACGTACGAACGCACCCACGATTGACGGTCTGCCGAGTTGCCGGTTCGTTGCGAGAAGGCTGAGATATGGATGCGGTTTCAAGGTCCGCCAGTCCTAAGCCAGTTGAATGTCGCCATCATCTGCATTTCCTAATGTGAGAAAGGTGACAGCGAGAACCATTGTTCAAGTTCAACGTGGAAAAAAAGGTATCGCTGCATGCTGCGTGTGTTGTAACATATGGGGGTTGATGGTTGCCGCGCGTGTTGTGTGTTGTTGCTTTGCGTATATTGTTGTTACAGTTCGCTGGCAGCTCCAAGGGCAGGGCTTATTCTGCGTGATCTTCAACTGACGCGAGTTGGTTGATCAATTTAAAAGCAATTCTGCATCGTGAGTCTAGGTATGGTGGATTTATATTACATGGAAATGAAGCACAAAATGAATAAAAATAAAATGAAATTCGTATGCGTTAGCTACGAAAGTGTGTGGTTTTGATTGAACGATGCTTCCGGTTGATTGTTGCACTAAATTGATTAATGATATTGACCGAACTACCTTCGCACACCATGCTAGATAAAAGCCAATTGTATAACATCGGGCTGCAAGTTCACTTCCACGGCTGCACGAAGAAACGATTGCAACATAATGGAAGTGATCAATGTTATGTAGCAATGTGTTATGTTCCATATGTTTCGAGCAAGTGCAGGGGGTCTCGCATACGCTTGTGTAATCATTCCTACACCCCCCACCCACCCATCGTCTCACCTTTACCTTGCGCCATGAATGATCGATTCGGTGTTTTGAAAGAATAATCAAACTCGTGGACTTTCAGACCGGTTGTCATGCGCTCAATGCGGTGCTTCTGATAAAAGATAGGTCAGGGTCACGGTGAGACAAGGTTTTAGATTGATGGCGATCTTCCCGCGGTGTGTCTACTCCTAGGCTATACTGTTGTGCAACTAGTATAGTGTTACGAAATTCAACCGATACCGGTACGGACGACATTGAACCATGAAGGCCCGACGAATGTGAAGCACGACGATTGACCGGGGAATTTCCCACAGATCTGTTTAAGGCCTTAGACGTGCATTTCAGGAAATATCCGATCAAACTCTTCCTGCTGAATCATCATCGCTGGCCATGCAGCTTCCCAGACGTACGACGAATTCTATATTTTAAAATGGTGGATGGTTAAACAATAAATTTGAACATTCTTTGATACTGTCTGATGTACTGAACATACTGTCTGTAACTTGCCGTTGTTTTTTGGTGAATTCGATTTGGGTAAGCCGGAGACTGTTTGTCTCTATTATTAATCGAATGCTGTATGAAATGCTTGTTAAAAACGCAAAACAGCAATCGCATATTTCTATCATACTACAGGAGCTCCAGACCTCAAGGATGAGCCCTTGGTGAAAAGCGATCCCCCCGGTGAGATATGATAGCGTGCCCTTTGATCACCACGGTGGCACGCCGATGGGGGAGGAAGTGTACAACGAAATGTGTGAAAACCAAAAACAAGAAACAATCACCACAACCATTGCACCGATGCACATTCGAGCGTGATTTGCATGCCAAAAGGGCTGTGCCGGCCACGTTCCTCTTGAGAAGCAGTAGAAGCACCGCGGCAGGGGTGCTGATCCCGAAAGACGGAATATAAACAAACAAACCAACGATCGCATGCTGCTGACGACGCTAACGATCATGAAGGTTTGCACGGCCGAATTCCCTCTTTATTGTCACTACCACTACAATAAGTGGCGCCGGAGGTTGGCCAGAGGAGATTGCTCTCTGTATTGTCGTCTCTCCCTCTCTCTCTCTATCTGTCCCACCCCTCTCTCTCTCTCTCTCGCTCAACTTCTCTCTCTCTCTCTCTCTCTCTCTCTCTCTCTCTCTGGGGCGCTCGTATCATGGACTCTTATCGGCGTGAGTCGTGCAAGCACAAACACTACCACCAGCGAGCAAGGAAGCCAGGGCACGCGATGTGTGTTAGTAGAACCAAGGGCAACCTGCAGATGCCGTTCAAGTTACTCTCACTTTCCGCTCGCACTATGAGGTAATTGTCCACCGCGTAATCATCGCGCACTGCCGCCTTGGATGCGCGCGAGCGGTGTGGTGGTAATGTCGCGCCGCGTAGACGTATGGATCACTGACACACAGGCGCAGCCGCTGGCGGAGCGCAGGTGAAAATAATGGATTCGTCGTCGACGAGCAGTGTGGCCACTGCGGCGGTGTGTTTGTACGCGCGCCCCATGTACGGCGGGGAGTACGCGCAAAAGGCGCGTCCGTGCCCGTATCGCATGCTGCCACTACTGCCGTTGGAACGAAGACGACACGAGATCGGCATCAGCAGCAGCAGCAGCAGCAGCTGTAGCAGCAGGGATACGGAAGGGAACTGAAGGAACCATCGCCAAACACAAAAGGTCCCGCACACCACATTGACACGAGTTCGATCACTGGCGGTGTCGGAGCGCACCGACGTCGGTCCAAGGTAGTCCACGACGTCCCGCGTCATCATTGTCGCGCCGCGAGCTGAACCTCTTGAACCTTCTGGGTTCGTATCGGAACGTGTGCGTATAAAAGCTACGCCGACAGCCACTGTCAGTCACAGAACCTTGCGGCGTTCCATCGAGATCCGGTCCGCGCCCGGTCGTGCTTCATCATTCTCGGAGTCCTTTTGCCACTTAGCGCTCGTGCAAGTCTCCCGCCCTAGTCTAGTTCTCAACGCTCGGTGATCCTTGTCATGATCATGAACCGATCCTCATCCGTGCATTTGATGGCGATGTGGCTGCTGATGCTTGCGTTCCTGGCCGGTCAGCTCCTGGCGGCCCCTGCCAGCAACTCCAGCGGCTCCTGCGATTGTGGTGAGTTCAAAGGGCAGCTTTTGCTCCTGGGAGGTCAAACATAAGGTTTCCGGGCAAGTGCGCAACACGTCCACAGCCGACGCGCAGTGACACGTTGAGAAAAGTGAATGGTTATGCTGAACAATGTAAACAACAGGTCCCCGAACACCAGCGTCGCACCTGCGGGTGATCTTCCCAAGGTTGGTGCAAGTGCAACGGTGCATAATGCAGGACATCGCGCAGGAGTGCACCGTCTCGTGCACGTAGACCAAACACAGTCAACCGATTGCATAAGAAATCATGCCGATCAGCGTGCGACGCCAGTGGCCAGTGCCGAGAGGGAAAAGTGCATTTCAATGTGCGAATGAATGGAACCAAAAATCAACAATAGCGAAAAACAACGAACGTCGCAGTTTCACTTTCGTTCACCAAAACAAACGACAGCGCGGGCCAGGAGCACGAGGAGGGGAAGATCTTCACTGCATCCTACGGCCAATCGGTTTCGGGGGTGAAGTAACTAATTCTTCGCTCGTTCCCCTTGTGCTGCTCCTCCCAAGGATTCGCGTGCATGTGGTTCGTTCGGCTGGCTAGCTGTGAAAATCTCCCCTCGTCGTGGACTGTGTCTGTGTGTGTGTGTGTGTGGGTACTGGTTCGGTGGGTGTGTTTTCGGAGGGCCAAGAAAATGGCCATCAAATGAGGCCAGCCTTAAAATTAGGTTAAACGTACGCATGCGCGAAGCATCGGTCTTATCCGTCGTGCATAATTGCAGTGTACATCAGTGGCTGCATCTGTGTGTATACGCTTTATTCGCGCGCGCGCGCGCGCGGGTTGTTGTGACCCTACCCGTGTTGCTCACGGACATGGCTGCAATTGTTGTGGACAAAACATGTGCGCGAATGCTGTCCCGCGCGCGGCGAATGTCAGTGAGAAAAGAAGATGGCGCACCTGTAACGCTGCTTCTTGCGCGACAGCACGATCGCGCTGTGCAACAGTCGAATGTTTTGTGACATGACGATGTGTGACATATATATTTCGCCACCGGAGATGTTGCGTGTGCACTCGAGTGGGGCGATCGATCGCTGGCGGTTGTTCGCGAGGGGAGGGGACGGAAGAGGAGAAATCCAATTTTTTAATTATTATTTTCGTACTAGTCTTATCCCACCTACCGGAATATAAACTTGAAGAACGCGAAGTTCAAAGAAACCCCTCTGCGATGAGTCCCAGAACATCTATTCTGCTTCAACTCGTTCCCCACTTGAGGTGTCTTTCGTGTTTCTTCCAATTGCAGTGTGTGGCGTGGGAGGACGCACGAACCGCATCGTTGGCGGCAGTGAAACAACCGCGCATCAGTTCCCGTGGCTCGCCGGTCTCTTCCGACAGGGCAAACTGTACTGCGGGGCGTCCGTTGTTTCGCGCAACTTTCTGCCCTTGGTGAGATGAGCCCTTGGTGAAAAGCGATCCCCCCGGTGAGATATGATAGCGTGCCCTTTGATCACCACGGTGGCACGCCGATGGGGGAGGAAGTGTACAACGAAATGTGTGAAAACCAAAAACAAGAAACAATCACCACAACCATTGCACCGATGCACATTCGAGCGTGATTTGCATGCCAAAAGGGCTGTGCCGGCCACGTTCCTCTTGAGAAGCAGTAGAAGCACCGCGGCAGGGGTGCTGATCCCGAAAGACGGAATATAAACAAACAAACCAACGATCGCATGCTGCTGACGACGCTAACGATCATGAAGGTTTGCACGGCCGAATTCCCTCTTTATTGTCACTACCACTACAATAAGTGGCGCCGGAGGTTGGCCAGAGGAGATTGCTCTCTGTATTGTCGTCTCTCCCTCTCTCTCTCTATCTGTCCCACCCCTCTCTCTCTCTCTCTCGCTCAACTTCTCTCTCTCTCTCTCTCTCTCTCTCTCTCTCTCTCTGGGGCGCTCGTATCATGGACTCTTATCGGCGTGAGTCGTGCAAGCACAAACACTACCACCAGCGAGCAAGGAAGCCAGGGCACGCGATGTGTGTTAGTAGAACCAAGGGCAACCTGCAGATGCCGTTCAAGTTACTCTCACTTTCCGCTCGCACTATGAGGTAATTGTCCACCGCGTAATCATCGCGCACTGCCGCCTTGGATGCGCGCGAGCGGTGTGGTGGTAATGTCGCGCCGCGTAGACGTATGGATCACTGACACACAGGCGCAGCCGCTGGCGGAGCGCAGGTGAAAATAATGGATTCGTCGTCGACGAGCAGTGTGGCCACTGCGGCGGTGTGTTTGTACGCGCGCCCCATGTACGGCGGGGAGTACGCGCAAAAGGCGCGTCCGTGCCCGTATCGCATGCTGCCACTACTGCCGTTGGAACGAAGACGACACGAGATCGGCATCAGCAGCAGCAGCAGCAGCAGCTGTAGCAGCAGGGATACGGAAGGGAACTGAAGGAACCATCGCCAAACACAAAAGGTCCCGCACACCACATTGACACGAGTTCGATCACTGGCGGTGTCGGAGCGCACCGACGTCGGTCCAAGGTAGTCCACGACGTCCCGCGTCATCATTGTCGCGCCGCGAGCTGAACCTCTTGAACCTTCTGGGTTCGTATCGGAACGTGTGCGTATAAAAGCTACGCCGACAGCCACTGTCAGTCACAGAACCTTGCGGCGTTCCATCGAGATCCGGTCCGCGCCCGGTCGTGCTTCATCATTCTCGGAGTCCTTTTGCCACTTAGCGCTCGTGCAAGTCTCCCGCCCTAGTCTAGTTCTCAACGCTCGGTGATCCTTGTCATGATCATGAACCGATCCTCATCCGTGCATTTGATGGCGATGTGGCTGCTGATGCTTGCGTTCCTGGCCGGTCAGCTCCTGGCGGCCCCTGCCAGCAACTCCAGCGGCTCCTGCGATTGTGGTGAGTTCAAAGGGCAGCTTTTGCTCCTGGGAGGTCAAACATAAGGTTTCCGGGCAAGTGCGCAACACGTCCACAGCCGACGCGCAGTGACACGTTGAGAAAAGTGAATGGTTATGCTGAACAATGTAAACAACAGGTCCCCGAACACCAGCGTCGCACCTGCGGGTGATCTTCCCAAGGTTGGTGCAAGTGCAACGGTGCATAATGCAGGACATCGCGCAGGAGTGCACCGTCTCGTGCACGTAGACCAAACACAGTCAACCGATTGCATAAGAAATCATGCCGATCAGCGTGCGACGCCAGTGGCCAGTGCCGAGAGGGAAAAGTGCATTTCAATGTGCGAATGAATGGAACCAAAAATCAACAATAGCGAAAAACAACGAACGTCGCAGTTTCACTTTCGTTCACCAAAACAAACGACAGCGCGGGCCAGGAGCACGAGGAGGGGAAGATCTTCACTGCATCCTACGGCCAATCGGTTTCGGGGGTGAAGTAACTAATTCTTCGCTCGTTCCCCTTGTGCTGCTCCTCCCAAGGATTCGCGTGCATGTGGTTCGTTCGGCTGGCTAGCTGTGAAAATCTCCCCTCGTCGTGGACTGTGTCTGTGTGTGTGTGTGTGTGGGTACTGGTTCGGTGGGTGTGTTTTCGGAGGGCCAAGAAAATGGCCATCAAATGAGGCCAGCCTTAAAATTAGGTTAAACGTACGCATGCGCGAAGCATCGGTCTTATCCGTCGTGCATAATTGCAGTGTACATCAGTGGCTGCATCTGTGTGTATACGCTTTATTCGCGCGCGCGCGCGCGCGGGTTGTTGTGACCCTACCCGTGTTGCTCACGGACATGGCTGCAATTGTTGTGGACAAAACATGTGCGCGAATGCTGTCCCGCGCGCGGCGAATGTCAGTGAGAAAAGAAGATGGCGCACCTGTAACGCTGCTTCTTGCGCGACAGCACGATCGCGCTGTGCAACAGTCGAATGTTTTGTGACATGACGATGTGTGACATATATATTTCGCCACCGGAGATGTTGCGTGTGCACTCGAGTGGGGCGATCGATCGCTGGCGGTTGTTCGCGAGGGGAGGGGACGGAAGAGGAGAAATCCAATTTTTTAATTATTATTTTCGTACTAGTCTTATCCCACCTACCGGAATATAAACTTGAAGAACGCGAAGTTCAAAGAAACCCCTCTGCGATGAGTCCCAGAACATCTATTCTGCTTCAACTCGTTCCCCACTTGAGGTGTCTTTCGTGTTTCTTCCAATTGCAGTGTGTGGCGTGGGAGGACGCACGAACCGCATCGTTGGCGGCAGTGAAACAACCGCGCATCAGTTCCCGTGGCTCGCCGGTCTCTTCCGACAGGGCAAACTGTACTGCGGGGCGTCCGTTGTTTCGCGCAACTTTCTGGTCACGGCCGCGCACTGCGTAAACTCGTTCGAGCCCAGCGAGATCAGGGTAGGTATAAATCGGAGCAACACGATGCGAGATGCCCTTCACCCTATCGATCGTTCTTTTCGACACGTATACCGACATTTCCCTGCAGGTATACCTGGGCGGACACAACATCGCAAAGGACTACACCGAGTTGCGGCGCGTGAAGCGCATCATCGACCATGAGAACTTTGACATCTTCACGTTCAACAACGACATCGCCCTGCTCGAGCTGGACAAACCGCTGCGCTTCGGTCCGACAATTCAGCCGGCGTGTCTGCCGGACGGAAGTAAGTGCACCCAACAGGCCGGACGTACCGAGCGCTGTGTACTAACTGTCTTGGGTGTTTTTCGCACCGCACAGGTACAATGGATTTTACCGGATCGCTGGGAGTGGTCGCAGGATGGGGCCGGATCGAGGAGAAGCGGGCCCCTTCCAAGACGTTGCGATCGGTGGAGGTTCCCATCTGGTCGCAGCAGCAGTGTCTGGACGCCGGCTACGGTAGCAAGAAGATCTCGGCCAACATGATGTGCGCCGGATACCACGATGGCCAGAAGGATGCGTGCCAGGGCGACAGCGGCGGGCCGATGCACAAGATGGGGCAGCTCGGCAGCATGGAGGTGATCGGCGTCGTTTCGTGGGGCCGCGGCTGTGCCCGGCCGAACCTGCCCGGAATCTACACGCGCCTCGTGAACTACCTGCCGTGGCTGCACGACAAGCTGGCCAACGAGTGCCTCTGCCCGCCGAAGGACATTGCCCGCAGGATCTAGGACTTGGCGGGTTGCTCCCTCGCACGGCCATTCGTTTTCGCTGTTGATAATTTATTCGTTTTCTAGTCACAAGAAACCATAGGATGTAGGGGCTACGATGAAACAGCTACAACTACTACTAGCCTTTAAGTTTTGAGGAAACACTTGTTCCCGCCGTAAAATAAATGCGTTCTTCGAAAGCATGCGTCTCACAACTGACTCTGTTGTTGTTGCTTGGCAACTTCTCATTTGCACCCAGTGCGTGTGTGTGTGTGTGTGTGTGCGTGTGCGGTGGCGCTTTTCTCTGTGAACATGTTCCTCGCTCACCGGTTGAATCCGGCCTACGAAATTGACAGTTTCCTGCCGGACCTCCGGGTGTACGTTTCTGCACACGCATCCTCTCGCCACTGCTGACTACCGAAGACACACACACGCTGTCAGCGGACAGATTGAGCGATACTGGGGGCCCGAAGCCGGGCCATTTCCGACCAAGCTGGAGTCCCAGCTCATCGCGAAACGCGAGCGAACGCGGTCGTACGGGTTGCAGTAGAAAGTGGGTATATGCGATCGAGCATCTCCCACCCAACAGGCAGAGGGAGCTGAGGCACGAGACGATCGTTCGGCGCAGGGAAAACCAAAAGTGGACTCACCCCTCCGATCAGCGCCGAGGGAGAGGAAATGAAAGTGAATCTCCAGCGGACGGACCGCGGTCCGCGTGATTCGCGCTTACGGGACGCACGGTTGCTGCTCTCACGTGTCGGAAACATTTCACTCCCATCCCAACTCTGCTTCCATCTCCTTCGCACGTGCGGGGCGTGTGGCATACGCTCTCGCTCCGTCCGTCTGTGATAAGGCGCTCTCTTTCACCGTGCGACGCGATGCTCCCGCGGCGGCGCGAAGTCACGAACCTCACGCTCGCGATCGTCGATCGCTGACGGCGGTGGAAAATGAAAGTAGTTTCCGTCGGTCGCGATCCTCCGCCAGTGCAGCGAAGGAAGCCACACTGTCAAGGCCACTCGAGCAGGAGCCGACCGTGCGACTACGGCGCTGCAGGACACCGTGCAGGACTCATATCGGTGCTAGAGATCGCAAGGGCCACAGCATCGCCGTCGAACCGCAGTTACTAGAACGGTCAGTTAGTGTCTGGGCTAGCTCTCGGTTATCCAACCGTACCATCGGGAGTGTGCGGTGGAGAAAATCGCTCAAATTCGCGACGGTGATTGGATAACGATAACCAATTGATCAACTACGTGATCGCAGCGAGTATTTGTACACACGATCCAAAGACTGCGGTAGCCATTTAGCCATTCGATTCGATACCGTTTGTTGTTCCGCAAACGGTATGGCAAACGGGCCCAGTGCGGTGAGTGCGGTGAAGTCCGTGCAATATCGATTGGATTGGAGCGCATGAAAATTTACATAACCCTTTCGAGACGGTGACGCTAGCTGGTGACGAATTTCGTAGTGCAGTGCACGTTTTCCGTAGCGTTCACGCTTGCGAAATCGAATTTCACCGATCGCTCCCACCACCATCGGTGGCGAGATCTCCGGAGCCAACTCCAGGCGCTTCACCGTGCGGGCGTTCGGTTCTGCAAAGATCGCAGCAACGTTGGCACCATTCTTGGCAGCTTCGCCGGACGCGCGGACGCCAGACGGTTGTTTCGGGTGCAAGTGTTACATGTTTCCCCAGTGGCGCGTGTCCGGGTTCGGACCATTTCACTTTCAACCGTGGTCGTGATAGTGTGGCTCTGTCTGCGCTCGGTGGTGGCTGCCGGTCGATCGAGTCGTTGGTTTGAGAAGGTTGGTAAACACGCTCCCAGGCCCCGGGACGCAGAGGCTGGGGCGTTCCAATGCGACCTGATCGATTCAGTATGTGAGCGGATTTGTGTTGGCCTCTTTCGGTGGTGTTACGGTACGGCACTGGTGGTGGCCGTTGGCAGGCGTTCGACCCATCACGCCACTCGGCACGAAGGCGGGCAGATAAACTTTCTTCATCATTTTAATAAACACCACCAGGAGCGAGGCGTCGTAGGGGTGGTGGTGAAGGTGGCGAGTTCGGGGATGGTGAAGTGGCTTTTTTCGGGTTTGAAGGAGAAACATGTGTGAGACCAAAGTGTGTCACCGCTGGAAGTTATCTAAATTTGCAAACGCTCCAATGAGTAGACGTGAGTTCGTGGGTAGCCGTGGGTTTTTTTCGACTAGTAAGCCTTGCAAAGTGGCGCCGTTCGTGGCGAAAAGTGACCGTTTTCGAAGGTTGTCGATGGTGTGGAGAGTGACAAAATCTGAAACAACAACGCGAAGTAAAATGGAATGAAAACACACCTTTGGACGCAGCATCCAGCGGCAATGGGCAGTCCCAAATGGGGAAAAACTGGAGGATTACCGGGAACGGCGATGAAACCTTTCACTACCGTTGGTGAATCATACTGAGCTGCAACGAAACATCCACAGACACGCGCTGCACGCGACCCTCAGAACCCGGGGAGTGTTAAACGATTTATTACGTGCAATGGCATCGGCATCTTGCC
>JAOEFI010000003.1:45874743-45905805 GCA_034621735.1 Anopheles plumbeus
ATTCAATAAACTTTGGGAATCGACTAGGGGGATAAAATATCGAAAAATTCCTTCAACCATAGTTTTATCGTTTTATGGTCGCATGTTGAATACAAATACGAGAAAATTCAACTCCAGTCATGTGAGGTTTATTACTTTTGGTCCCTTTTTTATTGCATTCCCGGCAATGCCTTGAACCTGATGCCAGCGCCGACTTCTCGCACCGAGAGCGATGAACTTTTCGACTGCCAGTGAGCTTTAACGTCGAGATCGTTTGCTCGCCGCGGATAAGCGGAAAGGCCTTTCACTGAAGTGCACTTTTCGAGCGGATGTAGCAATTTAAAAGCATAGAAAAGCTAGCGAGTCTACGTAGGCCATTTTTCTCGCGTCACTGATATCTCACT
Source organism: Anopheles plumbeus (assembly GCA_034621735.1). Classification (NCBI taxonomy): domain Eukaryota; kingdom Metazoa; phylum Arthropoda; class Insecta; order Diptera; family Culicidae; genus Anopheles; species Anopheles plumbeus. The sequence continues at coordinate 45,875,127 of JAOEFI010000003.1, forward strand.
GTCATCCGGATGGCTATCTTACAGCACCCTCCTTTTCTCTACTTTACACCTGCATGCCGTTGCAATCAAGCGGGGTCCTGTGGCCTTCGCCGACACTTCGCGGTGTGTCGGTGTCCCGAGGTGGGGGTCCGCGGTTAGAAGAAACACGCATCAGCGTACCCATCAGCGTAAGCATTTATCTCTCGACGTCTATCGAAAAGCGAGCCGTGCAGCTGGCAGAAAAAAAGAAAACATGCTCCTTCGACAGCCCCGGTCGGTGAGTCCGGCGGAGATAAGACTGGCCAATGCCACCGGGAGCATTAGATCCGGTGTACACTTTTCTTGCACAAGCCGCAACGCACAAACCCGCGCGCCAGCCAGGTGGTTGGCTGTTGAGGGATTCCTTTCATTATATCATAGACCAGTGGGATTAGCGGAGAGATGTGTGTTGCTTGCATTATCTTCGTTTTTTTCTCGCAAGTGAATCTTTTTTCTCTCCATCTCACAGTGCAGCTCCCGTGTGCTGTCCAGTGTGTGCGGGGCGGTTGGAAAACATTCCAACGAGCGATCCGTGCGTGAGAAGCGCGAACGAGAAGGTACCGAAGACGGTCGCCTCCACCGGTTGAATGGTTGAATGAAAGTGAAAAAGCAGCGGGCTGGTCAGGGGCAGCGGGTCCAACGGGCGTACACGCGCGGGGAAGGCGGACATGGACACGGCCGACACGGACCAAACTGATGTTAAATAATGTTCCCCGAGCCGTCGTGCTTTGCCGCGAGCAGAAGAAAGTGAAATGAGATTATGAATCGTGTAAACACCGCTCCAGCAACAACGCGTTAGTGAAACCTGGAGTGAAAAAAAGTCGAAGTCGAAATAGAAGCACGCCGTACTTGAAGTCGCAAATCGAAGGAACTGGCGCTGTGGGCTGTGTAGGAGCAGAATAAACTATTGGTAAAACCTGCTACTTAAGATAAACTGCGGGACTCCTAAAGGTGTTGAAGGAACGTTGCGATAGTACTACACAGGGAAATGCATCTGAAAATGGCGGCTCCTTTCCAAAGTAGAATGATCATTTCCACGACGCTAATATTGGTGCTAACTGGAGCCATTGGAGCCGTGGTGGTGGAGCCGCGTGCGAACTGGAACGGTACGGAGCTGAACGGCCGGAACGGGCGGTTTCTTTTCGACACACTCTTCGGGCTCAACACGGCCGCCTTCTCGCTGGACGACGACGACGACTTGACCAACAATCAGGTGAAAAGTTGTGACTGCGGTAAGTGGCAACAATGGGAAGTATGCAGCGTCGATGCAGCGCTCCCATCGCGGATCAGCTGATCGCGGGCCCGTTTCGCAGGTTCTCGAAAATTGCTGCTCATCTGTGGTGCGGGTTGCATACCTGTCGGGCGCTTCGCTGCAGCTGTGGAACTTTCGCCCTGCCCAAGCGTTGCTGTTTGTAATTGCACGAGTGTGACGGAACGATTTGTTGTTTCAGAATGTGGAGCAGCGAACCAGGAAATAAGGATTGTGGGAGGACGGCCAACTGGCGTCAATCAGTACCCCTGGCTAGCACGGCTGGTGTACGACGGCCAGTTCCACTGTGGAGCATCGCTTCTCACCAAGGACTACGTGTTGACTGCGGCGCATTGCGTTCGAAGGTACGTTTCGGAACAAATTTAGGGGAATTTGTTTTTCTATTTTTCAATGTCTATCGCTTATTTTCTCCATTCTCCGCGCAGGTTAAAGCGCAACAAGATTCGCGTGATTCTGGGCGACTACGATCAGTTCGTCGCTAGCGAGACGCCCGCCATAATGCGCGCGGTAACGGCCATCGTCCGGCACCGGAACTTTGACCAGAACTCGTACAACCACGACATTGCCCTGCTGAAGCTGCGCAAACCGGTCGAGTTCACCAAAACGATCCGGCCCGTCTGTCTGCCCAAGGAGCGGAGCGAACCGGCCGGCCAGCTGGGCACCGTGGTCGGCTGGGGAAGGACGGCGGAGGGAGGCGTCCTGCCGGCGCTGGTGCAGCACGTGGACGTACCGATCCTGACGCTAGACCAGTGCCGCACCATGAAGTACCGCGCGTCCCGCATAACGACGAACATGGTAAGGATGAGGATGACATTTGGGGAGAATGTTGGAGCTCACGGAACTAAATCGCCACTTACCATTGCAGCTGTGCGCCGGGAAGGGAAAGCAGGACTCCTGCCAGGGCGACTCCGGAGGACCACTGCTGGTGCGGAACGGGGACAAGCACGAAATCGTCGGGATTGTCTCGTGGGGCGTTGGCTGCGGCCGGGCCGGCTATCCCGGGGTGTACACCCGTGTGGCACGCTACCTCCCCTGGCTGCGGGCGAACCTGGACGACACCTGCCTCTGCTCGAAGTGATATTGGATAGGCGAGGATGTTGATGTTGTAAATAAAACGTGAATACAACTATCACTGACAAATACCACCACCGGGGCCGGGAGTTTGCCTTGCTGCACGGCGGAATGAGGCCACGGCAGGCAACTGTTCCATTTCGGGCGCCCATCTGCATCCCATGGGGTGATAAATTCGCCCGCCTCATCACGCGACACAGAATGTTTTTTAATAATTGGAACAAGCATAAAGTTCCCCGTTGTGGCGCGCTGGCATGTGTTTTGTATAAAGTGAAGGAAGCAAAAAAATAATTAAAAATAAAATAAACCACCGGCGAGCAAACATCGTGTAACGAACCGCAGCTGAAACGCTGGATCGAATGCTGGTAAAACAAAGCACCTATTTACAAGAAATGGGAGCATGAATGGTGTGAAGCGGCAAAACTGACTCGATATGAATGGAGCTAGAAAGAAAATTTCCCACCTACCGAACGCGACAAGGACAAACAGACACGCCCCACGTCCACAGACACGTCCATACATCATGAAGCACCAAACGATAGCAAAAGACTCATTATCGCACATAAAACATCATAATTGAATCATCGTCCCGGCGGCGGTGGAGAAACGATGAAAGAGAATGACCGTTACCCCTAACACCCTATGTGGGGGTTTTTTTTTTTTTTGTGAAGTATGATATGTTTGGTTCGTGGGATCGCCGGTTTGTGTTTTCGGTAGTTCATATCAGGAAATTGGGCTTTCCATTTTACCCTTCACCTGCTGAGATAACGAAAGGTTGCTAAAGATGCATGTGGTTTCATTTTACTCGTTCCACTATGGCCCGTTTCGTAATGACTGTAACGTATTTCTTCTTCCTCGAACACCCCTTCCTTTTCCGAATCTCCACGGAATCAGGCAATTATCGTGATTAGAATTGGCTATATTCCCATGGCAGTAGTGGCTAAATTCATCAAATTATACGCTCTTTTCGTTGGAGAAAATGGCAATTGTTGTACTTTTTTTGTTGCTTGTTTTGCTGTGCTATAATTGCGTATCATTTGGAGCAATAAATCAAAACATAATAGCTCGATGCTCAGCGACTGAATGGGAAGTAGGGAAATAGAAAGGGGAAAACGATTTTTCCGCAGGTAAAACTGAACGATGTAACATTGCCCGTAGCTTAGATTTGGTCCTATTATTGCTTCCTTTATATTTTAATTGTTCTTCTAAACTAAATATAACGTCTTTAAATTTCCTAAATCCCACTAAGTGAACTTTGTTTATACTTTTTTGATTCTTAGGAATTAACTTTTTCAGCACTTAAACATGAATAAATAGATTGAAATCAAAAAAAATCTACACAATGGATACGGCTACAATCATTTGGATATGGATATACATATACATACCTACAATGGATTGAATAATATTAAATTGAAACTAAAAGTGGTGAAAACTTCGAATCAAAGGGCCCCTCAAGGTGAAGGCTCGGATCGGCAATCGTTTGACGCTAAGCCGTTGTTTCCCAAACACCCTAAAGAGTCTAATGAAAACTATGTTTGACCGCATGAAATGCACCGCGATCGCCTGGCTTAACAATTCCGACGAAAACAACTGCCCTTCTCGGGGTCAAGAACATCTTGTCGAACAGCTAACAATCTTTCACTCAACGGCTTTTAACCCGTGTGCGTTTGTCACGGACATGGATACGAATGGTCAAAGATCGAACCGCTTCCGAGGCACCTCGTCTCGTAAATACGAGAACAGATCGAAAGGGCGTCTTTCTTGCGTGTGTGGAAAGTGTTGCGCATTTGTTTACCTTTCCTTCCTGCCGAGCTGCTTCGGTGTCTTCGATCCATGCCTCGTTCTTCGACGGCTGTCCCATCACAAACGGGCGAGCGGAGCGGAGCTGGAGTGACGGGCCGGGCGGTAATGGGGGCCCGCGCTGCTACACGCGATCGCGCCGTCTTCGCCAACGTCGGATGAACTCTTCGCCGTCTCTTCGCGCGAAGGCGACCGCACACTGCAGCGATGGTAAAAAAAGAAGCGGCGCAAGTGCGTCGGAGAGAAAGCCGACCGTGCGGCTGCGTGGAAGCGCTTATCAAAAAAGCGTGGCCCGAAGACGAAAGCACGATCAGTTCAGTCAGTGACCGCCAGCGAAGCGGACGTCTCCGAGGGAAGCGCACAAGCCGCCAGCCAGTCTTCCAAGTCAGCAGTCGAGCCAGACGTCGGTCTTCGCGCGCTGGAGTGGAAACATCGAGCACAAGTTCAAGGCACCGTGAGGCCTTCCGAAGGCAACCCGTTCAGAGGGTCGTCACAGGCCACACAGTGCGCGCCCGGTGGGGAGCTGGGATTTTCCGAAGTGGAGCCGCGCACACCCGCGCGCCAAACCGTATCGAAATACAGCAGCAGCTCGAAGCCTCGGAGGAAACGAAGGCTACATTCACGGTATACAGCCATCGTCGGCCGAACAATTGGAGTATTACTCAACGAATATATAATTCGTGTCGGGAGTGGCGTGCATGAGTGCGAACGAAAATGTGCAACTTTAGCGTGTCGGTGGTAAATTCGGTTCGTGTGCATGTCTGAACGCGGCTGGCTGTGGGCTGTGGGCGAGAAAACGCAGAAGATCGGAAGAAAAACGCATTAAGTGATTTCCAGCGGGCAGTGGAAGGAATCGTGGTGAGAATCGACTAGCGGGAAGAAGTTCGGAATATCGACTCCGGTCAGTGAGAACTAAACAGATTGTGGAAGAAAATTTCATTCAGAATGGAAGCGAGCAATTTCGCACGGAACATAATGAATGCACACACCGGCATGGTGTTTGGCGTGTTGCTGACGATCGCGATGTTGCTGGGATTGCTGCCGGGTGGGGCCACCGGGAAGCTGCAGGCTACTGGCAAATACGAAATGCTAGCGACACCCAACAAGAACACGGACGAGCGGAGCATCGTCGATAACATGAAGATGCTGTTCGGAACGGGAAGCAACCGGGCTCCCGCACACGATACCCCATCCAGTGCCTGCAGTTGTCGTAAGTAGTGTTAGCCTTTCTTGCAGAAGGTGAAAACAAATGGCTACCTAACGGATCAATCTGAAGGTAGTAATAACGTCTTTTGATAATCGTTGGCGTTTTATCGCACAAAACTTAACCTTCAACAGTTGCTGGGAGGCTTCTGAACTTGGAGGCGACAGAATCACAACACTCCATTAAGGGAACGATACTTTTCCAAAAACTATTTATGATTCGTTTGGTTAAAGCTTTGTTGAGAAAGAAACACAACTTTAATGTGCGCACATCCGCTGGTATGAAAATCATGTAACATAGTGGGCTGCATTTTTTTTTGTTTAACTAATGATAGGTGGATAAATACTAAACCTACTGCAAGGTGCACCCGGGTGCCACTATGACATTCTTCACGTAGCCTCCACATCGGCCGGTTTCGCTAATGAAATGAGCATACAAAGTCTAGACCTTTCGAACTGCTAAAATGTATTCGACGGCGACTCGATTCCGTCGAAATGATCTCAATATTTTGATTTCTCCGCGTCAGAAGCTGGAGGAGTACCGGGGAGACGGGGCTGCCAATAAAATTTAAAAAGGGGACAATGGCAGATCCCAAACGTGGTCGTTGATATTTACACCTCTACCGTAGCCGGGGTGCCCGAAAGGCGTCCGCTGAAAGACAAACCAAAGTTAACGCAAAAACAAAAAAAACGAAACACAGCATCCTACGTGGATTCAAATTTCCGGTCCCGGATGGGGGAAGAGGAAGAAGAACGTGGCGAAAGTGGCCCGGTCGGGGAGAGGTGGGAAGGAAGGAGGATTCCTAACACACACAAACACACATACACACATCCTGATACTGCGAAACGAATGCTGATGAGCTGAGGATTATCTTCACCGTCGATAGTTCCGGGCTCCAGTCCAGGGTCCGCTTCTGGGGTTCGATGAACGTTGGGAATTTTAACGACCCAAACTCGCCCCCAAACTTGGCAAAATCGGGAGCACATGTTGGGGGTTGAATTGACCTTTTCTTTCGTCTCGTGCCAAACACGAACAGGGAAGGGGTTGGGGTGAGGTTTGGAAAGGAAAATTGATACGGCGCCGGTCAGGTTGAGCAAACAACAAAACCTCAACCAGTTTAAACCAAAGTTTGTTTTGATATTTTCTGACACCGACACAGAGGGATAACATTTCATCTCTGTGACGATATTCTGCGTAGTAACGTTTTATTTTTCTTGAATCACCCCTTCAGTCTGAAGCTCGAGCAAGCCCACTGGTTTGAAATTTCAGTGCGCGGTACCCCAAGCCGACGGGTTTAGGCAAAGTGAAACTGATCGAGCGCCTTTCTGCAGCGCCCTTGCCATGCCCGGTACCGATCAGTAAATCGGAAAATGTAGGCGCACACTCCCGTGTATCCGTGCACTGTTTGATTGATTGAGAGGTGGATCGTTTCTACCGGATCATCACCAATTTCCCGCACCCGCCCACGAGCCGTTTTGCCGATTAACAGTCAGCGCCACAGTCCAGCCCAACCGACTGGCCGGTGGTAATGTGGTGCGTACGAATTTGGCCCGGAAAGGTCGACTCACAGCCGTTCCTAGCCATGGGAACACAGCTGGCCGGACAGATCGGGCGAAGCAGCGGGGGCCGCGGCGAGCAACATTGTTGTGGTGATCGTTCCCATTTTCCTGCCCGGCCACCCATTTGCACGGCGACAGCAGTGCCCCACTATTAGCCTCCCAAGGCTCCGGTAGAAAGCTCTTTGATGATCGCTGTTGATTGCATCGCATCGAGAGCATCGTGAAAATCCGTTGGTGGAACGGATTCAAAAACAACAACAAAAACCCGCCCCCAGCGAGAAAAAGGTTTCGGAAATCCTATCAGCCTCCCGGGAGGGGGCGGCGGCGTCAATTTGTAGAAAGAGCGTAGGGTTTTTTGGGTTAGGTTTTTTGGCTTTTCTCCGGCAGACCGCACGTCTCGCAATGTTTCAGATGCGATCTCTCCAGAACGCCGATCGTTCAAACGATCGAGGGCGCGCCTTCCCTGGCGGTCGGGCCTTTGCAGGTGGACTGCCGTTTCTGCCGCGTCGTATCGAACCACTCGGTCGATTAAAGTCTCCGTTTTTCCGTTCTGCAGTTACGGTTACGATTACGGTAATTTCCCGTCGAAAGGAAGTCACCAGAAACGGGTCCACCCCGGGGCCTTGGGAAAAGATCGTGATGGCTGACGGAGGGGGCCAGGCGCGTTCTGGTTTTTTTTGCGTGATGCCATCGAGGGCCCCTTCTATCGTAACGTGCTAATAATTAACGATCGAGTGACACGCACGCACGCCAGTGAAAGCAATTAGAGATCCGTCAAACACTTACGGTACCCGGCTCTTCGACAGGATGCGGCGAGCGGAACGACGCCTCGAGGATCGTCGGCGGGCAGGTGACGGGCGTGAACGAGTTTCCCTGGATGGCCCGGCTGAGCTACTTCAATCGGTTCTACTGCGGCGGTATGCTGATCAATGACCGATACGTCCTGACGGCGGCTCACTGCGTCAAGGGGTAGGCTGGCTTCGCACCGTGCCCGCACGAACTGACCGCCGGATTCTCGCTCAAATTTCATTGCAGCTTCATGTGGTTCATGATCAAGGTGACGTTCGGGGAGCACAACCGGTGCGACGACTCCGTGCGGCCGGAAACGCGATTCGTGCTGCGTGCCATCGCGCAGAAGTTCAGCTTCCTCAACTTCGACAACGACATCGCGCTGCTGAGGCTGAACGATCGCGTGCCCATAACGGACTTCATCCGACCGATCTGCCTACCGGCCGATCCAAGTAAGTCCACGGCTTCAATTTACCATAGTTCACCGCTGCTTCTGCTGCCGGTGGTGTGACCCAAAGGCGAAGGACAGGAACCGTTGTTTTCTTTGTGTGCCTTTTCGTGGCGCTTCGTGAATGCGATGATATTCATTCGGACTTGGTACTGTTTGGGCTTGCGCCTACAGTGCGCAAACACGCTGCACCAAATGTGACCTCCTTTTCCTGTTGCACCACGGCGGTGGTACACCGGGCACCGTACTCATGGGTTCTCCTGTTTTTATGTTTTTTTTGCTCTCCTCCAACCGTCAGATAACGCCTATGTGGACACCAACGGGACGGCGACCGGCTGGGGCACGCTGAAGGAAGACGGCAAGCCGTCCTGCGTCCTGCAGGAGGTCGAGGTACCGGTCCTGTCGAACGAGGTCTGCAGCACGCAGACCAACTACACTGCCTCCATGATCACGGACAACATGCTGTGCGCGGGCTACCTCGGCGTCGGCGAGAAGGACTCCTGCCAGGGCGACTCCGGCGGTCCGCTGATCGCGGCACGCGACGACAAACGCTACGAGCTGATCGGCGTCGTCTCGTGGGGCAACGGCTGCGCCCGACCGTACTATCCGGGCGTGTACACGCGCGTCACGCGCTACCTCGACTGGATCCGGGAGAACTCCAAAGATGGATGCTTCTGCAACGAATGAGCTGTGACAGAGCCGCCAAGGCGTAGGGCCGGCCCCGCGGCGGCCCTCGGAAAGTATTACACCATAATCGATCGCATCTAGCATGTAGGGTAGCGTGAACTGATCGTACTAACCCCCACCGCAACTCCCCTCGGTCAACTCCGGGAGGAGAGCGTCGGATGGGATCCCCGCTGGTGGGGGAGAGTGGGGATGGGAGTGGGATGGAATTTGAAGAAACCGTAAGGCGGGCCGCCGACGATCCGAGTCCGATTCAATTTCTCCTTGCTTCCACGACGTCACCGTGAGTACCGTTAAACTGATCGTGGTTGGAATTTTAAAACGGTAGACATTAATAAACAAAGTGAAGATAAGCGCGGCGAATGGGGGAAAAAAACCAGGTGACTCGAAGACGAATAAAAACCAACCCAACGTTCTGCTTTCTTCCGTGCTTTCGTACGACAGCGGGTGCTTTAGCTCGTAGTCTTCGGCCTCTTGCAGGGACTTTATGAATGGAAAAATACTAGTTCTGCTACTGTGGCGGTCTTCCGAAACGCCGCTGGACGTAGAATGGGGTGACAGCTTCAATACGTTTCTAGACATGGTGAAAGAAAAACAACCCCAGAGCAGTGCGATAGTGAGAACTTTTTCATTTCTCAACCTTGCATAATTGAACGGAACGGATAATCTTCTATTGCATCGATCCGGCGTTCATCTTTTTTGCTTTTCCCTCTCCGGTTGTCCTTTTTCTACGTCCGAGCTCAATGATATCTGTAGCGCGTATCAATTCGATGGGTTGGCGATCAGTCGGTCACATTCCCAGTGGCACAGCGAGCATTGTACCGTACAAGGATATGCTCTTAGTATAGTTAGGAGTATGATACGAATAGTTTTATAAATGTATGGCGATATATGTAACATAACGACCCGGTCCATCGAATGCTTCGTGTGGAAGCATTCGAAGAACATTTTACCTGTAAGAAGCACACAACTTTGGAATAAAATAGATGAAAAGTGTACGAAACATTTGTGTTCCACTTTTGTTTTCGTAGTGAACCATGTGAAAGAAAGGTGAAATCAGATTGTTAAAAAAGACGTAGTTTTATGCTTCTCACCGCTGGAAGGAAGGGAGAGCATGGTAGTAAGTATGGTAAGCTATGCTGTGTATATTGCAAATAAATTAAGCTATATTTATTGTAAATGCAGCAATGAAATGAGCGCACAACAGCTACATATAAACATGTTGTGAAAGAATGGCCACTTTGTTCTAACATAACAATTGAAATAAACACTACATTGCAGATGACTTCAGAAGAATAAAGTTGGCATTCGCGTAACCTTTTGCGCGAGTGGCCCCGTTTTCTTGTTCCCATTCTGCACAGAGCAGATGATCTTTCGCATAATCTTTAATTTTCTCTTGTCTTCTAGACGTACATGCAAACGTACTGTTCACATACAACCATCAGAAATACGAAAGCTGCTGATAAGATGTTGATCCCATGCAGCCAGACGATGGAACGCCAAGGTCCCACCGTCGAACGCTTTCCATCTAAAGTTGCACCGTGTCCTCCTCGGTGCGGTCGAAGAGATCGTCCGGATCTGACACTCTGGCGCTTCCCGTGTTGGATTTCGAGGGCGAGCTTGACGGAAAGCATCGTAAAATAGATCACCGTCGTAAAAAGGGGCACAAAGGCAAGCACTTCTGCAGCGGTTCGCACCCAGCTGCGTTGTAATTCCCGGGTTGGGTATGTATGCGCATTTCCCAGCCATAAACCAACGCCGATCACGGCTGTAAAATCATTACCATAGGACAAATGCCAACCGCCGCAGCTGCGTGTGTCTTGCTTCCACCGCACGGAGATGGTGGTGAGGCGGAGATAGGTCAGAGGAATGGTCTAGGCGGAGCATTCTGGGCCACAAGAAAGGTATCGCTGCACACTAATTGTCGACTCCTCCTAACCCTGGTGCCGGAATCGTGGCGTGATGCGTGTTCAAACAGCATACGGTTCATTTCTTCAGACGAACGTAATGAAACAGCTTTCCCAGAGCTGGGAATTGGCGAAATGCGATTTCCACACACCGGCTGCTCCTGTGTGCAGACCATCCGTACTTTGTACCTCCCGATCCCGGTATCGCTCACGTCATCGCGTACATTCGTTCCAGTTTTTCGCCGTTGTTCTGCTTGGAGTACCCAGCCCCGAAGAGGTGTCCGCGAAGAAGAGCGATCCGGTCACTCTCGGCCAGCTCGGCCGAAGAATGTTACGTCTTTCGCGAACGGACAGCGGGGGCGAAGCGGAGGTGGGCCTCTGGTGGCCCAGTGAATGGAACATTACAACGTCCACTGTCCGGTGGGCGCAGGTTATGTGGAGAATCTAATCCCCCAATCCTCAGGGTCCATGATGACAAACAGCAACTGGGTCAACGCCATCGACACACTTCAGTGGAGCCAGTGTTCGACGCGTTTTGCGCGTAAGATTGCTAGTCCGCGTTTATCCACGTTTCGCGGGCTGCTTCAATCCTCTTCGTTCTACATTCGTTTCTTCTTTCTGCCATTCGCAACAACCGGAGAACGGATGGCGCTCTGCGGTGCAATGGCACTTCGCTGCAGGGCTCCACTCGTGTATGATTCTTGTGGTGGTGTAGGTAGCCGTCCAGAGTGGCCGTGCGTAAGTATTGACACCGACCGGTCCTGTTGAGTGGTTCCACAGCTGCCGCATGTAAAATACAGAGGTTCGGTTATGTTATCCCTCGAGTGGGAATATTCGCACACAACGCACATAACCACCCAAAACAAAAAATGGGTAGTTTTGTCCATTCCCATACTTTTTCTTTCCGAATTATGCATGAAGCTTACATTTATTCAGACTAACTTAGTTAATTCAGACAAAAAGAAGATTCTTCGAAGTTTTAACGAAATTCCAGTTTAACTAGGCGCCGTTTCTTCCGCATGATTAAGCATGGCCGAACACAGGTTTGTGTCAAAACACATTCCAATGCTGAGTTTTATCCTATTTTTGTTGTTGTAGAGGAACAACAATTGATAGTTGCCCAATCTGTGCAAGTATTTAACAACTTGAGTAAAACTGTTGCCACAGTTCAACCGCCTTTGTTTGTTTCCTTTTGTTGGACGGAAGCTCCAACAGTTTCTGTCTCTCAAAGGATTTCAATATTTTTGAGATTCGAAATAATCAAACGTGGTTTTCATCTTTGCCGCATGACATAACTGCGTAGCCTTACACTGGAAGTTGCCGTAATAAAATGAAATGTTTCCTCGATTGGTTTCATTTCTTATAATTTCCGCTCCAGACACTGCGGTGGAAAGCAGGAACGAAAATAAAGTTATCAAGACATCCTCTAAATGGTCTCCCCGTTATCCACAAAACCACACACACACACACACACACCACATCACATGGCATCTCGCGTTTCATTCTTCAAATGAAATCGACAGCCCGAGATTGGCGTAAACGTGAGGTAATTGCAATTCTGCGCGAGTAATCGCACGCCGTACCCGCAAGGAGGAACGGCGCGGAACGGAGCGCTAAGCTTTTGCGGCATAAAATGCAGTCGTAAAACTGGCCAGTGATTAGATGAAAACATGTCCGTCAGCATCCAAACGGCCCTGGCATTGGCTGTGGGCTCTTTGAGCGAGTCGGCAAGACGCTGCGCAAAGACGGCTTTTATGCGATTCTCCATCATGGAGGTTTTTCATTTCTTCCTCGGGATACCGGTGAGTGTTCATCATTAAACGCACAATCGCCGTTTCCACAATTGCCGTTGTTGCATGGGCCAAGCGAAGACCAAACCGGTATGACTAGAACTGCAGCCATCCGACGGGATGGGTCCCCATTTGTGGCAGCGCGGACCGTGCGGTAATGAACTTGAAGAAATGGTTATAACTGGCACACCCATTTACATAAATACTGATTTATATCTCCGTGTGTCTCGGGACGTTTGGTGCTGGTTCAGCGCGACTCGTGCCGTTTGTCCTGGGCTCTTCTACGGGCTGATCCGCACGGGCTGGTGTCCTGTTGGTTGGATGCTTCGCGACACTCGGAACGCGCAGAAAGGGATCAACAACATTTCTTATGTCACTGGAATGTAGTGTAGCGGCTTTTCCCCGTTTTGACGCAATGATGAAGCGGTACCAACGGAAACGGTCGGGACAATGCCGCTCGCCCTCCTGCCGACCCCAGAGATGGATCGCAACCTCGGCTTTAGTTTCATCTTGGCGAAACATGTGCGGATCTTTGTGCATCGTCCGCTCCACAACGACGGCATCTGTACGGGGAAAAAGGCGCTAATTATTATACAAACTTAGACGGACCCAATTAGTCACTTTCCAAACGGTAATCAACGGTCTCTTGGTGCAAACACACTGTTCCTGGCGTGTGCTGCACAGCTCTCTGCACGCTGGCTGGCTCGAACAGAAAAGCTTTCCACCACCTATGATCACACGTTCCCTAGCGCGGACAGCACCAACATCGTGGCCATCGTGTTTAGTTGGTCAAGTGTGAATAATTTATCATTCACTGTTTCTTTACAACCGGACCAACGACTACTCCTAGCGGGCTCTCTTCACAAGGTTGTACTTTATTACAATGCTCTGATTTTCCCGGGGCTGTGACCTCACCTACCCTGGCAATGAGAAAGACGTAGCCGATTCCTGCACAGAACGCAGAGAACTTCCAATCCAAGGAAGATTATTATTAATGTGTATTTAGACGCCCAGGCAAGGTAGAATCCAAGGAAGATAGAATTTAAAAAAATCTTTGCGAAAAATGCCTGCGATTGCCTTGATGTGGCAAAGGGTAGCAAAAAGGAGCTTAGTTCTACAAGTGTCACAAATTCAATCATATGGCTTAATGAAAAACGTTCTGAATAAATATTTGTTCTAATGGTTTGCATTCATTGTGAAATTTGGTCCTATTTCAATGTTCTATGAAGGCATCCTTATCAAATCAAAGAAAGTCTGTTTATTCGTATAATAACATTCAATCACTTCAGTCAGGCCCACTTTAACTGTAATAAAAAAAAACAACTTTTGAAGTCACTTTTAAATTAAGAATTATTCCAGCAAGAGATTCCTGCAGTGCGTTCCAAACAACTCAGTTTTGTTTTGTTTGCTGAATAAGCTGACATGGCTGCGTACCTGAAAGCGTCTTTCAGCAGTATTCTGTAACAAATTTCTACCGGTAGGTGGCGCTAATAGTATTGTCAGCGATTTTGGTAGAATCGGATAGGTGTCTTCAATTTGATCCTTTTCTTTGTCCGTTTTGATCTCGAAACCCTAAAAAAATGAGCAAAAACTACCCGTACCTACTCGCATCGTATAAAAAATTGTAATTTTTTTCGACCTTCAGTCGTTTTTCCTTGCCAAACTGCTCGACATAATTCGACCACATAACGGTCGTTTCGAAATGTATCGGCCAATTCGGTCCTGTGCGGTCGATCGTGCCAGGGCTACAGGTTTCCACTTCGAATGATGCTCATAAAGATTTCCGACACCTGTTTATGTCAGTAGAATCCAGCGAATCCAGAAGGACAAAAGAGGTCCATGAACCTGGCACAAGGGCAAGGATCAATCTGGCCTAGACCGCTCAGCCGTTGTAGCCTGCAGTTCAAGAGTAAGTAAATCCACAACCCCGCCCTGAATATGTTCCTTTTGTCGTAAAATAATATTCCTCCGCGTTTCTTTCGCGTCTTCTCGTCTAAGGGCCTCGCTGGATCGTGCCTAGTCTGCGACGCGTGCCATTCGGCATGAATCAATTTAGCTGAGTAGCATGTACGTTAGTCCTTGTGGTTATGCTGATAGGCACATGCGGCAGTCAGTATTACTTATAAGTGAAATGAAATGAAATAGCATTCCGTTGTCACAATATTCCGTTGGAATTCAAATTCTTCGATTCAATAGTGTGCTTTTGGAAGTAGTGGAGCACGGAGATTAAGATGTATAATGATGCTCGATTCAGCGAACGCCGATGAGTGCGTGTGTGCAACACGCAATGTAATAATTGATCAAGACCATATGGTGACCTTCATCGCGGGAAAAAACTACCAATTTTCCATCAATTGCGCTTGGCCGTGCTTCGAACAATGGGTTACGGCTGCTTTTGGACTCCGAATCGGAGGCATCGCACGAGGTCACGTGTGGTAAGAGCTCTTTTTACAATTGCTCCGAAATTACGGTTCAGCTAGCTGCTAGCGTTGAAGTTCATGATCATACGGCTTCAGCGATCATCCACGTTACCGAAGTGTTTTCGTCTGTTTTCGGCACTGTTGACGAACACGTTGATGATGCCTGGCCTGGGTCGCTCCAGGCATGCTTCTTGTACCGATTGGAGAAGAAGTCGACGATACCACAAAGGATTTGCCGGGCACGTTGTGTTGGTAAAAAAAACATCGTTGCGACGAATAAACCATTTGTTACGCCATGCAACCTGTTCATACAGGCACATTTGACAGGGTTGTATTGTTAGTGAAGCATATTCATACAAGTATCTGATGGACTCTTGTTGAGCTGTGTCCAAAGTATCCGACCAACCAAAATCATACGAAAATCATGCAAATGCATCTATTGCTTTCTTCATGTCGACATGCAGAAAGGTTTGTAACACCATCATATATAAAGTTGACTCATTTTGAAGTTGAACTTCGAGAGACTACGGCCGAGCGGTTTATCTTACGTTTAGTTTCCAAACTGTTCCCCGAAAGCGGCTACCACATGGTTAAGGTCAGTTATAGCCTGAATGCCAGCCAACGTGTGGCAACGGTGCTAGTCGTCCCCAATATGATATTGAGACCAAGCGGATGGATAAATATATTCATATACATTTCGTACTAATGCAAAGGCGACGGGAGAAGGAGACCGACCGAGGTCTCTAGCAACGTGGCAAGATGAAGTGGAAACATAATGGAAAAAAGAAGAAACGGATAACAGACATTGTGTCAACGAGGCAACTCACACCAAGCAGTTTTGCATCAGATATAAACGCAGTGCCGCAACGTCTGCGCGATGCTAATCAGTCCAGGCTTCGCAACGCATCGACGATCATGTCGCTTTCGTTGGGCGTCTCGAGCCGATCCGATTGTTTCTGCCGTATGTATCTGGCGCGCCGTTTGACGGGTGTGCACTGGCGTCACTCGAAGGTGACGATATTAGAGGTCCGTTCGGCACTGCTCAGCCCGGAGAACGCGGGATGGAACCGTACCAGAACCGCGCCGATGCTGCCCGACATGCAATGTCAAACCGATTGTCCTCGGTGTCTAGGTAAATCGCCTATGATGAGGTCCCTGCGCTCGGTACATTCGCTCGCACTCGTGTCAGTGACGGTACCTGTATCGGTTTTTGGTATGCAGCATGCAGTGATCCGTTCTATTGGTAAAAGTACTCCAGACCTCCAGGCCACACTCAAAAACGGGGCATCAACGGCAACGGCGCAGACAAAACGCCGGGGCTCACTCGATTGCGGCATCGTGTCTTGATCGGATGTGAAGGTTAGCCGCATGGACTGCCAGGCCGCCTCGAGTGGTTTCGGTGTTCGCTCCATTCGAGTTCGTCATTTCAAACCACCACCGGCGGATGACGGTGGATGGCGAAGATGCCGCTGGCGCGTCGATGGCGCGGATGGACGGGCACGTAACCGCACGCCACAATTCGCAAGAGGAAGAAACGTTTTGCGTCTGTGTTGGGCGTAAATTTGCATCGTAAAATCGATGAATGATTGCCCGGCGAGGCACCATAAGGCGCTCATGACCACTGCCCGTGTGATAAGACGCTGATCCCGCAGACGACACGGCGTTCCGTGTGGCAACACCCCCCAGCAGTCGTTCGGACCCGGGACGGCGGGATACTTTCGACTTTGTGGCGGCCTGAGTCCACAGTCGCTAACACCAGAGTGTCGCGCCAGTGTGGTATAATCCGCATGCGATAACCAGGACTGGCGTTAACTAACTTTTTGTGGTTGATCACTTTCTTTTCGATTGACGAAATGCTGCCCATTTGTGGCCGTTGGATCCCAGGGAATCGATGTAAAAACAGTCCAATAGATCTTGGGTCGTGCGAAAGAGCGACAGGTCTACTGAACCTGTTCCCCAGGCCAGAGCACGTCCGGCGTCGGAATGGAAAGCGATTGTTCGAATGGGTTTTGTTGTGTGCGCGAAACACGAGGGAAAAGCTCCTAATGATGATGCATGCGGTGTTAATTGCCGTTTGACTCGTGGACCTACCTATGGGACACGACGAATACGATTTTGATTGATCTTCATGCGCACTTGTTTTCTTGTTTTCTACAACACAACAACAACGTGTGATTCTAACTTGACCTTGAACACAATAAAATGCAACAGGAATGCTGTAACCGCGTCGAATTCTGGAGAACTCATCTTACAAATTAACTGTGAAGGATATTTCAAGAATTTCCAAATAAGTATCATAAATTAATCGTGGGTTCACCATCCGTAGTTTTCTCCTAGGGCTGGTTAATGGAACATTGATTTATATGTACATGATGTACAGATAATAAATCACATTACGACGCGAACCGGGCGTCTTTACCAGTGCATCGTGTTAACACAGCCCTTAACACGCACTCGCCAAGGGTCAACATGAACAGCAGCGTCACTGACATTGGAACGATAAATTCTCCCGCGCGGCACGAAACCGAACCAGTCTAGGCCCCCGGGGGGAAAAATTGCGTACCGAGATGACCTTCGGTCGCGAAATGGCGTTACTGTGGCCGCCCTCTGCCACCAGCTCCATCGGAGCCATCAAGCTGCAGTTGGCTAATTACCATTTCGCCCCGCCCCTCTTTCGGCCCCCGGTAACCCGTCCTTCCTCCGGTCGACCCGGGCATCTCGATCGACCGCACTTCTTCGACGCTCACATGCAACAATTGCGTTGAAGAGTAAAAGTCAGCATGGTCTCACTCTCGGTCTCTCTCTTCACCAAGGATCCATTCATGGGACAGCATCGCAGGCGGCCCAATAAGGAGGACGAATTAATTTCTGGTTTAAGAACTATATTTTCCTGATAATAGTTGACCAGTTGCGTGCAATTAAAAGTTAATCGTCGTGTGGAAATGCTCGCCCTTTCATTCGAAGCTGAAAGCGCTTTTTCTCAGCATGGAAAACGAATTATGCTGTCGGTCAGATTTGTGCGAAACCACAGGTCAAAGGGAACAGAGTGCGTGTCAGTGATAAAAAAAAAACTTGTCCCGTCATGACATGAAAAAGTTTAAGGTTAATTGAAAACTTATAGGTCACCTATGCCGATTGCAGCGCTTCTTTGCATTACTGTTTTGTCAGCAGTCCCGGTCGCCCCGCCTGGTGGACCTCAGGTCGCGATTTATGCCATGTCTCCTCTGGGCTATATTCTACTCTGTACGGGGAAAAGGAAAAACACGCCGATAGAGTCGATGATCATGGCGGCGAGCGTCGGTGCGTCCTTCACGAGTGGCTGTAAATCTTGCGTCGGTACCGGCGAAATTGCAATAAAGTAATAAAAATATACCAGCGAGCAAATGGGGAAAAATAAAACCATGTCATGGGTGGGTAAATACGAATCAAGTTTTAAGGAAATAAAACGGATGGGACAGCTTTGTCTGCTGCGGCAATAACAATACACTTTTCTTTGTCATAACGAAATGGAAAAGAGCCAGCAATTCCACTTCTACGATCATTTACTCACGTTGCAATCTTATGCAAATAGAAAATGCAAAAATCGCTAGCTTCCAAGCTGTACAGAACCTACAAATCTAGGTCGAAGTAGATGGAAACGAACTCACGGCCACTGTCACCTAGAGTCTGATCAGGCTAAGAAGAGAGAATTGAGGTAAAAAGAAAGGGAAACATTTTCTCACTTGAAACTTCAAATACTAGCTAACGCTGGTCGATGGCATGACGAAAAGACATGCTAACATCGTATTAATGCCACTAATTGATCAATACAGTCTCTCAGGAATAGTGAAACAATTGCCTCTTGTAACGACTATCAGAGCGAGAAGCCTTTTTCAATCTCACATTATCATACCGTTCAAGGCACGTCGCAAAAGATGTAGTAATTGCTGCTGATCGTAACTATGTTGTTAAACCCAAAGGGGCAGCTTGGAGCAACAACAATAGTATCGCGTTGTTGCAAAAAAAAAACATTAATCAGAGTGATGATCCGCAGTGATGATAACGAGCATCTCTTCGAAAATGCAGCAGAGCTACATGATCACCTATTAGTGATCAATCACCATAGCGGATTTTCTACTAATAATGATACCAGTTACTTACGGACTGGTTCAAACTAACATTGCATTCATCGACAATAAAGGGAATTTGTGGGCAAATTGGAAAATCCCGCGGAAACATGAATTTCCAACAGAATTTCACCACATGTCCTTTTTATAGAACTGCACTTAATTGCGAACAATGCAATGATGCAACAGTACAATGATGCAGAGGGATTTGCGTAGTGGCTTCTGAACGGATGGGACTTCCTGTCGTAGTGTGGGTCAATCGATTGGGATATTGAATCGAGCTCGATTTTGGCAGACTTTCACTTGGTCCCTTGATAGTTAGTCACTAAGCGAACCAACATCGGTCTCCGTTATGCAACATAAAACGCCTTTTAAACCATTTGACCACTCGCGATGGCGAAAACCCGCTCGGATTCCAGCCCAAGTTAAAATGCTGGCGCAAACGTCAATCAATCATTTTCGGGTTAAGCATCCTGCTTCAGTCCTATGCATACCCCAAAAAATAAAAGTCACCCAAAAACCAACCAACCAGTGTATCAGACACAACAGCTCGGTAGTCCTGGGGCGGGTATGCTCGTGACTTCTTTTTGGCCATTGTCGCTACAACTACCATCACAGCCGGGGCCTGCCTATTTACACGCATTGGACACCTAGAGGTTTGATTTAGACAAATAGTCAATCCGAATACAACCGATTGGAACCTGTTTGTAGTCGGAGGCCCGGTCCAGCCGGGATTCATCCACCCGGGAGCAGCGGTACGTAGTCAGGTTAGACTCACCTTGTCGTCACCGCACCCCGGCATCGGTTAGTGGCTCCAGACGTAAAATCGGGGTTTTGCGCCGACCGTGTCGCAACACGGTCCCAGTTCACATTGGCGATCCAATAGTATCGATGCGAACAACCGTACTCGGTCGGACCACAGGGAGTAACGTAGTAAGTATTGCAGCATCGAGCGAACTCGTGAGTCTATAGAAACCGGTTCGCTACTTACTTCGCCGGGGGAGCCGCACTACTACGTGCGATATGGCCGGCTGAAGGCCAACGAAATTGTTCATTACCAAGTGCAAGAGCTGGTAATGAGCCGCCAGATGCCGCCCACCCGCTCCCGGGACTCCCTTCTTCAACTCTTCGCCCTAACTTGGGGTCGGAGTCTCAGCGATGTAGCTAAACTGACTCTGGTTCGTGGGGATCTCGGCACACTTCGTTCCGCTGGCGAAATTTCGTCGCTGGACATGATCCGTGAGGCATTTTTCTCGGCTATTTCCATGGTCACCGAAAGGCCCATCGGGGATCGCTTGGTAGTGTGCATTGCACACGTGCTGTACAATGGAGTCCCCGTTTCACGTACGCAGGCGGATTAGTTCAAGCGGTCATATTGTTTCTTTGGGAAACCTTTGGAACACCATCGTCGGTATTTGCCCGCACGGGGCTCTGTTTGCTCGGTAAAGCGTCGGTTTGAGTTCCACTAATGGTTTGCTCACCGGTTTTTGACACAGTAAACAACGCATCTCCTGCCCACAGAGCAGCCCATTTGAAGGTGTCAACTGTTGATTAACTTTAGTTGGCTGTTGAGTGTCAAGGTAGCGGACAACCCGATCGTCAGTGTGGAAGATGTATGGGCCTTCAGCAACGTAACTTATACACAAAGCGACGGCTATACATGAGCATGCGCGCTCACGTGCGTTGCTGGGCCTGCTCCCCAGAGCCGATTGTTTTGGCAACAGATTGTGCGTCATTCACTTCAGGATGCAGGAGGATGCAGCGATATGAAAAGGACTTGTTCGATGTGGGACCATGATGGTAGAACTTGACTCACTGGATCGCCTGCGTGCGAGGTTGGATCTCAGGGGCACGTAGGCGATTGCGTTCGAGTTTGGGTTGGGTCATTTTCAGATCATCGGCTACCGTCGTTTCGTTGGAATCCGGAACTGTTTTCAGTTCGTGCGAGAAAAATCACACCGTTAAATCAAATTGCAAGTTGTGTTAATTTCAGATAATTTGAATCAATTTGATTCAACGGCTGGTTTTTCGTTTCACACGTTCGTCGACTGTGCTGTCGCCCAAATCTTTCGAAGCGATAAAAAAATAAGCTGAAAGACAACATAAGGCAGAAGCTCCCGTGGAAACAATAGGTTGGAACAACTGGCGAATATTACTGTTCGCAAAACATTTAATTTTTCTACATCATCACGAATAAGAATCGATGAAAAATGAGTACAAACCGAATGTCACTCGTACCCACGTCGCCCGACGGTTTTTACAACACCGTCAGCATAAAGTTTGTTCCCGTTTGAACGTTCTGCAATTGAACTGTCCGCGATGAAATGTGCTGAGAAGGTTATGTTTGTTTTATTTTGTTATAAATATATCGATTCGCGTTTGTTTACGCTTCCTGTCGTGGAAAAGCATTAAATCGTGGTAACGCCAAAATATTGTCGTTAGCCCTGAAGGGGACCAATATAATGTGGAGGCTATGATGTGTATAGGCAGAAGGTCTCAATATAATACCCCCCGGTTAGTTTTGTGTTTACCGTGCTTTATTTGGTCACTTCAAGTGGACAAAAGACAATCCGTGCGATGGATGTAATAAGCTAACAGACAGATCCAATATTGAACCCCAGGGTGGATTTATGTTTTGCACTTGCACAAATAATTAAGCGAATTGCGAAGACGACATTTTCTATCCACGATGTTTTGATCCACTCATAGTCCAATCGGGAACAGGTCAGCAAGGTTCGAGTGGACATTTTTGTGGACATTGCCGCCCGAGTGCTGGCCACACGTTCGCCGTGCCACAACCCAGTTCGCGCTCCAACGTGAAGCAGTGCAAAATTTGCTTTAGCCATTGTTACCGACCGAGTTTGTGGCGTCCCTTCAAGCGCGCGAGGGCAGTCGTGGCAGTTTTAACCACTTGTTGGCCCACAGCAGGTGCCTAGTAGAGCGTGCGAGCTGAGGAGAAAAAAAAAGTTAGTGAGTTGATTTAAGGACCGAAGAAGATGTCGCTATTGAGTGATCTATTTGCTCTTCGCTAGAGCAAATGTGTGCCATCTTCGGACTGTGCTAAGATTTGTAAAACCTCCAATCGCGCGTTCGTTTGCCCGGCCCGGCGAAGGTGAGCACGAAAAGTGACCCATCTTTCCGCGTGGCGTGCGGTCGTGCGTTACCGCGTGTTGCATTGACGGTCGCATTAGAGACGCTGTTCGTTTCGCCCTGGATCCGCGGCCGAGCGGAAGATCGTCAGCGTCTCGCGACGCCAGCCAATGTCTCGCCAAAGATGCGTACGATGAAATATCATTAGTGACAGCTGACTGACGCTCCGGGGGCGCCAAATGACGTAGGCACTAAGCAGCCGTAGGCTCTAAAAGTTCACCCAAAACGCACCCGGGCTACACGCCGTGCGATCGCGATCGAGAAATTGATGAAACGCGCCCCGTTCGAAACACTGCCCTGGGATGTGGAGCAATGGAGGGCCTTGCGGAATGGTTCCTCATTCTCCGTTCGTTTTGTCAGAGCCTACTGCAGCCAGTCAAGTTGGGCGACACACCATGCATCTGGCGACGTTTGAGTAATTATTTTCTTCCGCAACGCAGTACTGCCATTAATGCGACACACGGAAATTAATGACGAGCTAACGCGACGAGAGTGTTACGCGAGCGCAACGCAAGCATTGTTGTGCCGAAAGCACGCCGGAATCATGTGCCCCCGAAACGATGACATGGGACCCTTATGGGGCCCAACGCCCAACTCCAGCTCTCGGCTACGAGTAATGCAGAATGTGTTGCTCTTTTGCACGCCCGCAGGGGCCAAAGGGTGCACATTTGTTTACCGCCCGATATGATCTCTAAGTTCGAGTACTTCTGTGGTCAAAGAACAAGAAGAATCCGCATGGTGTTTTTTCCCGCGCGGGTAATTTACTTCCTGAAGGGGAATGATACAATAATTAAATTCGACTCATTTAATAGAACCTGCCGCAAGCAGTACCCAGTGAGTAATGATCTTACCGTGATCCTTTTCCACAACCCCACCGGGTCGCCCCGCCGAGGAAGGGACGCCGGGTTGCTTTGCAGCCAAAAATTCAACGAAAGAATAATTTCCCAATCACACTTACCCCTCGGCTGGGTTCGGTTGTTTTGAGTATTTTGTTAGTTTTTGTTTTGCCCCAGGTTTAGCTCGTTTTTGGGCCTTCCGACGTCATTAGACGCGGATGAGCCGCGCGGCTAATGGGGTTGAGCTGAACATATCGCTCGTTATTAGTTCCATTCGTGCTATATCCCAGTCGGTCGCTTTGCAGCTTCTCGGTGCAAAATTCTGCGCATTCTGCTGGGGATGATTTTCATGTTTTTGATCTCCCAGTACCATTGGCCGTAATGGTTGAAATGTAATCGGGCTTCGTTGGAAGGCGTTTGCCACAAGATTGAGAAACAAATATCTTCGCTGAACGAAGCACTAGTCTGATTTGTTTCATTTATATATTCTTTGCACTGTGTGCGTGAGTTATTTTCAATGAGGTTTGTCCAGGAATACCTCAAGTTTATGTCTGCGAAACCGTATCCGTAGAAGGAACTGATATTGAGCGATAAAACATTCATTATATTTTGGGCAACTTTTTTCCACAGGCATACTAATAAGGTCGACTACTTAGTAATTTCCCATTTTCGAAATTCTATTTAATATAAATAAAAAATTAACGAGGAAAACTGTAAACTAAATTACTCAATCAGCACAACGTCTCACCATCGAAACAATCAAAAATGCGATGTATTTACCGCAAACAGATTTTTCCGTTTTCCGAACGATATTTCGTCATTCTAAAACGGTTCCACAAACCGTTCCAAATACGAACGGGCACGAAGTGAACGAACCCGGTAACAAATGGCTTCGTGTTGAATGGAAGAATCTTCGGAGCCCATAAATTTCGCCAATCCAAGGCTGTCTTGGGTAGCGGCAACGTCATCCAAAAACATAGCGTGTGATGCGGCCACCAGGTGGAGTCATTTCGCGACAAAATGGACTAGCTTGGAAATCGAGCGAAGGCGTCGTCAACTGCGTCAGTCCTCAGCAGGCCTTGAGCGGTGAGGCTGGACCGATAGTCTCAGGTCCGTCGAACGCTCGGTAGCTTCTAATTTCCGACGCATCCTTGGCGTTCGATCGGTAGCGTGTAGCCTACCCGGTTGGCCTTCCGCCCCGGGCTTCCTTCCGGTGAGTGTGACACCGAGGGCTGCAATGACGTTCGACGCGTGACGTGCTCACCGACACGATGGCCTACCGCCAGGAGCTGGCAAGTGTTGGAGCAGCATCGGATCCCGCACGGTCGACCGCAGCTGGGGCTATTCTTTCACCATTGTTGTGTCTTGGCTGCTCGCCTCGCCCGCCCCGCTTCTCCACCGTCCGCCTACCGTATCCAAGTGCGGTACAGGGCCATGTGGCAGCGAGCGAGAGAAGCACTGCGTAGCATGCGCCCGCGGCTCTTTCGGTCGCACTCGGTGCGCGCCCGCCACGATCGACTCAAAGGAGTAGGAGTGAGTATATAAACCACTCGTCGAACCCGACGGAGGGTTCATTCGGTGAACTTAGCTTTTCCCATCCTAACGTTCGGCGGTGGCAGATTTTTAACTGACAACTTTGGAGTCTTTCTATGCCCTGTCCGGTGGGTTCCTCGCGGGGGGAATTAGTTTCACAGTAGAAGCAGCGAGGCCGAGATCAGACGGGTTGTGCGCTGGACCAGTCGCGGCGCCGTCCCGGTGTTCGAAAACCAGTCGAATCAGTCGAATCAGTTGGCTTGGCGATAGGTGGTCTCTTTTCGTTTTGTGTTTTCTTCTTATCTATGCTAACCGATTTCGGCATCCGATTTCCATCTCCGCTGTGCCTGTAGCCTGTGTAGGAACTACCGAGGAGCGCTAGTTTTTCGGTGATCAAAACTCCGTTGCATAAGGTCTATAACTAACGGCCGCACGAACGGGTCGCGTGAGCGAGGAGCGTGGTGGAACTGTGTGAATCAAGGTGAAAGAAGGATTCAAACCAACCGAGTGGCAATCCCTTTGCAGACGCGTGCCAGCAGCCAGTGAGTGCGGAGTACAGCAGCGTGCAGTAGTGGCATCCCGAGAGGCGGAGCGAAAGCGATTCGAAGTGATACGAGTCCTTGCTGCCAGCGGTGGCACCTTGTGATAGTGCACGTGTTGCAGCAGTGGCCCAAAGGTGTCTAACATGCAAACGCTCAACCGCAGTGAACTGAAGTGATCAATCGATCGAAGAAACGTCCATACGAGTTACTTGTCGTCCTGCCAGTCGCGGGAAGCCACTGTTTAGCGCTTGAAGCAAGTGAGAGTGATAAGAAAAACGAGCGAATAGTTGGTGATACGAAAAGTGATACGAAATCCTCCCAAGAAGGTGAGTAAAATCTTCATAATAATTAGTTTGCTGTGAAATAGGCCTCAATTCAACCCGTGGATATATCGTGAAACATTTTCAACATCCAAGGGATCCCTCTCCAGTGCAGTGATATATGATAGGCCACCCCGCCCGGGATCGTACCCGGTGCCCGTTCGAAAGCCCTTGTATAATAGATTGTGCTTTAAATATTTGCATCAACGTCTAATCGTTTAATTGCTGCATTCACCCAGCGCCATCAGGGTTGGCCCTGAAACGCTAGGGGGGAACACCTAGCAGCACCTAAGCACACCTGCATCGCCATCAGCCTCGGCCACGACCGGTGGACTATAATTTATCTACACTTTTATCCTCCCACTGCCGGCCGCCGCCGATCTTGTAACGTATTGTTGTATTCCATCCTGGCTATCGCCTCGGCCAACGATTGGCTTTCAGCCGACAGGATGCCATTCGCTTGCGGGTGAAATGTCAAACCTGTTTGCTTTTCCCGGATGGCGGTAGCACCGCACCCGCACCGAAGGTGTGAGGGGTACCGGTCATCTTCTCCCGAGACGTTGTTATCTGGACGTCCTTCGGTTTGCGGACGGATGAGCCTGTCTTCATCTGACAGGCGGCCGTCTTTAGGCGGAAAACGATGCTTTTACTTTGATTGATGTCCCAAAACGCTGGGGAAATTGACGGTTATTATTCATCGACTCACTTCAAGGCCGCGAACCCTACGGCCTGCGCACCTGGGCGCAGTGCTCGATCACGGTTAGCCCTGGAAGGCTATTGAGCCAGGCATAAATCATGTCAACCCTAACCACACAATGCGCCGTAAACAGCAGACCGCAGCGTATTTCCAGTCCGTGCGTTCTCGCCTGGGCCCCATACCCCGCTAAGCAAACGACCACTTGCTCTTCCCTTCCATCGATGGGTGTATGATTGCATTATTAGTGGTCACCTTTTCTCGGGCTCAGAAAATGAAGCGACGAACCTTTTGCCCCACATTGCCCCGTTCTGCGTGGCAAACTGCATCTGCATCGATCTTGTGTCTTGGTACTGCACGACCCATCGTAAAAACTGCCGCCTGTCGTGGCGCCGATCACACATTCACACTCAGGCAGGCTCAAGGGCTGTAGGGCACCGGCAGCTCAAGGAGAGATGGCCGCGCGCTGACCATGGCGCCGATGAGTGCAGCACTTTGCAATGGTGCGATTGTGCAAGACCCTCCACGCCTGTGCCGGCGGCCGATATTCGCTGCGCTGGAATCGGTAGGATCGAACAGGTCTTGTGTCTTGTGCGCGCCATCCAACCCGTCCGTCCCCGTCGCCCAACCCCCGGCGATGCGTTGCGTGGTGTTGTGTGTGTTTCGCGCCATTATTCCGCTGCCATCTTGACAAACACGTGGCCCGTACGATGAGCACATGTCAGTTTATTTTGAATCCATGCTGCACCTTCGTAGTGTACCGACGCCATCGAACGTCGGTTGCTGCGATTTTGGAAATGCCGAAATGGAAGATTTGTCTTCTGCCCTAAACAGTGTTTATCTTCAGCTGGCAAGTACGTACATTACAATACATTATCAAGAGGCAGTAGGTCGGTTTGGTGGGAAAAATAGTGGCAAAACTATGTATTTGGTCCTTTCTGACCCTTCCTTCCGTTCCGGAAGCAACAGAATCCAGCTGAAAACTAACAACAACCTTTCCATCATTGGCGTTTCGACAGCATCACAATGGGAGCCGACTCTTTAACCAAGACGATACTGTGCGCGAAGACGCCGGAGCTGATCGAGACGGCCATCGTCGACCGGAAGCCAGAACAGTCACAGACCGACCCGCACAGTTTACCACCGAACGCCGGCATTGCGGCCGGGGAGCTCCCGCCCGCCGACTCGACCCTGTCGGGCGCCCAGTTCGAAAAAGCCCTCCAAACCTGCAGCAGCGCGGTCCACGAGGCGGAGGTGGACCGGAAGCTGAAGGAGATCGGTTCGGCCACACCCATCCTGCCGTCGGAGATCGGGACGGATTTCAGCTTCCGGCGGGAGATCGTCTGGAAAAACGTGATAGGGTTCCTGCTGCTGCACCTGTGCGGCTGGGTCGGACTGCACTTGGCGTTCTGGCGATACTGTGATTATCGTACGACGATCTACAGTGAGTAGTTAGGTGCCACCGCCAGCCGGGGCCGCGAGTTCTAATCATCCCTAACCTCCCATTCCACTCCCATTCCCACCGCCACAGCCATGTGGCTCATGTACGCTTCCGGACAAGGTGTCACGATGGGCGCCCACCGACTCTGGTCTCACCGGGCGTTCAAGGCGAAGCTCTGGCTGAGGATCATCCTGCTGTGGATGCATACACTGGCTGGACAGAACTGCCTGTACGTGTGGGTCCGCGACCACCGACAGCACCACAAGTTTTCGGACACGGACGCCGACCCGCACAACGCCAACCGTGGCTTTTTCTTCTCTCACATTGGCTGGCTGCTGTCCCGCAAGCACCCCAAGGTAAGACTTCCACACCCGTTCCCCAGAAGGACCACCCGGACTAACTCGCGCATGTTTGCAACATTTCCCCACAGGTGATCGAGTATGGCAAGAAGATCGACATGTCCGACCTGGAAGCGGATCCCCTGATCATGTTCCAAAAGGAGTAAGTACCAGTACCAGCGTCTTGTGCCTCTGGCGCAAGTGCTCTCAAACAACACCTCGGTCCGCAGCACTCGTACCGCGTTCACGGTCATCGCTCATAATGAGATGCACCTAACCTTCACACTGGTGCCCATCAATCGATCGCCACTGCTCATAGACGCAGCGGTGGCGGCCGTCAGCTGCTGGAGTGGCCGCTTCACTAATGACCCTCGGACCGCAATTGTGAGGCATCGTAATGAAAGCGTTCAGCAGAATGGTGAAAGACGCGTCCCGTGTGTGCGAGATCGCTCTCGGTACGCTGCTCATACAGCGCCGCTTGCGGTATGGTTGGTATGGTATGCTTAACATACTGTTTTTTTCCTCTCTTGTTATTCGGGCGTCGCTCTTAATGACCGTGTCCGTGTACAATTTCGGAAAGGTTTCGTTAGCTCGCCCTCTCCCAGCGGTGGAGCGAGATCGTTGACATTCGTGCGTTGGCCAAGCAGCGTCCGGCAGCGGAGTCAGCCTCTGGCTCGGCCGACCTTCGGCTCTTTTCCACTCGACTCATTTCGGTTTGCTTTTCTGCGTATGGGCTTCACCACGCGTCGCGGATGCGTTCCGTTGACGTAACGGAAACGACCCGGCTCGGCCCCAAACTTATAATACCAGCGTAGTAGGCCATCGCCTGGCGTCGATAGCCCAAGAAACGCCACCGTCAAATGTAGGCTAGTATGCATTGCAAAGCTTTCTCTGGGTATGCATCTTACTCCCTCTCTCTATTTCTCTCTCTTTCTCTACCTCTCTCTCTCTCTTTTTCTTGCTCTCTTTCTATCTGTCTCTCTCTCCCTCTCTTTCACCGTCTGTTTTGCTACCTTTTCCACTTTGCGTCCACCTGGGCGCAGTCCAGTTTTTGGGGGTCCAAATCTTACGAGACGACGAGCTATGCGAGCGCACCCACCACTCTAGTGGTCGTCTAGTCACGTCACAAAGTCGCTGTTACTCGATCGATTGCCTAATCTTTTGTCGCCGGACGGTGGACCCTTACTAGAGTTAAGCTATGGCTCGGGCAGCCTCCGTTCAAATCAGCAGCGGGTGAAATATACGAAAACAGAAACTACAGAAACTGAAATGGTGAAATGAACCTACCCAGCGAAACGAAGCGACAGAGGAAGATAGAGCTAGGCAAATAAG
Organism: Anopheles plumbeus; assembly: GCA_034621735.1. Lineage (NCBI taxonomy): Eukaryota > Metazoa > Arthropoda > Insecta > Diptera > Culicidae > Anopheles > Anopheles plumbeus. The sequence goes on from JAOEFI010000003.1 coordinate 45,904,382, forward strand.
TGAGAGAGTGAGAAGGAGATTCGGTAGGATGCGATAGGAAAATAAAAGTATTTTAATGATCCCACCAGCTCCCAGGTTGGTTTACCATCGCGGATTTTCGTGGCATACATTGAATGGCATACACACTTTTATCGCACGTCTGGAAAACGACCCATGGTTGTTCGGCTATCGTCACCTTTTTGGTTTTCCAATTGGAACAGCCCGAAATGCTATTTAATGTATTTCTTCCACCATCATGAATGTTGGCATCCATTCGACCACCGTATTTCGAATAGTCCAATATTTTTTGTTCTTTTTAATGTATCCCATGGAGTCTATCGGCACGAAAGAGACGGATCACGCAAACCCGACCGTCCTTTTGAATAATTTCTACTTGAATATCCATCCTACTGGAATAGCTCTACCCAAAATCTAGTTTCGTTCAACTGGTGCCTGGTACAGGTGTCGATTCACTGCGAATCGAAAAACGAATGGTTTTAGGTGGCAGGTTTTGCGATCGTAAATGTTATAAACAAACCCCTGGCGAAGATGTCGCCTCCCATACGAGGTCCTTTCATCGTCGACTAGAAAAAGTCGAAAGTCAAGCTTAGACTACACGTTGGAATCGCAAAACGTGGCGTTATTAGTTACGCCTCTGTCTATGTTGCGAAAAGCCCAACCGCATGAAACTAGGGTTTCTCGGCCGTGGCTGCGGCGCTTGCCGTTGTTTTATTCAATAAATGTGAACAAACGTTTGTTGTTCAAAAGTTCACATTGCATTACTTTTTAAACCGACATCCTTCCTGTCATTGATTGTAGGTAACAGTGAACAACTCCAGCAAAGCAAAAGGAAAAGTTCGACGAAATCTTTGAATTTTGCCACATTTGAGACACCTATCGCTAATGGCCTTCGAAGCTGAATGTCTGAATTGGAGCAAACCGCTTTGACAAAACATGAGTGACGCGCGTTTGATCAGATGCCATTTAGTTTTTGTTTTTTTTTTTTTACTGAAGGTTGACTAAAGTGAGAGACGATTTTTGTTTTCAATTGATTTATTCTACCAAACGGTTTGTCGAATTCCACAACCCAATCAATCGTCAAATGGGAGCAGCTGAATAAGAGACAAACTTCATTCGTCGGATAACGAACCGGTTGGATTTGGTCGTCAAGCTCAAATGCTATTCGCGTCGTATCTTCACCACGGTCGCCGGAATTAATCCACTCTCAGCAAAAGATCAATTTGCTGATTAAACCATGAATAAACAACTCATGCAACGGCCGCTGTTTTCGACCGCCTATTCCTGGGCAGCACGTAGTCATCCGTGCCGGTGAACTATGGATCGCCATAAGGCGTATGTAAGCGTGGAAAATCGCTTGATGAGACGAAAAAGTGCGTCGATCGTTTCCGCCACCATGGGGCTTCCATTGCTTCCATTGCTTCCAT
>JAOEFI010000003.1:45905905-45955136 GCA_034621735.1 Anopheles plumbeus
AAATCGCTTGATGAGACGAAAAAGTGCGTCGATCGTTTCCGCCACCATGGGGCTTCCATTGCTTCCATTGCTTCCATCGAGCTCCACCGTTCTCGACTCATGCGCAACAGGCGAGCCGTGGCGAAAGATGGGTTTTCTCGACGGTCCAAACTTCCCCGGGTTGTTGAAAGTCAAGAACCTGAAGATCATCTACACAGCCGAAGGTTACATGCCGAATGGGCGCGGACGGCTGTGACGTGCATCATACGATCGCCGCCATTATTGGCTTGCTGCTCAGGTTTCATCTCTGGCTACAGCTGATACCGCATCAATTATTCTATTCCGACCGAATATCTACCGTTTAGCATTCCTCATGCTACGATTGATTAATCGCCATCAACGCCAGCGTTTATGGATGGAAAATGTCAAAAGTCTTATTCATACGAATCGTCAGCGAAACTTCGGCAATCTGTCTATATGAAATGTGGAACAAAAGTCTACATTTGGCGCACGGGCTCCTTCATCAGGGTTGCACCATCGCGGGCCGTATTCACGAACAGGGGCGGGGGGGGGGGGAGCAGTCGAACCGTTTTGTTGCAAAGGTCCATTCGGCGCTTGTCGAAAAATAAACAAGCATGAGTCACTGGCGAAATACTGGTGCGTTTGGAAACAATAGTAACGCAATCCTTCCCCTGACAGCTGGGCCCCGGAGCCACGGTATTCTCTCTGCAAACGAGCTTTTTAATCGATTTTTGATTTAGTTATTAATTCGTCTGTAACGGCCATCGACGTCAAGGCTGCTACGATTGGCGTTAACTAGCTGCCGGGTTGGAACTAGCCCCATTTGGTGGAACATTTGTCGGAGTCCACATTTTCCTAATCTTCCGATCGTGTGTCACAGCAATGGGTCGTCTCTTCGCTGCGACCGAACGGTGTAGTAGACCGAGCGTGTCAAGCTCCCTGCTGAGCATGGGCCTAAAATTACATCATTTGAGGTCACGTGAGCAACACCAACGAAAGCCCATGACGACGTTGTGTTTCTATTGGTGAACACTATTTATTCATGAACCTACTGTTTTCCACCATACACACATTCGCACTTCTTTCCTAAAATATATGGTTGCTGCTAGTGGTTTTAGCGTAACAGCTTGTCTTGTTTCTGAAAATGTATTAGTTTTGTGCGTTTGGCCGTACATTTGCCCGTTTCCTCTGGCAAACAACTTTTTCCAATTTTTGATGAAATATCATATTTTTTTAAACATACTGTTCTGTTTGCTTGGTACTTATTGTTTATTCATTGGGAAAACTACTCGTAGCTGATCACATCGGGACATATTCTTCTGTGGGGCCCGGAAATTCGGAGTAATTTCCTTCAAGTTCATTGAACAACGGAGCGAATTGGCTCACGGGTTGGTAGCATACTCTTACTCGCCGCCTAAATATTTGCCACAACGCAACATTAGAACATTAGTAGCATACGGTAGTGCAAAGGAATACTTGTTTTATGTTTTATCTCTCGACATGAATGCAACATTGAGCGTCTCTTGGTATAGAACTCTGCAGGTGTGGAGAACAAGTTATCAGAAAGAGACATGCGGAATTCACCAATGTCGCGGAGCACACGTTTGACACTCTTGTAGTTTGACGAAACACGTCTGTGTTCGAAATGTAGACAGTCCAACCGTTTGGAGGTTAGTAAACGCAGGATGAATGTGTATTTGAGTAACCTTCGAACCGTTTTCGGCTTCTTGCGTGCGCCTTTTCCGTTCCGCGTCTTGCGCGTTTCGAATGAGGCCACAAATGATTGATGGTGCTTTGATGTAGAATTTGCAGCCACATTTTTGGACTCTGTCACGTAAGTCGGCGCATTTCCCGGCGAGAGCTGTGGCCAGCACGCACCCACTGTAAGGTAGCCGAGCCTAAATTTTAAGTCTTGTTTTTGTTTTTGACAATTTTTTAGATGGGAGCTTATCGAAGAGGTACCCTTGAGCAGGCTCTCCCCCGAAGATGGTCGTACAGCACTCTCTATTCTGTTGCAATGAACAACGGAAAGCGTAGGGTCACGTGAACATCGCATATCTAAACGCAAGCATTGCGTTCCTAACTTCCTAAAAACTTCCGTAAGACGGTCGGTTCCGTCAACCGATAACATTTTGGGGTTTGGTAGGTGGTTTTCTACCTTGAGCTGTAGTTGCAGGACGTTAGCGATCATGCGTTAGATTTGCATAAATTAAGCCTGTTCGTATCGGCCGCGCATCTGTGCGGCGGTGAGTCAAGTCGCTTTTCTAAATTTTAGATTTGCATGTTTTCGATAAACCTCCTGCAGTGAGTCCACTTTCTGCCAGCCGTCGTCCCCATCTGCACATGACACGACGGTACGAACAACCGTACGGGCTAGGATGTAGGTCGAGGACAACTGGGCGAAAATGTATCATTGAGAAGGAGCAGAAGAAGTGTCCAAAATAACACAAACCAAGGCTAGTCCGGGCTAGCGACCAACAGGGGCTTACGTTTGTTTCCATCGCCGGTTTTGCTTCTATTGACTTTGAATTAAGGAAACATAGGCTTGGGACGAGGCGAATGCTTGTTTGCTACATTTTCTTGATTGTTCTGTGAAACGATCGCAAGATCGCAAAGATTGATTCCAACCCGACGCCCGTTGGGTATCGGCAAAATTAAATCATCTTCGCCAGCCATGAAGTCGGACTCGATCGATTGAGCGGCAATGAACAATGTGTTGTCTTCCGATCGATCGATACATCCGTTTACTATTAAGTTGCGTTTTTTTTTCTTCTATACCCTGAATGCCATTGCTTGGTTTGTAAGCGGGTGTTCAAAATGCACTCCAATAGCCTCAAAGGCCCGCAGACTCCAATTTTTCATTCGAGCGAAACATTCGCAACTGTTAATTATGAACGTGCCATCGGTGCCATTTCCACTCAGATCCACTCACTCTCGGTGCCCAAGACGCCGAAGAAAAGTTGGCGTGTCCCTGGGTAAGTCGCTGAAGGTTCCCAACGGTGCCGCAGCTCAGCATCGCGAAGGTCAGGTAGTGCTCGTGCCGGCAGCACGAATTACCACCATTGCCGGCCCATGACGACGCACAAAAAGGCTCGTTTCGATGGCCGCTGGATCGGGACTGCGCTGGCGCTGCGGTGTTCCAAACAATTCGGCGCCCGCGGCCAGCGCACGTAATTGAACTTCAATTCATGGTCAATTCGCTCGATCTCCTCGCGATCTATTCGCCGTCGTCCTGCGTACCACCCCGCGCGCGCGCTTTTACAGCCTCCCCAGCATTAGTGGCGGCCCCGGGACGACGGGGAAGGACGAAGGGGGCGCGTTCGGTGGGAGCTCATAGCTCATTACAAACACTTACACTTGACTCGCCCGACGGCGAAGCCCTCGACGGACGCTCGTGCAGTGATTACCACTAGCGCGGTGCACTTTATTTATGGCTCTTTCTTCGGAACCGGCTTTGCGCACAAGCCCAGCTATACATCGCCGATGCCCTTGACTTGTCGACTCTGGGAGCGTCTTGTGAGGGCCAGAGACGGGTGTTTGGATGGACGAGGCAGCCGGGGATCCTCGCGGAGTCCCTGAGGCTGTTGAGGCATCGATGGCGCAATAGTCGCGATCGGTTCGACGCGCTCGTCTCCATCGGGACCGCCTCCGTCGGACGTGTGCAGCACGTGCACGTGTGAGTGTGCAGCCAATGTGTAATACGGGATTTTTCCCCGTTAGCACATTAAGCGCCGAGAGATATCGGTTTCTACCGAGCACGCCACTAGCAACGTGTGCGCTACGGTTCCCCAACCCTGTTCTACATAAAGTCTCCCTCTGTGGAGTTAAACGGATCATGGCATGGGTCTAAATCGCCATCCTCTCATGCGGGGACTCCATAGGAAGCCATAGATCAGCGGACATCGACAGAGGTGGGCCGTGTAGCGGTGACGACTTTCTTGCCGTAATCAAGGCGCCCAAGTCGACGGCCGGTCAGTTATAATTACACCCAGCGCGCTGGCCCTTATACCAGGAGGAAGTCGCTGATTCAAGGCTGTGAGAGACACAGTCGTATCGAGAAAACATGATGCATACGGTAGACTCGATTTGCCTGCCATGCACGTGAAGGCAGTTGATCTAAGACAAGAAACGGGTCGGCGTGTAATCATAGGCAAAGGGCCTTTTTCTGCCTTTCCTCGTGCTAGATGAGCCCACATGATTACACTGGAAGCGATTTTTTCCTCCTGCTTATCAGTTGGAAGCCGTGAGGGTATCTACTTTTTTACAGAAAACTCCATTACTCATGCTGGGGTTTTCTTTTTAACCAGGAAGGGAACAAACGCCTTTTTAACGACGAACGAATAACTTCGCTTGCAGCCTGCCAGGCCAATAAATTGGGACAAACATTTATCGTACACCTTTATCCTATTTGTTGGATATTTCGAAAACGAAGATATTGGTTTTGTTGTTTGGAAAAAACCTAGAAACCTTCACGTGAAACAGGCCAACCGATTCGCAGCTTTTCTAGAATATTTCTCAGGTCCACCTTTATGGGGACTAGTATGGGGGAAAAAACGGAAGGGTCCTCCATCTCTGATCTGATATGAATATTTGTAAAATGCGTACCGCAAAGTATCATTATTTTACACCTGTCAACGCAAGAGCGAACCTCATTCAATGATTACTGTGCACATCATTAAAAAACACATGTTTATTGATTTTTTCTTTCTTCTCGTCCGCTCATCCTTGTAGGCACTATAAAGTACTGTACACCATTTTCGCACTGTTCGGACCGACTGCCATCCCCGTGTACTTCTGGGGCGAAAACCCACTGTACGCACTGTTTGTGGCGTTCTTCTTCCGCACGATTCTTAGCCTGAACGCGACATGGTCGGTGAACAGCGCCGCACACATGTTCGGCACACGTCCCTACGACAAGTGAGTTTAGTTTTGCTTTGCCCCGAATGTTCCCATTGCTCATCCATTCTGCTTCTCGCCCATTTCCCAGGACCATGTGGCCGGTGGAGAACATGTTCGTGTCGTTTGTGGCGGTCGGAGAGGGCTGGCACAACTATCACCATGCCTTCCCGTGGGACTATCGTGCGTCGGAGTACGGAACTCCGCTGAACCTGACCGGAACGCTCATCGATCTGCTGGCCAAGTTCGGGGCAGTGTACGATCGCAAGACGGCTACGACGAATATGGTAAGTTGGGGTTCCCCGGAGGTCCGCCATTGGGCGCAGTGTGGCGGAAGGAGTGAGTGACATCTTTTCGCTTTCCACAGGTTAAGAACCGTGTCATGCGCACCGGTGACAAGTCCCACCACACGTACGGCACGGACGAAGGCCGCAAGGCATTCACCACGCTCTGGAACATGTGGAAGCACCCGTCCAACCCGACCTACAACTCAATCCACACGCCGAAGCCGAAGATCCTGCAGTCGGACGGCTACGCGCTGATCCCGGACGAGCTGAAGCAGTCCGAGCGCGACGAGGACATCCTGTCGAAGGAGAACGACGAGTTGATGCGTCGCCAGCAGGAGGAGGAGTGCCGCACGACGGAAGCGAACCAAATCTACACCAAGCTGTCGAAGTACATCAAGGAGCAGCAGCAGACGGTGCCGGCGTCCGTAGACGATTTGCTGTTGCAGTCGAACAACAACGGCGATAAGACTGCACTGCTGCAGGGTAAGGCGGCGCTAAACGTTGTCGACTGCAACGACAATGCACTCGTCAAGCGGAAACCGGCGGGCGAGGCGGTTCGTGCGACACACCACTAGAAGGCGCTGGTACTACCACCCTTAGTCAGGATTTCGTTCGCATTAGCCGCCCAAAATGGCTCGGATCGATTGCCGTATCCTTTTTTGCACGGCATGCTCCGATCGGATCGGACCACACGACCAGTGGGTCATTCTGTGGGTGCTGTGCAACTCTGCGATCGACCGATGCTCCACGCAGGGTGTTATATTTTTAAACACATTAAATGCATTCGTGAAAATGTGCCGATACTTTTTTAACCATCGGAGCATCTTCACAGCGGGTATAGCTTTTCGAGTTTGCTCAATTAATACCAAACGTGTGGCGACGAGTGCAGGAAGGTGCCCCAACTAAGTTCCCCCAAACAAATGCGATTTTTCTCTCAAGACAGCTGAGCGATGCTGCAAGCTGCTCGAGTGTACAGGAAGCGCTAATTCGAACAAGATAACAAAATTCGTAGCATTCATTCTCTAAGTTACCTTACTTATGATAATGCTTTTTATGTGTCTTCGCAAGCTTAATTGTAATCTACGTACGTCAAATAACAAAAAAAGAGGAATAATAGTCATTGTGTTTTTGAGTGTACTGCGAGACGCCTCATGTACAGATGTTGCAGGGGATCCACTATTTCTTTCTCGGGTGGGGATTGCAATGAAACTTTAAATTACACGAAAATAAATCGTTTCAAAAACCTAGCTTTCATGCCTTTTGTCTCAGTAACAATCACAAAATTATGTTATTTATTAGTATTGTTAAACTTTTGCATGACACTTTTTGTATTATAACGATGCTCATATTGTATTTGACAACATTTGGTTTGGAAAAAGGTTTAAATTTTGAGTGCAACCAAAACTCTTCGTCCCAAAGTTTCAAAATAAATGCCTACATTTGTAACCACAGTTTTCGTTTTATATAATACCTTGTGTGGCTCGATCGTTGCTTATCGTTGCTTTTAAACTACCAAACATCTGCAATTCGTTAATTGCTTACAAGAACGAACGGGTTGATGACTTCCCTGGGCCGATTTAAATTGACTTATACAACAATAGACATTTTTCTTCTTCTGTTTCTGCGAGCTGGGGTATATCCTCCTAGGCAAAGTCGAACATTTGTTGTCTTACTTCCTATTCAGAGGCATACCAACTCTGTTTAAGCCTTTCGACTGTAACGTCATTTGGCTGTAATGTTCAGATATTTTTACAGCATCTCTGCGCTTTTATACAAAGGCTATTGAGAAGCCAATACCTAGATCGGCCCAGCGGGATTTGAACCCACGTCACTCGTGTTGAAAGAGGGAGACTCTCCGGACTGTGCTATGGAGCCCGATAACAATAGACATACCGCCATTACACTACAACATGAACATTATCATTGTTAAACAATAAATAAATTACATTGAAAACACAGCTGTACTAGTACGTTTTGAAATTCTGTGCAGTGTAAATGAAGCTGCAGTAGATGTCATAATGTACACCAGCCCTCATTATTGCAGTTTTTACGACTGAACACAGCCCTGCCAAATAAACTTGGCTATCGATCGTCTGTCAACTGTGCTTTTGTTGACATTTGCTGGCGAGCTAGCGGTCCACACTATTTTCATTCGCTGCAGTGGATTATCGGAATTAGGATTGTTATTCAGCTGCCCAAAACGGTTTGTCGTGCGCCTTTCCTCGGTGGTCGCTGCGCCATTCGCTACTTGACGAACACATCGCACAGCTTGTGTCAGTGGGTGATTCAATTCGCGGACATCAAAGCAATATATACAGAAGATTTTTAGGGAGCAGAAGAACAGATATCATTAGCATTTAGCTTGCAAGTGCAGATCTATTAGAAGGAAAAAGCTCCGTCCAGCAATTCGTGTAGTATAAGTTAGATCATCTATTGTGGTCCCAAGGAAAATAATCCTTCGTCATAACTCACTACAACGTTTCGAACACAATAAGTCAATGGAAGGAATACCACTTACTCTACTATTGCTCGGATTACTATCATCGGTTATGGCACCAACGCCAAATATGCTAAATCCAGCAGTAGCAAGCGTGAAAAACGCCACCAACGAAACCCATACCCCGATGAATCGTTTTCAAAGTTTCCAGGAAAGTTGCTCATCTAAAGAATTAGGGAAAGTTTGCCGTGCATATAACCAAATGGTTGCCGATATGAAAGTGTACAGCATTTGGAGCAACAAAACCGAAACAACGTTCAGCAATGAATTATCCAGAACTCTGCTGCCGGCGGATACTAAAAGCTTTTGCAATAATCTTACGGAAACGCTGAATAATTTACCGTTGGAGCTAGTAAACAAAGCATTAGAGCCTTTTAAATCAGAGGTAACATGTGTACTCTCATGTTACATATCATCAGACGAATTGATGGATGGCTGCCGAGTGTTGCATGTTGGATATCAATTACTGAAATCGGCGGTAAAGTCTCCGATCCTAATAAATGAGCAACCAGAGCCCTATCCGACTTCACCAAATGAGAAGCAAGAGGGCGGGCTCAAAAAAGAAACCGTTAAAGCATCGGATGGAAACGCAGGCAATAACAAAGTGGAGGATAACAAGATTGCGTCTGGCAGCAATAATACGAAAAATGATGCGAAAACGGAAGATGTTGCACCCATGGTTGACGATTCTAGTAAAAATTATCCCGCTTCAAAGCCTGATTCATCGAAGAATAATGCTGCTATGGAATCGAAACCGGAAGAAAAACTCGACAAAAAACCTGCTATTGCACCGCCAGTGGGTGCGGGTGCGCCAGAGGAAAATATAAACGAAGGCGATTCGGAGCAAGACGGAGCTGATGATGGTGGCGACCTGTTCGACGATGAACAAAAGGTCCCAAAGGGTGCTCCCCAGGACAAAGCGGACGCATACCAAGATCCTGATGCAGACGAATCGGTGGGAAGATCTTCGGCGGAGGTCGCCAACGACAATGCTAGCAAAGTGAAGGGGAACGATTTTCAACCGGTGGAAAGCGAGGTCGTGCCCGAAAAAGCACAACCACAGGAAGAGTTCGCGGAAAATCCAAGGACCAGCGACATCGTTCAGGGAGAGGATCCCTTCTACAACCAGAGCGATTCGAACTTTTTCTCCTACTTTCTGTTCGCCATGTTCAGCTGCGCCATCCTCTACGTAGCCTATCACAACAAATCGAAACTGCTCGCCCTGGTCGTGGAGGGACGCCGGACAAGCAACGGGAGGGGCGGGTTCAGCAAGGGCCGCAAGCATACGGCTGCCTACCGGAAGCTGGACTCGAACCTCGAGGAGGCCATCACGTCGGGCAGTGCATCCGCCGGACATTCGTCGACGCAGATCATCTACTGAGCGCATTCTGGCAATTTCAACCCTAAACCCACCGGATGGGAAAGGGCATTTGTAAATAACTTCCATTCGTCGTTCCTTACGTTTGTTCCGGCGCCCTATTGACTTATTTTAGAAGCCTTACTAGCCTGCGTACTGCTGCACCTGCAACGATAAGGTTGCCGTATGATGGAGACCTCCAAGTATTCCCCCTCGTTATTCGCTAACGACGGTTGAGTTCGATCAGTTCTCTCTCTGCTATTTTGTGGTTGAAGGTCACCTTTGAAACATGTATAATGTATAGTCCTTTTTTTCTACTTCGATGCAAAAAGAAATTAATAAACCATTAAACAAAACATGCACAACGACCATCTTTTTCAGAAACTTTCGCTGCGCCACAGTCCATTCGCTAAACATCGTACAACGTATGCACTCACCTTGCTAGGTGTGGTAATACCATGTGTGCGCTGATAAGACCCGCATTTCTTGGGTCATATCTGGCGATATCGATAATGCTAGGATTAAACTAACAGTGGAAATATCCGAATCGAAAAACAAGTAGAAACGAGTACTTTGTGAACAACTTGAACTGTCATGTGAAGAAACTTTTTGTTCAAACCGGGAAAAGGTCTCACACCGCAGTGTTACCTTTCCCGTGCTTGATCGTCCGGTGTAGGGAAAATTGGAGCATGAGAAATTAAAAAATTGTGTTGATATTTTTTGGTTAATATTTATTTCAGAAAATGATTGTCATAATGGAAAGTAGTCAGATGTAAGTATTTTTTCCTTGGGAAATACACGAAAACAAAAAAAGAAGCTGTAACGCGCTTCAGCAAGCACTGAATCCGAAGGGAGAGACATACTTATCGAGCAGGAGAACAATATACGTACCCCTACCATTGCATTACAGTTTTACGAGGTAATAGCAAAAGTATACTGTAAAGTAAATTAATTTTCAATACAAAGTGGAGAATGTCTTGAATGAAAATAAAAAAAAAACATGTAACGTTTGTCGTCGGACTGTTCGGATTAATCTGGATCTGTAACATCAAGCAACGACTGAGAATTTTAAAGTCTATATTTTATTCTTCCTATTCGAATGCTGCTTTTCGCGCTGCTTTGAAGATTAGTTCTTCTCTCTACTCCGAATATGTTTAAAAGAAAAAAAATTAGAACTATTGAACCCGCAGGTTAAAATTAAAAAGTGATTTCGTTGAAGGGGTTCTTTCTTTGTTTCTCGCATTCTCCTTGGAACTTAAATGTTATTAAACGTCTCCTTTCCTTCGTCTACTTTGTCAGCTTGTGTTATTACTGCCTAAACCAGGATTCACCCTCCCTGCCTGGTCACTTCTATTGTCTCTCACTCTCTCTCCTCTTTTTTTTCTTGCCGTAGAGAAATAAAAACATTCCGCGTGGAATTGGCATAACAAATGATGATGTCGATGTGCATGTTCTTTAACTAGTTCTTCCGCCGAATCTCTTCTGTCTGTTTGCTTTATAATAGCTCCATTAGCTAGTCGCCTAAAATCTCTATAAACCATGATCAACCCTGGCATTTGACAGTCTTGTGCTTTCGTTTAACGCGTTTCCTTTTTTTGCGACGAGCTGAGCAGCAATAGCAACAGGAGAGAAGTTAGCTGGAGCGGTGAAATGAGAGGATACAAACACTTTTCGATTAAAGCGACTATATCGAGGGCAGCAATATCGCTCGTCCCGTGTGCTGATAGAACTGTGAGCTGCACAACAAGCTACACGAGGGGCAATGCTGCCGATTTAAATTCAAAATGCAAAATACACTTCACCCATTTCCTCCATCGAATCGTGTGATTCGCGAGACGAGCAGGTTGCGGCAGAGAGTGCCGTGACTTATCTCCATCGGATCGCGCTCATGTTTGGCCATGGGACAAAGTTACCGCTTGTCACCGCAATATGCGGATGGTTATCCCGTCGGTGGCATCGTCGGGTGCGCCCGGATTGATTGCGAAGAGGACGAAGCCGAAGACGACGACAGCGGTGAGGAGAGTGCGGCAGACAACGTCGTCTTTTTGGCGGAAGAGGGTAGAAGACCGTCCTTCGCAGCGGCACACTCGACTGCCGTTGCGGCGTCGTTGGAGTTTGGCTGTTCCGTCGGATTGGGAAGGGAGAAGAACAGGTTCCGCAGTATGTGGGTACGCAACTTCGGCGGTGTTGCTGCTGCTGCTGCCACTACCTGTTGCTCCTGGGTGAAATCACCGGCGTTGGAGGCCCGAGGCGACGATAGCGGCTGTGTTGGCTTCATCAACTCGTTCGTCTGATTTTGTGCCGCTTCCGCTTCCGGCCCAGAGAACGTTGCCAGGGAGGGCTTGTCGATCAAGATCGCCCTATTGATGGCTTCATTGGACGAGCTGCTGCTGCTGCCGTTGCTGGCCAACACAGCTACTAGTTCGTGACGGGCAACAAGCTGCGGCGATGGCTGCTGTGAGTTCGCCTGCCGGGCTGCTTTCCCTGATTGTAACCCTTGGAAGGAGTGCAACTGTGCGGCCGAGGGTTGCTCATGCGGCGCCGTTACAGCTTCTCCCTCCACCTCCTGCTCCAGCTCTTGCTCGAGGCTCACGTTTTCGGGTATGTTGTACGAGCCGGTGGTGCTGTCCACCGACAGGTTGCGATGCTGACCGGAGTTTAGCTTCGGTATCAGCTTGCCGAAGTTGATGCGCTTGTGCGCTGAAGACACACTGGTTGAATCGAAATCGTCGCGGAACGAACGTTCGGAGCTGCGGAATGAACGGCCACTTCCCAGACTGGCCTTATCGGCTGCCGTGTCCTGCGAAAAGCCAATCCAACCAATTAGTCCATTTGGGGTTGTTTGTTTTCGATATCACTACCAAGAGCGTTTCTCTCTTTATATTTCTCTCTCTTTCTCTACCTACCTGATCCAGTGGGACAGTGTACCAGATATCACAGGAATCCTTCTTGCCGTCGATGACGTAACAAACGGTATTATCGAAGCGCACCCTCTCCGACGTGCCATCTTCGCTGAACGCGCTCGACTCTGTCTGCTGCTTGTAGCTCAGAATCGATCCCGCCAGCGCCTTGGTCGAGGCCGTATCGTTTAGCGTGTTGCCGGATTTTTCACTCACGCACGTTACCGCCGATGCCGTCTCCGAGGTGCTAATGTCCGCCTGCACCTCCAACCGGTGTCTGTTGGAGACGCGGGAAAGCAATGATGGTCAACAATGGTTTTTTGTTCGTTGTTTGTTTGTTGCCTTCTCTCTTCCAGGGCCGTTCCGCACTTACCCCGTAATACTTCCGGCCATGGCCGTCGTTGAAGGGTTCGCCACACCGTACGTCGAGTGCTGGCTGGACACACCGAGGTGGCTGCCGCTGGCCACGCTCAGGCTGACCTCCCCAATACTGGTTGCTCCGATGCGTGACACGGCATCGACACTGGTGGCGTCTGTGTGTGGAGGAGGCAACACGAATGAGAGTACGCATTCAATCAGCTCCAATGTACCAACCGATCATACTTACCACCGTGCGTCCGGGAACCGTTGTCTTCTTCCTGGTCGTACTCGAACTTGGTGCCTTCGCCGCAACCTGCGCGACAAAGTGAGACGGGAACGACGCCGTACACGTAGAACAGCAGTATTGGCACACCGATGGCAACCGCCAGACCGGCAAGGACGGGCGAAACAATAACCTGCAACAATAGATGAATGCACGATAGAGGTTGAATATTGATAGATTCAGCGGAGAGATAACATGCATTTGTTTTGGGTTAAGATCGCATGGTTGGCAAAGTATTCATTGGATTTATTTTGGTGACGATATAAGTTTTTCTCGAAAGGAAGGCTCGAATAGTGCGCCACTGTAGAACCCTTACAACAAACTCCCAACTGAAATTTTTGGCCAAAAAATATTTCATTAACGCCACACCCACGGGCAACTCACACACATACTCTGCTGGGGGTTAGCGAAGGGCATTTTCCCACAGGAGTAGAGCGAGGAAGTGCGAGACGTAAAAAATCCACCCTAATGGGTGCCTGTTCCCTGTTCCCTTAATGTAGGTCATTCCCGACTCGACTCTGACGTCATCTCGACGAGCTGTACCTAAACTGTCGCCGCTGTGGCGGTGGGACGGGGGGATGTGTTTGGTTTATATTTAGTATATTTCCACCTCACGCTAGTTAGGGGCTGGACATCGATGGTACCGCATAAAGGTCGAAGTCTTTTGAACGTGAGCTGTGTACCAGCGTATGGTGGAGAGCAGAGGGATCACTGAGCGACAAACGGGAGGATGAAGCTGTGTCTAGTTAACCACAGCAAACAGCCGGAAGTGGGCACAGGTATGTACGGGAGAGCTTTGTGGTCATGTTGGGTGGATTATAAATGCTACAGGCTCCGGGCGAAACTTCCGGAGGTCGAACGCTTCAAGTTCTACGCACGGTGGATCCGAGATCAACTTCTTATGTTCCGTCAGTGGCGGGGAGTGTTCTGACTCCTTTTTTCTCACGAGATTAGAATACCGAAAACATGCCCAAAGCAGTAGCAAAGCGTTGAAAAAACCCTCCTGCTGCTAGAATGAATAAAAGGCCGGCGGGCGGTCATTTAAAGCAAGCGAAAGAAAGGATATCTGGACCGACATTTCTTCCGGTTGCAGTTTTTAAACCCTTTAACTCACTCTTTACTGAGGTATGTCACTCGAATAAAAAGATAGAGAACAAAATACAACGCTTACGTAGTATCTAATCTACAGGAAGTGTAGTCTTCTTCCAATTTACAACTTTACGAAAATATGTTCCACTGGCAAGAATTTTAAAACTTTTTTTTCCGTTTTACCTTGGAGATGGAAAAGAGGAGAGAAATAAATGTCGAAGGACTGGAGGAGATCAGAGACAACGAGTCCAACGGAAATGGGACCATAGGTTTTGTGATCACGACGATTGCACTACTGCTGCATTATGCGACCGTCCACGAGAACGAAGTGTGCTCTGACGCCAATCACTCAAATAATGTTCAAATGTTGATCATTAATTATTCACCACCGAGTAAATGGGTTTCTTTTCAGCTTTTGAGAAAACCGCAAAAGGCAGTGCCCGATCCTAGGTGGTGGGATGCCCTATGGGCCACGATGGCCTCCTGTACCCCCGGGACATGGGATAGAAGATGGAAACAGCAAGATGCTAAGGCAACGACAAATTCAGCGCTATTTAATTTATATGGCGTCGTGATTCAAGCCTCTTCATGATCAGTGCTGAGAAGATTTCATCGTGTGTTGCTTCTGTTCCTTGACGGTTTCCGGTCACTGTAAATACGTACATACACACGAACAAACAAACACACACACCAGAAATCCAAATTTCCCAATCACTTTCGCCCAACCCTCCCTCGGTAGACATCAATCATGCCATAATTAAGTTCAAAAAACTAACCCAATAAATCGAATTACTTGTCGTGCACACTAATCGCTTGACTCTGCCACTAAAATTCACAAACGCAGACTAGGGCGGGGCAATTTGGCGGAAGGCAACCGGGGCAGCAAACTCAACACAGCAGAGAGATAGAGGGAGTCACAGAGAGAACGGGAAAAAGTAAAGAACTAACCTTCATGCTGGAGGAAAGAGTACTGGTATGTATGTATGTACACCTCCATTTTAGTAGATCGATTTTGTTAGATTTACCCTCCCTCTCTCTCTCTCTGCGGTTTAGCAAAATTTGATTTTAATTACATACGGGTGGGTGCAGGTGGACCAACCAACAAAAAGGCCAAATTGGGCCCAAATGTCTAGGGGCGCGAACTGTGCGAGACTCTGATCCGTAGGGACAGGGCGGAGTAGGAAAGTTTACCCGTATCCGCTGTAGCGATGAGTTTTCGTATAGTGACGTACACGCAGTAAACAATCTGCTGTGGGTTTCGTTGCTCGACCAGCAGAACCATGTTCCGGTGAACTAAGTACATTTTCGTGACAGCTAGCTGTTGAAGTTAGAGCGACGTACCGGCGGTAATTGCCTTATGGACTAAGCTTGGCTAGAAATGGAACAAAACGAAACACAAGTTTACTGGTAAGCATATAGCACTTACATTCCACTAAGTACTAGCATGTATATAGTAGAACCAACCCGCCTAATGGCGGTATCGCTGTTTTCACCTGCTCAAAAATCATATTTATTTTTCGAAGCAACAAAACAACGATGAAACTGGACACCAAACATAGTCCTCCTCTCGATGATTCACTCGTTCGGCACTCGGACCGGAATCGGTCACGGGTTCGTAGAACCCTTTTTCCAAATCCATTCTCGCATTGAGCCGAGGCGAACAAGCAGATCCATTTTTAAAACTCACGCTGCGGTAGAGGTGTCCCAAAATCAAACACGAGCGCAGCAATCTGCCCCTCGCCAACAAGCCATCCTGTCTGTTGTCAGTCTCGGGCGATGGTTATTTTTAATGTCGCATGGTTTGGTTGTGTAGCCGCATGGAGGCCTCCCCTATTCTGCGTGCACCAAACGCCACGTGAGAAGGATGACAGGAAGTGCAGCATTGAGCATTGAGATGTTGACGGTTTGGATTGGAACAACCCAAACCGTTCGCGAAAGGGAGACAGAAAGACACAAGGCGAAGTACATGAGCAGGTTACTACATACTTGCATTTCGTCGGAGCAAGTGTTTACGAACGAGGTGTTCTGCTTGGTGAGCGAACAGCAAGATGCGAGTGTCGCGGCTGATCAGGACCGCGCGCGCCCTTTATGGCAACATTATGCTCTCTCTCCCCATGGGGATGAATGATGGGCGCATTCTCTCCCGAGTGTTTCGTCGCTTTCGCCAACTATATATCCGTATGACCAACTGATTCGTGTGAAACATAATAACCTTTCTCTAGCACACGTGCTCACTCTCTTTTCTCCTTCATTCCAAACTCTCGGAAAAGCGAAATTTCATCCAATATATGCTCTGCCAGGTCAGAGCCAAAGTCGTCTGGAGTCGGTCAGTCGGCGGCGAAGTTTCGAAGCGTGTGCATGTGCTCTGGTTTGTCCGTTCCTCCAGGACTCTACGGGCGAATGTCGGCGGTACTCGCAGCTGTAGCTGGATTTGCAATCGGAAGGAGCGGTGGTACTGCTTCTGGGAAGCCGCAGTGAGACGAACAATAGTTTCGCAGTGTGCTCGGAGTGCTGAAATTTTAAAAAAATTCTCTACACACCCTACATTGGCTTACATGGTGGGGTGCTTACTTCGAGCGACCTTTACTCAAAACTGAGGCTGCAAAGGGGCCAGCAGGAAACGCGAGGTTGTACCTGCCATCATTGTGAATCACAGCGCTGGTAGCCAGACGAGAAAACTCCTCTACCAATTCATGAGCTATTTCAACGATAAAAGCCGGTAGTTATTTAGGGGAGAGTTAGGTAAGAGTTGTCAGAACGCACGTTGGAACAGTGATCATCTAAATTGTTACTAAAGATATTAGTTGTGGAAAATCTTTGATGACAATATTCAAACAAGAACCTGAAGTTTAACGTAATGTAAAATCAGTGCAGTTGGGCCGAAATTGAACCCGCTAAATTGCGACAAAGGGAGAACTCCAGAGTGACTCCGGTAATCGGGCCAAGCCCACCAGACGTACAAACAAAGGAAGGTGTGCCGGCTACAGATGTTGTCGGCCCAGCAGTGAGGCATTCTGCCGGAGAGTGTGGAGAACGCTTTCTGCCAGCAGCCACAATCCTACAACACTCCTCTATCATAGGAATACGGGTGGATGACACTCTTTTATCAGACCGTATAGTATATCATTCCTTCCGCCGTAGCATCCCACAACGAACAAAAATGTGGAGTACACGATGATCGAGGCGTGTTCAGCCAGGTGCACCACATATGCTCGTGTCATGGTTCTGCCTTTTTTCGAAAAACAATAACCTCACAGTGAGCCTGAGGGAAAACCACACAATTTACTACTGCCAACGAGCGAGGAGGAAAAGTGGTGAAAGGCGGAATGCGCACATGTAACAGAGCGAAAGCGAATTCACTGTGATACGGGACGAAGCAGGGGAGAAACTATGAATTCTCTAAACATAACAACAAATGGGCGGCTCTGGGCATGTTTGGAAAACACTCGTTTTAAAACGGTACAAAAACCAATGCATTCAGTTCCAACTGCACGATGAAATATTCATGGTGCGAACAAGTTTTAGGGTTAGCCAGCATCATAACCATACCTGCACTGGAGCGTAACAAAGTGCTTTAAATGTTGGCCACCGTGTGGATCTCGTCTCGACATACCATTACTAGTTTGTGTTGAGAAGAAAAGTCGTGAGCACCGAGCAAGAAATCGGACATCAGGATCTCTCGCTCTGGTTTTCATTTCGACGGTTGTCCTTGACCTACAAAGTCCTGGAAAACGGGTTCTGTTTGTCGGAGAATACATCCCCCGTACGTACGAGGTCTTCTCCTGGAGGCACGATGGATTCTCTCCCGCTTTTACGATTGGGTGGGCGTTTGTTTGCTATCGGGTCACAGCATGGGCACAAATTTAAAGAATCATTTGCTTGCCGTTTTTGGTACCATAGGTTTTCACCTACGTGGAATCGAATGAGCATTTGTAAAAAATAAACTAATATTTTAAACCCATATAATAAGATCAAATGCATGGTGAAATATTCTTTAAATGCTTCTCTATAAAATAAAACCTATAATTATGTTATGAAACAAAATACCCAACTTAATTAATCATAAAAGTGTGCCGTGAGACAAGAATTTTAAAACCCCTTCTGCAGCGACGATTTTTTAACGGGCACGTTTACATGGAAAGGTCGATGAATCTGTCGAAAAAAACCTTCCTAGAAATACTCCTTTAATACTTGCACCAGCTCCAGAGACATTCGCTTGGATCGCTTGTTGAAAGAGGGAGCGCGTTCTTTGTTGTTTGCGGATGTTATGATCGTATAAATTTATATATTTATAATTAGATATCTACGCTTTCATCTTTTTTTGCAGTTGGTACGCACAGTTACCCAAGCGTCGCACCACTGCCTTTGAAATCGAATAAGCCTCCCGTGCAACCCTTCCCGATTCAGGAACATTGTTTTGAAAAATCCGACACGTAACATCGTCGAAGGGGAAGAAAAAAGGGCAAGACTTTTTTCAACATCCCTTCAACTTAGGGCAGCCAACGGCGACAGCATGTCGGACACGGAGGAAGACTCGACATGCTCAGACAGTTGGCCAATCAATGAGGACTGGCTGATTGAGGTGCTGAAGAAGCACCATGAGGTGCGCTCCGGTATAAAAATTACCGAGTTCAAAGTGAAACAGGGCTGCCAGGACGGAGTGAACAACTTGAGCGACATTCTGTCCGTATCCGTGGTTTACGAGTTCGAGGGAGACATGGAGCACGATCCACGGCAAAGCTTGGACATTGTGATAAAACTGCTACCGCAGGATCCGTTCAGTCGGTTTTTCGTGACCGAGGCGCAATTTGATCTGAGAGAAATCAAATTTTACACCAGCGTAAGTGTTGATATACTTTGTTAACTCCTGCTATGTAATATGAATAAAACAGAAATGTTTCATCGATTTTTTTCCCTTTAGATTCTTCCCGATCTGATGGCTTTCCAAGAGCAGCATATCCCGAAGGAACACGGCAGTATGGTTATCTCGGTGCCAACCTGTTTTTATACCCAGTACGCCCCTGTTGGAAGTGGTCAACAGTCACTGGGGAGTCCAGATTCGGGGGAAAGTATACTGGTGCTAGAGGACATGCGTTCACTGGGTTACAAAGGCGCGAACTTTACATCTGGACTTACGCTCGGCCAAACGGAAGGAGCCATACGCGCGATAGTGACGATTCATGCACTTTCTCTCGGACTTAAGATCAAGAAGAAGGTCGATCTCAATGAAAAGTATCCGGTAAGTGATTTTCTTTAAAATCTGTAGGGTCGCTCAGCACTATCAGCTGCCCTATCTTCTACACTTCCAGTTCCTTTTTCAAACAACGCGCGCAACCGAGAGCTACCAGCAGCTAGTCGAGCAGGGAATGCCTCAGCTGACTAAATTTCTCGAACAGAAGCCGGGCTACGAGAACGAGCTGAAATCGTTGAGCAGAATTCGCCCGAAGACAAAGCAACTGATAGAAACGCTACTGCAGCCAATCGAGCCGATGGGGTTGATCACGCACACGGACTTCTGGTGCAACAATCTGCTATTCCGTAGCGAGTCCGACCGCACTGACAGCTGTACCATCCTCGACTGGCAGATGGTGACGTACAGCCGGCCGACGAACGACCTTGCCTTGCTGCTGATCTCCTCCATTCCGTCCGGCACGCGCCGTCAGCACACATCCCGCTTGCTTGACCTCTACTACGGAGCGCTCAAGACCTACTGCCTTAAAATGGACGTCGATATCGAGGCGGATCTCGGCTATAGCCGGAACAAGATGGACTGGGAGTATCGCCAATCGCTGCTGCTAGCGCTGCTGCTGTGCATCGGATCGGTAGATATAGCCATCGGCAACGTGGCGGCTGAGCAGCGATTGTTGGATGTTTTAAGGGATCTTTACGACGAAGGTATACTAGGCCTTGAGGTCTGCGTTTAATGCATGAACATGGTGGGAGACTGAGGAACGACGACACTAGCTTTTACATCCATCCAAAGATAGTTTCCAAGGAGAAAAACGTTTAAAACAACAAACAACCGAACAAGCAATTGCTCACATATTCACCAAAGGCAAACCGCACTGTTATCACACCATGGCGTCCGTAATACGTGCTTTTTCGAGAGGCTGTCAATAGGAGTGCAGTAGTTAGATCCATTCTGTCTGCGCCAGAAACTAATTCCATGTTTTACTTCTCATGCCTGACTAATACGAATCATTCGAAATGGTGCTGCTACATTAGAAAGGAAGTAATAGAAACGGTTCACGCACACTCACTCTATCTCAATTGTAATGCAGGGTTGACCGTCGTATACTTGAATGTGTACTTATTCCTAAAGAACAGAACAAAGCTTTCCAAAAATGGAACAATTTCCGCTACTGCAATTAAAATGTTTAAATAAAGTGTTGATAAAAAAAGTGGTATCTGTCTATTCAGCGGCAATGGCGTATCATTGATAACGCAAGAAAATATTACTGTTATATTCATAGACGTACGTAGCATTCCGTGCTACGAAGCACTAGAATATACTATCAATGATATTATTTGTACTTCCTTAGAATCAAAGCCATTCATACAACTTTCAAACAACTCTCAATTATTTATCTTCTTGTCGATGGTTTTCGAGAACAGGATGTAGCTTCTCTTAGCTTGCGCAAGGGCTGAGTTATTTACGTCCACCCCACATTTTTCCAAGCCACAAATGCTACTCTTCGTGGGTAAACGATTCTCTGCGAAAACAATCCCAGAAGACAAAAAAGCGCCAGAGGCGAGTCTCGATGTGACTGCAATTACATCGACATATATCATCTATGGAAAAATTAAATCTTTACACTTACCGATGCCGTTACTCCGCCTAGGACGGCAAAGTTTCGTTTGTGCTTGCCGGCCGACTTGTAACGGGTATGTATCTTCCGTCCAACCCATACGGGGATTCCTAAAATTGAAAAGAGAGCGATGGAGCAAAACATTAATGGTAAGAATCTCTTTTTGTGAACAGGGCTCATTTGGCATCATCCCCCTTACCGATAATCATTGCTGGAACAGCAATACCCGCCACCAGGGCGATTCCTAACGGTGCGCCCACCAATGTACCGAGTTGCCATAGCAGCTTTTTCTTCCGCGACCAGGGCTTCTTACCCCAGAACGTGCAACCGGAGGGGCTGAGATAGTGCAAATCGCTTATCTCCTTCATGCACAGCCAGCAAAACTCCGAACCACAGATGGCGCACACCATGTGATTGCAGGAACCGTCGTCCATCTTCACGATCAGCACCTGACACCGCGGGCAGGGTTTTATTTCGTCTTCTGTGGAATGAACGATATGGAAAGTAAATAAGCCATCAACGATAGGCTAGACATTGACGCCAGGGAAAAGAGTGTATTCATTTCGATAACGGATATGTAAAAAGAAAATACAGGAAGGTGCGTCTCCGGCCGGGAGCAGAGCAAGGGGGGTTGGGTTGGGTATAGAAGAGAAACCAAATAGAGAAATCTTACTATGCTGTGAACTTTTTCTAATACTACCGGACGGGATACGTGTTGGGCTTTGGCGAGATGCGCGGGCCGCATCGCACGTCTGATCAGGATGCCATTCCGCCTTGCAGTGGTAGCAAAACTGCACGTCACAGCCAGGCCTCTGGCAGCAGATTCTCGGGCAGGAGGCACATCCGGTGGCGATGACGGCGTAGGTGCAGTCCGGTCCCGGGCACCACCGCGAGTCGGGATCGGACAGTAGCACCCGGCGGACCATAAAGTCTTCGTACTTTGTGATGGCGGCCGGAAACGCTTTCAGCAGCGTTTGTATGTCGGTCGGGTGCATGGAGTCCGAGCACTGCGGACAGCTGATGTCCGTCCTGGACTCGGAGATCTGGATCATCAGATAGTTTTCCAGGCACGCGCGGCAAGCATAGTGCCTACAGTTCAGCAGCGGGTAGTACTCGTCACCCGAGGGCAGTACATCGTAGCACAGTGGACACTCCTCCGGATACTTTCCGGCGGTCGCGCTTGAACCTCCTCCCTTACTGGCCAAACTGTGCGACGATTTGTGGTTGTTTGGCGTGAGTTTCGAGTTCGAGGTGCCCCGATCCGTGTTACCCGGCGAGTTGGTCGAGTGTTGGGAAGACGTATCGGAATTGTGCTTTAAAAGGGTTAAATAGAAGGTAGGACATTAGCATGTTTCTTATATTGACGGTTTCAAAATAGCAGTTTTTATCGCCGATGCCAAAACAAAAGAGAAAAGGACACGATATCCGACTGTTAAACGGGCCGCCAGAATGAATGAATTTCGAGAATTTTCACTGTTTGAAATTTAGATCCATTTTCATTTCCGACTTTAGTTATTTTGGTAATATTTTCAATTTGTTCGTAAAGTTAATTAAGGTTTAGAAATTGGAGTTTTTTGCATAGAAACTACAACTATCAAATAAATGTTACAGGAAATAATGAATACTAGAATTAATAAGCGAGTATGTCCTTCATAAATTTGAAAACAATAAATAACTCTTCACATTGGTTCGACGATTTCCTTTTCATGAATAGAAGTTTAGATTCCATTTTTCTATTTCTAAGTTTAACACTGGATGTCTTAAGAACAGTATTTACAGTAGGCATAGTTTCATTGCTTTAAAATGTCTTTCTTTTCTCAAAAATGTTTCCAGCACATCATTGCCCTCAAGCAGTACCCAACGAAACTGTTCGCTTAAAACCAATGTACAAATACTACATACTACTGCGCTATTATCTTATCGAGTGCGAATAACCCGATTAGAAATCGAAGAACAAAAAGTGCACTCACCTTATTGCTGCCAGACGGGCCAGTCTTATCGTGTTTTCCTCCCCCGTTCGAACTGCCTCCCAGACCACCGGTGCCGCCCCCTTTCTCCGCATCGCATAGCCGCTGGCCCAGCGGTGGACTGCCTCGTGCCGCCCGGGCGCCCTGCAGCAACAGCCGCCGTAGGGGAAAGTTGAGATTGAACGTATTCCGGCTGGTGCCGCGCATTTTGTCGCGTTTACGTTCTGCCAGTGTGAGATGATGCCGCCGCTCAAAAAACGATGGCCATGGGGCGCTGGACAGATCCGCGGGTTTGCACTTAACTAACGATGATATCCGAAAACTATGGCGGCTAACTATAGTTGGATGTGGGTTTTGTCCGGCTTTTTCCTAATTTTTTTTTCCCATAACAAGTTGCAGCTATTGTTGGTTGGACGATCCGTACAGCTTTCCTTCGAATAGTACTGACGAAACTAACGGAAGCAGCAATTACCAATTCAATACAAACTGATTCTAAATTATCACTGACGAGCGGTTGATGATCTCGTAGCGTCTTGATTGATATATGCTTTCACTGCTTTCCCCGATTCGGTACGATTTTGTGTACACAGTTTGCTTCGGACAACTCATTAACGAAACTGTGCCTTAGATGTCTCACTGCCGATTAAAACACTTTGGAATAAACAACGTGTGTTTATTGTTGTTATACTTTTCACGCAATGTTTCTAAACAAGACTAAATAGTCCGTAGACGTAGATTCTTTCTCGAACAGGTGGTTTGTTGTGTGGCTGATTGCTGAAACAAAACAAATGAACACATATTAGACATTGTTTACGTATATAAGCTAATATTTTACTCCTCAAACTGAACAAATACTTGGGTGCCCATGATTCACCGGCCTTTCGCTGCACATAGCAGTTGAATCTGCTATGATATAAGGAAGTACAAACGATGCAAGATAAATGAATAACCCAGGCCTAGGCCCCATTTCAGAATATGTACTGCTGCCCACACACTGTTTTCCATAAATCACACGTCTCCGTACATCGAGTTTTTCAATTTATTCCTCCGTGTATCTGAGAACTTTAATTCCTTTCTGCCATAGGCAGGATTCCAGCCCAGCGTGACGACAACAATCGCCGAAGATTAGTCATCTATATGGTCTAACAGGAAAAAAAAAAGACACCGAGGCGAAGCATCACTGTTACTTCAGTGACAGACAACAAACAGGCAATCATAACCGCAACATCCTTGAAAGCGACACTCAACTCCTCCCCTTAGGAACAACTTTCCACTCGGTATATCACAAGATTCTGCCCATGCGAACTCCCCCAAATGGCTAGAGCTAGACGACAGGCGATAAAACAAAACAAAAAACTCATGTGACTCGCACATGTTACACCCTCAACATCGAATGATGTCCTGTGGAAGGCCAATCAATGTGGCAGCGGCTTATGGCATGCCTCAGCAACCTGCTGCACACGTTGGCAACACCTAGTTCGATGAAAACATAATATCACGACCGAGAGCGATAATTGCCTTGCAGTCGACATGATGGAGTAGACACATTTGAATTCCTGTGTATTAATCGAGTAGGTATTTTCATAACGGTTAAACCCTGAAGTCACTAAACGTTTCTCTTCACGGTGGTTGCTTAACATCAGTACTAGAGCACAGGCAAGTACGTAAATTCTAATGATGATTTAGCTACACAAATTCAGGAGTTAGCTCCTCCACGCTACACACTTGAATTCATGCAGCTGAGAGACTTTCATGAAGCAAGAAAGAACGTTCAGCAGTAGTTATTATGGACTTGTTGTAAAGAACAAATAAGTTCTGATTTGTTAGCAATGAAACCTTGAAGAGGACGCCAACAAAGAGGGTGGTATGGAAACAGGTGGAATTAAATAAAAATTATGTTAATGAATTGACGGGATACTGGCAAACAAAAAAAACATCAACATTAAAATAACTCCAACATACGGCAGCGATAGATTGATTACTTGTTGTTGCATGCATGACCCGCCACAGGTTCATAGTAGAAAGGAGTTATAAACACACTCCGGCGACGAAACCCGGTTAGGGGCAGCCGGTCGAACAACTCGAACAAGGTTACTCTCACATGTCGAGACTCCCGCATCGCCAATCAGTCCAGCATCGGTCGTCATTCGTTCGATTGCCTAACGACCGGAGGCACATTATAATACGCCTTCGGTAGACCCAGCGCGTCTGGCTGAAGGGAGGAGGAAAAGGCTTCGGGGGATGCTGCTGCTGGTGCTGCTCTCGGTTCCAGATCGATCAGAGCCGTCCTCTCGGGAGGTTGCTCGCCGCGAAAGGGATGACGACGCAAAGCAAAGGGTGTCGTTAGGGTTGACGTCAATCTCGGATGAGCTCGCGTTCACAATCGTACGGACGCGAACAGCTGTGTCCCGTTTGGTTTTGCATGACGAAAACAATGCGGTAGTGAATGCGGGCGTGTTAATGTGCGTCTACTCTTGGCGCGCGGAGGTGAGACGGGGCGAGGAACTTAGACGATGATACCGACAACCATGTCGCTAACCCGAAACCGGTGACCTCGAAAGAAGCCGGGCCGCGGCTGGGGTTCATGTTTTAATCAATTGGTCAATCAATCAATCAGCACCACGAACGATGCCGGTGTCGTCGACACGACTCCACACGATTTCGGTGACCGCAAGACCAGAACCGACGGAACGCCAGAGCTGAGCAAGAGGCCACCGGCGGCGCCTCTGCGAAGACGACTCGACGGTCGCGTGCATTGGCAACATCGAGCGATCGGCGAAGGTTGAAGCACTTGAACTTGCATTTGCTTTGAATACTCATTAGTGAAGGCCCGAGTGCACGGTGGACACACGCCACACACCTTGTCGCCGGTCGGTATCGCCGGCCTTTTTTAGAGAAGTTCTACACAAAAACGGCCCCGTCTGACTCTGACAGTGCGACGAGTCACATCTAGCGAATCGGCTCTGCGCACTGAAATGCTGCTGCTGTTTATGGCAGCCACAACAACACAAAGTGCTATAGCAGGGACATAGTCAACAGGTATGACACGCATTCTCGAACGCAGGCAGCATACTCCCTCGCTTTGCCCGGCGCGCACGACCACGTCTTTCCTTTGTTTCAGTTGTTCCAAAACAAATTATTTACCGCTCTCGAGCAGCGATCTCCGCGGCCCTATCGGATCGGATGCTCGGTGCCATTCAACCGTGGCGCAACGGATGAAGGTTAATCAATGCCACAGCGGGGAGGGCAGGCAGGTGCCGTCGGTGTAAGTGTGCCTGAGCGTAAACAACACTCCGCGGGCGAACGTGTGGGCGTCGTGCCGGGAGATTCTCGACGAATGGCCTCAACCGCACGAGGCCACCCTCGGGTTTGGGGTCTGACATATGGCGCGCGCGTTCGATTAGCGGTCGGTGAAAAATCGAAGACACAAAACCAAGTCACCATGCGCCGACGCAGAGGCTGCTGACCGGCTGGCAGCGGGTGGTGCAGGCCTGGCCATGCCACAGTGCAACGAACAGCACACGGTTGCCGAAAGCGCGCAGTAGCGACACCGAAATGGAGCGCGTGGCCATGGGTAGAGTCACATCGCCATCTCACACCACCACGCAAGCGACCAACCATCGCGTCATATGTCTGTTCATATGGCGCGCATGGCTGCCAGGTATTCAGCAGTTCGCGTCTCCCCACAAAGCTTTGGGTGAGAGTTTCCCTAGCGCGAGAGGGGGTTTTTAAAACGTGCGTATTGTGCCCGGCCCAGGAGGCTCGGGGAAGGAGGAGTGCGAGTGGCAAAGCAAACCGGTCCACCCAGAGACCGGGGCAGAAATAGATACTTGTTTTCCCTCCGAGAACATCTAGTTTGCCACTGCATAGGGAGGACGACATCGAAACGCGGGGAGCCGGTAGCGAATGCAAGGACATGCACAGTTAGGTAAGCCGAATACGCATTGTGGTCGTGCGTATTCATTTGCTGAATAATATACCCCGTATACTTCGAATTCGTCTGGGCGAATCTGTTAGGACACGGGAACATCAAAATCGACAGACGCTAGGCTATAGCGTCAATAAAAAAGAAGAGACTCTCTTAACGAATAAATCAAATTTCTAGTTTCCTGTCCAGTGGCGGGTTTCAGTGCCAGAGTTTCGGAGAAATTCGCGAAATTAACATAAGATAGGTCTTCCGTACTGCTGTGATACACTTTCCGAAAGTGCACGAAACCATCTATTCCTGCTTCTACGCATTGACATTCAGCGTGAAATGCACTTTCAATGCATTTTGATGAACCGTGACTAGATTAAGCATGGTTATCGATCACCGCGCCAATAGCCAACACCCCTTCCCCACCCAACATTGGGTAATGTTATTTCCTTATGCTTCTGCGTGGACCCAGGCTGGAGCAGCACAATGTTGTATGCCAAATGATAGACAAAACCACTTTCCTCTCATTTCATCCCGGTGTCGGCTTGGCTGTCGACGGTCTCGGGAACTGGTTTTTGCACAAAACCATTGCATCCACTGTCGGTCGCCTACAGCGCGCCGGCGAATCCCCCCTGAAGAAATCGAAAGTGAAAGAAACCGTTCGGCCGACCGCTACGGCGACGACGACGATGGATGGTAATGGCCAAGACTGGCTACAGTTTCTTTTAAAAGGCTGGCCCGTCCACCGTCCCGTCCCGTTCGATGGCTGAACCAATTCAACCCTTCTACTGCGCGCGGTGAACGAAACGTGGTGTTGATGGTAGTGAAAGTGAAAAAACAAAAACCAGTGCTGTACCGCGTCACCTTGCGTTGCTTGCGTACACAGCAGACGGCAATCGGATTTGCATTTATCATATCCTGCGACTCTTGAAGCTATCCGGGTGAATCGGAACAAATATGCAGCACGTCTGCAATAATGCCTCACTGTAGCTCATGCTGAAGTACCATCTGGACGTTCGAATGCGGACTCTGGAGGCTGTTTTCCTCTTCCGAAGCCTCCACATATTAGAAGTCTCAATGGCACGAGTCACGTCTCCAAACGGTGCTGATGATACAGATCTACGAGGGCAATGAATTTTATAATCAAAGTAAATTGGCTGCAGATAATTGAGGAAATTGGGCCAGCCACACCACACGCCGCTGCTGCGCTAAAGGCTGCCTCGTCTTATTTGCCATCCGTCGCGACGTAATCATCAATACGCGTGGCTGCACGCAGGGCATGAGACTGCGTACCAGCGTCAAATGCGTCGTAACACTCCACACAGTAAAGCAGTGGCCAGCGAGGACAACGTTCGGAGGGATTCCAGTGAGACTGCAAATCAAGCAGTATGAAACAGAATCGTAAACAAAGTATGATTCACGAAAAAGGAAATAATGCTGCAGAACCCTAAATAGAGTTTGAAGGTTGATAATAATTGAAATGTCTGTTTTCCATTCGCCATCTTGTGATCACCTTTTTGTTAACAATATACTATCCGGAATCGAATTTGTACCAATCAAATAAACACCTCAACGTTGAGATAGTCGGGCCCACTGTATTCATCTCAACAAATTTAAACTAGATAAGTCATTGTATGCTTTTCGGAATCATGAGATATACAATGTTCAATGTATTCAAAACGTAATGACAACAATTTTGTCTTTGTCTATAATATATTGCTGTTGAGAAGAAGAACATATATATGTCCACATCAATGAAATCATCATCGAGTCCTGGCAGAGTACAACACGGAACATGTTTCGTTAGGGTCCGTCAAGTTCACGATCTACTTCACCATTCAGCAAAATGAGGGTGTCGTTGGGGAAATGCAGTTGAGCCAGCATTTTTTTTACAGACGGTTTCACTACTACAAAAATAGTCTGCCACTTCTTACTCTCTATAATTGTTCCGCTTTCCTCTACAGTTGAAGGATGTATTGCAAGCGTCTGAACCAACCAAACCAACAGCATGGCTTTCCAGCGTCGACAACAAATAACCAGCATCAGTCCCGCGGATTGACAATGGCGGACAGTCCAAAACAACACGGATTGCATCATACGGTTGGCTGTGTTGGTAAACGGTTTTCGGATCGCGCGGAACATGCTTTCGTACCCTTTTCGGCAGCTTTTTCTGGCCGCGAACAAGTTGATAATGTCTCAAATCGAATCAATGGTAACGCAACGCTCGGTGAGGTGCGGTGGGAGAGGGGGATGGAGGTTGCGAGACTACTGCTGGGCAGTTAAGGTTTAAGTGATCTCAAATTGATCAATCGACATCCATTACCTTTTGCATCTTCATTTCGTTTGGTCGGTAAATAGATTGCCAAAGTGTTTTACTATATGTAGAAACACTCAAAATTGGCTGATATAAAATTGTGCATTAGTGACCACTACCTTACATTTGAATACATTTACATTCAATACATTTGAAAAAGAACAACTCTCTGTATTGTTGCTGTCATTTGATTATAACTGGTGTTGCAACAATGCATGCCTTTATAACATATGATGGATTGTGAAGGAACTGTGCCACGTTTTAACCCACTTAACCCATTTGACGTCATTTCCATTGGCACTCGGGATTAGCCAAGCATGAACTCGATCCGTGCAACAACATCGCTACAGCTGATTACGTACATGGAACTAGGGAGAGTGATTCAAAACTGCTGCGAATAATACCTTCGTCCATGCGGGAGAAAAAAGGGCGGAAATGATAAGACTTAGGGCAGCACTGATGGACTAAAATTTGTACAGTGGTCGTCACAAAACGTGGCTATGGTATTTTTTTCTTTTGCCTGTGTGGAAAAGCAACGGAAAACCTTCCGCAACCAGCCGACGATTACGCGTACACAGAAGTGCAGCGAAAGGAACCATTATTGCCCCAACTATGTTGCTTCATTGAGCGGTTAGACGCGGGGATATGGAAGGAACCGACGTCAAAGTCAACTTAGACAAGTCGTGTGCGTCGAAGTGGAGAAGCAAATTGCTATCAGTATTATTATGTTTTGGTGAGTTGCACTTTTCTAGAGTAAAATCTCATACCCATGGCAAAGTTTTCCACAATACGTCGACATTTAGGTCAATGGCTCATGTAAAAGTTATCAATGTCGAACAATAAGAATCACACCCAGCGTACGACATGAAACAGCGACAAAAACTGGCGATTTGTTCTCAAGTGTGTCCGTGTGTGAGCGTACCGCAGCATCATTATCGTTCGGTGACCATATGTTCAACTTCAGAATGTATGCCAGAGCACGAGACGTTCCCTGAAAATAATTGTGCTATTCGCTTTCGGTTCAAGGACATGACTGTCGCTCGATGGAAGAGGATGACGTAGTACAAGCAACCGGAACATGATCTTACCCAGATTTTTGAGCGCTAGGCTAACCTCTCCTATTCTATCGCCCTCAGTCGTGTATCGTCCTTGACCAATGCACCGAGATCCGTTCTTTTAGCCGGCGCTAGAGCATCTTAAGTGGGGCGGGTGGTGCTACATATTCGCTCTGCAACTGTATTGTCAAACATATATTTCGCTTTTAAGATGAGACAGAACAGCAGTCGGTGGTGCGACGGCGGCTGTGGCCACACGTTCGTTCACGGCTGACCGGATAATAGGTGAAGGCCGTTCAAAAGACAGCGGAGGGAGGCGTTGACTCAGTTCAATGGAACCAATGCCGACAATCGAAAGGCGACGAACGAGTAACCTTACACTCGCCCCGCCTTATTCGTTCTTTTTCTTTGCCGTTTGTCTTCACTCTCGATATAATGTTTGAATCAAAAACCTATTAGCCAGACGACTGGACTGATACGGTCGACTTCGATTACCATACGGTACGGTGCACTAAAAGATATAAAGTAAAACAGATCAAGAAAAGGTGATGATCCAGAATAGATGGGGCTAGGGGTTGATCGCCATTTGCCACGAGAGTCACAAAATGACACGTGCAGCTTTCGACAGTTACTAAACGAACTTGGCGCTACCAACTTAACTAACGGTACAACTCATTTGCACAAAACACTCCAGTTTCCGGAGAAAAGCACCTTGGCGCACTGGGAAACGCGTGTTTTCTAGTACACGAGCAAAACAGAGTTATTCCACAGACTGACGATCAAACGTCGGAGCATGATGCACTGATAGTGCAAACACACACGCTCTCACAGAAGCATATCTCACGCTTCTTTCCCCCAATGCAATGGTAGAACAGTTGTTCATTCCATCAACAGGAAAACAAACTTAAGCAAGTATTGCCGTTTAAAGGTCATCGCAAGGTGAGATTGATCGATTGCATCATAGGAAGTTTCGTGAGCAAATGCATTAGTTAGACTTTTACTAGAAAAAAAAACAGAACTAGTGGAGAGATGTTAGCGAATTAATCATTTCATCAATAATTTTATATTTGAAGCGATCATCGAATATTATTTTGTAACACCCAACAACAATAATTTGGAATATACGTTGACATTTTTAAATGTATCTCCGCGTCTTAAAACAAAGTCTTGAGAATCCCATGTCTGGGTCGGGCCAGCGGGACTCGAAAACATGTCACTCATGTTGATCCAATCCAATTGATGGCTCGTTGCACTGAACTATACAGACCCCGATAAAACATGTTGTATACATAGCCATATTTGAATTTGGTTTTTTTTAATATATGGAAGACAATGTACCCTCCCCTCCAAGCAATCAGGTTCCACCATGCAATGTAGTCAATTTATCGCCTAAGGAAATCTCCGACATCTACCGGATTTTGAAGCATGGCAGTTAAGTTCCACTGCGAAATTCTTAAACGAGAGACATCCAATCCTTCTAAACGTGGAGTCGCGCAACTTTGTCGCTATAACCAATAAATGCTTCCGTACTCCGAGCCTAGTGGTGGCATAAAACCAAACAATAGTGAGGACTATTTACTGTACTGAGTATATGTGCCGAGTGGAGTGTTTTCTTCCCTCAGTTCCAGCAAGCGTGCCCCTCTCGTTTGGAACCATCTCGTTTCCACCAACGGAGCTGGAATGAAAGATGCATCCCTGGGAGCTGACAAAGGCAAACGTAGTGGTAAGCATGCAGTTAGTTTCATATCACACATTTTGGCCCTCCGTCTATTGAACGGAGGAGGTTCAACCTTGCGCGACTTTGGCGCTGGACGGCAGCAACAAACAGCAATGAATATGCAATCACCAGCATTGAAGTGCAACAAACCAAAGCCGGCAGCAGCGGCAGCAAGCAGTCGCAAGTAGTAGTAGCCACTTGGTATTTTGTTACAAATTAATTTTTGCAATCTGTTACTGTTAAATAAATATTACTGTTGAATTGTTGAAATTCCGATGTGGAACCAAGGAACCAAGACAACGTCGTGTCTATTATGTGTTTGTTGAACGGCTAGACATGGAAATTGGTTCGTTTGTTGTTCTATTTAGCTAACATTAGTCATGTGCATCTATGGGCTATTGTACCGAGCGATGGTGGTATACATACGTTTGAAGTACAACGCACTCACTCAAAAGTAGAACAAAAAATAAAAAATATACCCATGCACACTACACATGTCTGCGTCTGCAGCAGCAGATGACATTCTTACACGTCCCTACAGACAAGCAGGAGCCATTCAGTATACGCGATTTTCTATGGGTTTCATCCCCCCGAGGGCTTTTCTTCGCATTGACGATAAATGAAGTGGACTGCATCGACCAAACAAAACAACATTACAGCACGCGACACACGCCAACCTCATGCTAGAAGCCAACTAACTATGTTGCGAACGAGACTGAAACGTGGATGACGAGGATATCGTTTCCTGGTTCGATATCACAAGTTTCTACCCATCCATCCACTCCTTATCTTAACTTATCGAAACATACCTTCGCGGTGAAAGCTGTTTTCAAATAATGCTACTAATTGCACCGTGTAGTGTGTATAAAAGTACACAGTAAAATAAGTATAAAACGTTAGTCCTGATAGAGCAGCCTCGATGATGGGGAATATGTGAATGCAGCCAACATGCCATTTGTCGGAACACGTCTATTGAGTGCGAAACTTGAGCTACAAATAACAGGGGTCGTCAATCATCGAGTGTCAGCGCCTCCTTCCGCTGATCTGGTGTGCGCATCCTGACCGGATGATCATTTTCCTACATTAAGTAACACTATTATCCCAATCTAGGGACTATGGTTTTAACCCTTTTATTGCGTATTGCCGCTTCGAATCATAAGAAAAGAAGTATGAAATTGAAACTAAATGCTTGTAAAAAAGGATTTTTTGTAAGTGCTTCTCATAACACAGTTTACCTTTAAATTGTGTTGTTCTAGGACATATGTATGCACTTACATACTCGTACGACGTTAGGGACAAAGTCAGTTCAATGTCTCACTCAAATGCATTCAAAGGTGACTTGTTGCTGCCGCTGGACATTTCGTCCGTTACTAGAGCAACAGGTCACTTTGGCGATTTACATGACTGACCGACCTGTTTCGCGGGAGCAATGACGGCCACAATAATAGCACTAGAGTGTAGTCTGCCTGAGGGAAACATATTTTTGGTTTGCCCGGGAGCTATTTTGCAGTGTGTCGAGGCTACTGGAGGGGAGTGCATTCGCCGCGAGATCCTATAGTCGATCGCAGCTATCACCACGGGGCGAAAAATAATTGCAAAATTACAGTTATAGAAGACCCAACAATAATTTTAAAAACTCAGCGTCAGTGGCAGTGTCAGTGGACGTGCACGGTCGAAGAGCAGCGGGGCAGTTCGGTTCGGCGGACGGTCGGTTTCGCTGGAGGGTGCTACATAGCAAGCTGAACATCGTCAGGACCGATGCTGTCCCCGTTTTAATTGCATTCGCCTTGACACAGAGAGCGACGGCTGCTCTGCGGACTGACGAAGCAAGGGGCTCAATTGACTGTCCGATGACAGCTGGAGCACAGCCAACACTTTTTGGTATCGATGGCTGCATTGCTTTTGTTGCTTTTCTGCTGAACGGAGCAAAACCGGAACAGGCAAACGGGGAACACAGCCGGAGTATGTCGAAATGGCTTGTCCTTTCCACAGGATTTTTAAAGATGTAAAACTGCACCAAAACGGTGCAGATGGTCACACAGTGTAGAGCTCAACCGGTAACAAAACATGAATCATTATAAATAGACTTCCGTTCAATCTGGGCGACATGCCGTCTCACTCTACCGCTAGACTTGTTCCTTCTCAGCATAAGATATCTTCCTTGTTTCACTAACGATGCATCTGTTTTCTGCCTTCTTGGATTGTTCAATTGTTCGATAAAAAAACATAGCTCATACTATTTTACACAAGCACCACTCACCTTCTATCATATCTTGTGCGACCTCTTTGTTCACGTTCCAAATGTTCTTCTCGGTGTCGAAATCCGCATAAACCCGCAGCAAGTCAATTCCCACAATCTGCCACTGTGTGCTGGGTGCGGATTCCCGTACTCGCGCGAGATGAACTGTTGCTGTGGTAACGTAATACTAACCACTTGGATTTGTTTTTATGTCGCTTCAAATATGCATACATTCGGCTGATGCAGACATTCCTCTGTTGCACTCTGTTTTTGCCTGCGATATTTTTTCTTCGATGCTTGATGGCGGACAACTTTTTGCTCCGAAGTAAAGGGCGGTTAGTAGGCGATTACTCTAAATTTCACTGTATTCTTCTTGGCTGAAGGGCCCCACGAACACTCGCTGGCAAAATTATGCAAAAAGGCCAAGCCTAGCACTTTATTATTTTCCTTTTCACGCTCGATATTCTTCTCCCGATGCGGATGCACAATCAGCAACACCTTCACGATGATGCTACCACACGTCTACAAATCAGATGTACCTAGTACAGTCCCAGGCAAATTGAAGAAACTTTTGACAACTCCTGTGTTTCTATATGCTTTGCAGGTTATATCGTCTAGAGCATTTTGACAGTCGTACATTCTACACTAGTCCCGAGTGGCCGTGATCAAGCTTCACCTCTGTTGTCACTCTCTTCGTGGTCAATGTGCAATAGTTCGTAAATTTAATGTAGCAAATTATGAATAAGTGTTTGAAAAACAAATTAAACATCTCATAATTCAAAGAGCATCGTAGTAGTGCTATTTTAGATGTGCTACAGATAAAAAGCAGCTTACTGTTTCTCTTGGTTTAAAATAAAAAATTGTATGTTTTTAAAATTTTTTATCATCTTCCCACGTTTGAGTCTAATCAACAATAATGATCTTGCAAAAGGGTTTAATCGCCACAATGAGCAAACACAAAGCAGAAAGTATAAAACGCAACCTTCCTTGTCGACTGACGGTTAGCGTCAAGTACGCCATGCTTGTCACTTTATTAATGACGGTTTTATACAAGGTATATCTTAACCTAAGGATGAGTTTGCATGTCGTTTCTGTTCAAGGTATCTACATTGGCCAGCAGTTTAGATTCAAATATTGGTTCGTCTGCTTTTGAATTCAGTTAATAAATAGCTTAATTGAGAGACTATAAACACAACATCGAACCACGCTATTTGTTAATCTAAAAGAAGTAACCACGATCTCCGGGAAACTTGCGATAAATACCTTTGGGCTCAAATTACATTTAAGCGAACATGCGTATTTTCTTGAAACTAAGATTCTATGCTATACTAATTTTCTCCAGACACTTTTCCTGCCGAGGACCGCTCGGCTGCAGCAGCGGCAGCCAACTGTTTCTTCAGTTGCGCTTCTCGCCACTCGAGCGGATGCTTGTTTTTCTTGTGCGAATACATGTTTGCATTGGAATTCGTCTTTAGTCCACATATATTACAGGTGTACAGCGATTGGCCAGTATGTGAGGCACGATGTTCCTTCAGATAAATCTTTCGCTTGAACCTCTTACCACAGAAGTCACACTCGTACTGATCATCTGCATGCACGCCCTTACGATGCTGATATAGCGTGGTTGCGTTTTTGCAACGTTGCTTACAAATATTGCACTCGAATACCTCATGTTTTTCCGGATGCACGTTGCGCGTGTGAATTTTAAGTCCCCGCGTACCGTTCAACCAAACCCCACATTGGGGACACTGTCGCTTCACAACCTCCTCTTGCCCACGGTGTCGTCGAATGTGTCGCTCCAGAGCGGGCTTAGTGCGGAATGTCTCGCCACATGCATCACAGATCAGTTTTTCATCGTTACCATGCATATGGCCTAGATGGACACGTAGCGCTTGAGCATTCGCCATGACCTTGCCGCACAGATGACATGGTGACTTAATATGCCGAGAGATGTGTGACTTTAGCTGATATTCCTTTTGGTACGCTTGATGACACACGTCGCATTTAAATGGCCAATTCTTCGGCTCCGAATGACGCAGATCGTTGTGCTGACGCAAAGTGTCACGGCTTCGGTAGCTTTTCTGGCACAGCTCGCACCTATAGGCATCTGGCGTCACATGAAATGATATGTGATCTAAAACTTTGAATTTCCGGTAAAACTTTCTATCACAGCACTTTATGAATCCACGTAAATTGTGAGTTTTCCGGAAATGGATCTGTAGTTGATAGAACGTTGGCAGTTCTTCTGAGCATACTTCGCATACCATGGAAAAGAACTCCTTGATGCGGTTGTCCTCCTCAATGCGTTTATCAGACGGATTCCTTAAAGCGTTCCTAGTTTGTTCAGAAGCACTTAAATGTTTTCTTCCTTCCTCCAAATTAGTACCATCGTCATACATTTCCTCGGCACTGTTCACATTCTCTCCATCTGTGACTTGAGCTCCACTCTCGTCGTCTATAAGCTGATCTCCACCCTCGGCCTCATCTTGACTTTCAATATCATTTAGATCAATAACCTCGATCAAGTCGAGGTGCGGGTTTATGGGCTGCTCATCTAACAGTACAGATTCAGTTTTTGGCATGCTGGGCTTCATATTTATGTCGTGCTTCTGATCCGTCTCCTCAGTTTCGCTAGTGGTTTCATCTTTCACATCTATTTTACATTTCACGTCGCTTATATCATAACTATTTGGTGGCGGCTCATCTATCAGCTGCTTTTGAGTTCGGTTCACCTGCTCTATGTAGGCGTAAAAATCCTGAACCTTTAAAAAACAAATACCACAGGCTTTTTCTGGAAGATTTCCACCAGATAAGAACTATAAAAGGTAAAGGAAGGAACAAATGTCATCACATTTCCACAGTCACGGATACTGGTGATACGGCTTACCTGCATATGAAACACTTTTTCCAGCTTATCATTAAAGTTTTTTTCTCGAATCATTACCACACCTACAGAGTTTTTCAAACAGAGTCGGCAACGGTTCATGTTGACGAAGAATTGGGTTTAGCTTGATTGACAAATTTTTATCATTTTTTATCATGCAAGCAGGGAAAACCAGAACAAGCGAAGTGAATGTAAATATTTATGTTTCATGTGTCAAAAGCAGAAATTTGCTGTTTTGACAAACTCTTCTTCTAGTCTTTTCCTTCTTTTCTCCTCTGTGACAACAGAGTTGCCAGTTTGAGTAAAATTCAATAGTTTAATTTTTTACATGAAAAAGTTATTCAATTTGTTTGTGATTTTATGGGAAGATTGCGTGGTTTTTGATTTTGTTGATTTCGGTTCCAAAGGTTCCGCTTCTCAGTTTCGGATGGGGATCTTCAGCGTAAATCTAAAAAGGAGACAAACCAAGGCGCATTGTCATTCTTACTTGTTCATCAGCTTTGATTACGTTCCTGAGCTAGTTAAGGCGTTGGCTATACAGCACAGCCTTCCATTAATCCACTATTAATCGCCAAAACAGACCCGTTTGTACCGGCCACATGGTAACAATTTTCATTGCTTTTCTTTCACTACATATTCAGTAACAATAGACGATTACATTGTTTGATTAAATGCTTTATTTTTATTAGCTCTCCAGCCTTCAGTATATGATTCATTCCATTTCATCAAATATATTTATATACTTATACATACATATATGTATATATATATCCTTTTATCTGACTTGCACGCTGCCTCAGTAATACGGATAAAGATTGTGAGTCGTGCAATAAATTAGCAAAAGCAAAACGGTTTCTCACGACAATTACAGCGAAGCAATGATCGTAATGCATCATTATATAGTAAACGAAAAAGGATGGTCGAACGATCGTTCCATAAAACAAACTGAGTTCTTCTCATCTCTTGCAGGATTCGCCACCGAACAAAAATCGTGAAAGAATTTTGTGAAGAAGAAAACGATCTGGATGTACATACATATTCATGTTATGGCACGGCACGGCGCATTATTATTACATCATGAGCGAGTAGTGAGTAAAAAGAATCGCGTAGTAAAAAGCAATAACGTTGTTTAATGAGGAATTAATATTTGGCAATCAGCGTATTTCTAAACCAACATGGTAATTGCGTTAAAAAAAATAGTCTCACACCGCTGAGGATCGCCGATAGCGATTGGATGTGAATTGTTTGATCTGTAAAATGTAGTCACAATCCATAGTTTAGACTAGCATCAAATCGTTGCGTTAAACACGAATTGTCCTGCAAGCTTAAACAAAGGTGCAAACTGCAGGTAATTTTGATTCCATATTGTTCGCGTGTGTATTCTAAGACGTCCGTTTGGTGCATGCCTTGAACGGGGCGTATTTGGCCATGGTAACAATATAAAACTTAAAACAATAAGGATTACTTAGCAGTTTAGCTGACGGTCGGTGAAAGGTCGTTTGGGCAATGGAATGCGCATCCACGAGATTGTTACTATAACTGCATATCTTATTTAAGCCCATTTGTAAATTGCAGCTATAGTATATTCAACTTACAATCATGAACCTGATCTCTTTTTCTTGGGTATGGTATGATGTTAGGTGACCTCCCGTAATGGATTATAAGATTATATAAAAAGTAAAACACTCTAAAAATTATAGAACAGAACATTGTTAATGTAAAATAAAATCGCTCGTCCATTTCTTTAAGAAACTTTAATCTAATGACTTAGCGCTTGATCTGCAGTAAAGAACTTAAATATGCCTACAATTTTGATATAGCCAATAGACATAGAGCCTAGAAAAAAAAATGTCAAAATATACATTTTCCATATTGGTATCACCTGTACACGCTCATGTTAAATGAATCATCATCTTTAACACTTTCTGCCACTAGTCTAACATTTGCAAATGTGTTCAATATATACTACAGATATAATAGCATCGATTATTAGGGTGATGAGTATTGTTTTCATTATCGTTATTGCGTAAGCTATTCTGAAGCAAGTTCTTCGGGGAGCAAATCATGAACTGACCATTTTTAGCAATTGCACAGTTTCATCACAAAAAGAAGATTTTCTTTTATAATAAGTTACCTACAATTTTCTATGCGGAGGTGCAATGCCTTTCACATTCAAATGATAGCTATCGTACAACAGATACGCAGCAGCGGGGTTAGCGGAAATATCTTAGCCAGGCATGTAATGTCAAGATTTGCGTTTGTTTAAAGCACACAGGCACTAAGCACTAACTCAAAACGAAGCATGTTTCTCAGCTATAATGGTCGTATGGTACATCCATGCTACCGTAACGTTAGGGTAGTAATCTTCCTTTCGCCATATTACACAGAAACCACACACAGTTCAATATTTACACACTACTGTGTAAGTCAGTCACATTACCTGTCGGAATTTCACGCGAACGTTACGGATACATGATATGATTTGAGTTACGATAACAGGTGACTAATGTGAAACAATAGTGTGTCCAGCTTCAATCGAACGCACCCGTAGCATCTGGCTACTATACTAACTGGACATAGCCGGAGGTTTAGAATTCTCAGATTCTAATATGTGCACACGATGTAGAAAATATTGGCTACCTCACGCCATAAACCGTGGTGTGAGTGTTTGCAATAAATAAAGCTAGTGATGTAACTCTCTTTTCCTCACAATATTTTCGAAAAAAAAAAATCTTAACGCGAAGCAACGTTAAGCGCCAAGCCATGGGACTTTGTTTAGGTTAGAATCCTGTTTTGGCTACAAGCAACTTCACGTTATCTTATCTTTACACCACTGTTGAATGGCTGCAACCGCTGGAACTCGCCTAACTCCCTTTCAGCAATTTGCCCATGTGCTAGAATCTAGTGTTCTGTTTTGTAGTCTGCAAAGACATTGGATATGCAATTTAATCGTTAGATTATTATACGCTACCTAAACAAATATAAACTCACCCGTGTTTGCTTAGTTCGGTTCCCAAGAGGAATGCTGTTTGTGCGTGCGGTATACCAGAGATGTTGTTATCAAATTAAAATAAAGTTGTTAGAATTGTATCATAGAGCAGATGATGCAGTAGAGAGTAGAGAATCGAAAATCAAAATATTCGTGTGTGGTGAGGATGTGTTCATTAAACAGAAGGAGAGTAAAGAAAAAAAAAGGAAATAACCCGTTAGGTAAATTTAACAGCGTTATGTCAAAAATCATCCACTTCACCGTGTGCGAGTTGCGGGGCTGGGGACGAACGGAGAGAGAATACCGATATGAGCCATGGGCAGCATGTTTTGTTTAGGAAAGACAATGCAACGAATGATGAAGTTAGTGCGCCACAGGCCCAACTTACTGTGTCTACTTACCGAGAAGGAACTGAGGAAACTTTTTTAGGAGTTGTGTTGCTAAACGTTTTATTGGGAGTTCGTGGTGCAGGCGTAGGTGGTGTAGTAGCCGGGGATGGCGCCGCACCATACTTTCTAGGCGGTACAATACGACTAGGTGATTTTAGGGTTTTGCTAACGACGGGATCTGAGTTGGTTCTGCAAGACACAATTATATTACATAAATAACTATGTGCTAATTAATTCTAGACATTTCGCCTTTCAAATATAAATACTAGTATAAGTAGAAAATCGAGATTTGAAACATATGTTTCATTCGACACTTACCTCGTTGTAGGATAGCTTACAGGACGCGGAATTCGGGATTTGGAAGCACTGTTACCCCCGGTTGGAGTATTGCCACCGCTGCGGATCTCCTTCCGTTGGCTTTCCGATGTTGCTCTCGTACTCGCCTCCTGGCTCAGCAGTTCCCACTGTATTTGAAGCCGTTTGAACCTGTTCGTCTGTATCTTATCCTGCTTCTCTCTCTCTACCCCGGAAGGGGGCGATCCCGCCAGCGAGGGTGTTCGCTGCGCTAGCGGAGGTTTCTTCTCCGCAATCGCTCCTATCGGTGTTGGGCCCTGTTGCTTCGCAACTGTTACCGACATGTTCGGCGAATTGGGTGGCGTGGAAAACTTGATCTCAGTCGGTCGCAGCAAACCAGCGGCAGACGACGGCGGCTGTCGTACTGGGGTGGTGTTGGTGCCACCGGCAGTGGACGGTGGCGTCTGCTGTTGTGGCTGCTGCTGCATGAAGGTAACGTTCCTACGGTGTGACAGTGCGCGACTAACCTCGTTTCGTAGCCGCGTGCGATCGTACGGTGGGTCGGATGACTCGACCGTTTCCGTCGACTCGAGGATGTGTGCAATTTCGGCATAGTGCTTGAGTTCCGATTTCGGCACGTGAGACAGGAACTGTTCCGCGCGTGCCCTAGCTTCCAAATCGTCTTCCACCGACCGATTCGAGTTAGGGCCGCCAGTTGCTTTCAGCTCACGTTCGCTCATTTCCACCAGTTTGTTTAGCTTGTGGTAATGGTCCGCCGACGGCAGCTTCGGTGTGTTAACCAACCGGGTATGAGGCGTCATGTTGGGTGAGTTGTGAAGCTTAGATTCTCCGGACTGCAATTCGCCAGCTTCTTGTTCCTCGGCGTCTTCGTAGAAATCGTAAGAATGATGCTCCTGCAGTGAACGCCGCTTCTCGCGCGTGCCTTGCGAATAGTGTGCCATTGGTTGCTCCTCGAACATGCTACTTCTCTTGGCTTTCATACTGGTCGGGTTGCTGGAACCACCGCTACCAGCCCCACGAGCCGAACCCGGTGGTCGTCGAAGAATGCTTTTTGGAGCACCGGGACCCCCCGTACGTCCAGACGGAGGCCTTTCATACGATGCAAACACTTCCGCAGGGCTATCGTACTGGTACACGTACATGTTGTTGCTGAACGTATGACTACTGTTCGACGGTCCCAAGATACCATCCATCTCCGAGTCGGTAGTGAGTATCGTCGAGGATCCCCTGTAGCCGGAGCTCGGTGCACCGCTGGAACCCCCCGAGCTCGAGCTGTTGCACGTTTGTGTGTTTTGATGCAGTAGGTTCATGCAATCACAGCTAACCCCACGAGCAATGCCCCTTCGCAGCGGTGGCGTCATGCAAAACATTGGCTGCTTCTCTGTCGAAATGCTCAGTTCGCTCACCCCCGGAATGTGACGCAGCAGCTTGCGGTAGTCGGTCGGCAGCAGGAACAGAAGCGACTTCCAATCCATCACGTGCTTGTACTCACGCTGCCGGATTGTCTCGATGTCATTCATCGAGACCGGGCGGGCTTTTTTCAGCGGCCGAGCAGCACCCGTCATCGTCTCCTTGAACGATAGCGGCGATATCACGACATCATTCTGTGCCTTCAAGAAGCCCAAATCCGGAAGCACATAGTTCGGGTACACCACAAACACAGGAGCCTTCTGTTTATCGCCGAGCTCGTTCAGCCGGTCCAGGAAGGACGGAGGAATAACGCGCACTTTCTCCCTTGCCCCGGTCCCAGCGCCTACCGGGCCTCCTATGAGAGACGTTTGCATCGATTTCGTGATCATATCGATCGGAATCTTCGTCTTTGATCCGCCGGTGTTATTATTGCCACTGTGATTGAATATCTGCGTGAGGTTCTCTGATGTGCGGCTCGTGTCGCTGTTGGTGTCTTTGAAGCTATTGTTATTGTTTACATTGTGATTATTGTTGTTAATACTGCTGCTGCTGTTTAGCGGGCTGGCCGTGCCGATGCTGCTGCCGTTATGGTTATGGAGCAGCCCGTGCACAGCTGGGTTTTTCATTCCCTGGTTCCTACTCCCACCTATGTTCATGTTGTATCCCTTATACTGCCTCCGCGGCGAGCAATGCACTTGTCGATTGAAATCGTTCAATTTCATTTGCCCAACTAGATCGCCCCCCGCCATACGCCGTGGCGACACA
This sequence comes from Anopheles plumbeus, assembly GCA_034621735.1. Lineage (NCBI taxonomy): Eukaryota > Metazoa > Arthropoda > Insecta > Diptera > Culicidae > Anopheles > Anopheles plumbeus. The sequence goes on from JAOEFI010000003.1 coordinate 45,948,344, forward strand.
GGTGGACCTGCGCCGTTGACCTCTTCCTCTCCATCTTCACCGTGGCTACCGTTGTTGTTATTGTTGTTGATTTGTGCATCAAGACTGTCTAGCTGAAACTCTTCCTCCTCACAGCCTCGCTGCTGAAGACAACCTTGCCCACCGCCAACTCCCATTGTGGACGAACATTTTCCAGAGTCTTGCATACTTTTCTTTCGGCAACGCAACGCTGGACCCACACCTAGATGGTGAGCCTGCTGGTCACCCGAGGCACCACTGTTGGTGCTATCGCTAGGCCAACATCCAGACGACACATCCATGCAGGTATCGGTGGAGCTGCTTTTCTGCTTGATAAAAAGCTTCACCAAATTAAACGATGGTTGCTGTTGCTGCGGTGACTGTAGCTGCTGTTGTTGCTGCTGTTGAAGCTCTACAGGAAGGTGTTGGTCCCGTCCGCATTGACCATCTTCGTGCATCACCCCGCCGTCGGTTGGCCCTTCGTTCCCATTGGTGCTGCTTTCGTTCTCCGAATCCGTCGGAAGCGCGTACATTGGCAATAACTTACGCATGGTAGTTGGGCGGTCGAACGATTCAGCCGAATTGTGGCTGGCGGATGGCGCCTGGGACACATTAAGTGGATGCTGCGTGTTAGAGGGGAGGTGCGTTTGGTTCTGGTTGGGTTGGTTCGACTGTAGATTCGGCATGCTGAGACTCTTCCGTACGAAGCAAGTGCGGGCGTGCCGAGATATATGACTTATGAGTGGATTTATTGCGATCGGTGCCCTGCAAACAGTTAGCGAATGAATAGTTTTGCACGTCCTGGAATGTCATGGGTTTGCTCCAATTGCCATACCTATGCGCCGAGCCATTCCGCTTCAATTTGCTCCAAGTGGTATAGCCGACCTCCGACCGTGACAAGACGTCCTGCTGCTTGATGAATGGTGTACGATTTTGCAGATTGTTTAACACATTCATTCGCTTGTACTTGCCGTAGTTCTCCGGTCCATCTGTGGAAAATATTTCAAACAAAAGAGCCGTTGAGCATTTCTTCAATATAACGTTGTTGAGTGCTTTGCTGGTTATTTACCATAATAACTTTCATCTGAGTACAGCAAACTCTGCTCGAACGCGATCGTGTAATTGTCCTTGTTCGCCTGACACGTCAGTATAATGTCCTCTTCGTCCGGATATCCTTCCATATCCAGCGAATCGACACTGATGTGTGACTCCTTTACCGGCGAGAAAAGCAGCTCCGACTTGCAGATCGAGTTGTCCATCATATCGGCAGCTATTAGGCCGGCCGCCGTAGCCCCGGTGATCGTCGAGAAGATGCGATTGTTGTTGCGCGTCTTTCGCTCGGAATCTAACTTCAGCTGCGACGGAATGTTTGTCAGCAGTGAGTGGATATCCTCGGTGCGGAAGTTTTCCATGTCAATCTCGGCCAGATTTGCGTCGATGTCTTTGGCCATTTTCTCGTAGAACGATAGTTCGCCGAAACCATTGTACGACGCGGAGAGAACCGAAAGGATGCTCTGGTGAGTGGGCACTCCGTCGCGATAACTTCTACAAAGAAAAGGGATACCGATCAGACAAACCCATCGGGCAATTGAAAGCATCGCATCTATGTCTGCAGATTATGGAATTTTTAGAAGTTGTAACTGGTACAGAACAGAATTTGTAATCTCCTTCGCTCGTGTTTCGCACTCACCCAAAGTCCGTAAACCATTGGTAATCATTGAAGTCATGCGAGGACGCCACCGAGCAACCCAACGGTGGCATGTAGATGTTGCAGTTGTTATCTGAACCCGGACTCGTAGCCATTTTGTGCTTTCCGTTTTACTTACAATCGATTTGACGCAATTTCCGAGACGATTCGATGTGATTTAAATGTTAGCAACTTGGTGCAGGATTGAGAATATCTGAAATGTTAAAAAATGCAGCATACATTATTTTCTATGCGGTTGATTCTATACAAAATCAAGAGCAGTTTTAGTTTCTCTATTTATGGTTTCCTAGTTGAAAGTTCATACGGCTGCATCAAGAGTACAGTGTTCTCTTGGGATTGAACAAGAGTGTTGGGAGGCAGGAACGGGGCCTTGATGACTAACATCCTAGAGTGTAGACCAAGGATCAGTCGATAAAAAAAAAGGAACTGTAAATTCTGATATAATTATCAGCTTTTTTGAGTATTCTGCTTGTTTAGTGAGATAAAATAAAGTACTCGTTATATAGTGGCTCACAGAAAACTTATTATTTATATACTAAATATTTTATCAGATTTCGACGAATTTCTCTCCAGTAATCGATTGAAATGGGAACATTATAAGGCATTTGCAAAAGGAAGGGATTGACAAAATGGCCGAAAGGGGCTTCATAACAGTAAAACTACAGTTTGCGTTTACTTCCCACTTTCATTTCTTTTCTCCAAGGCTCAAAGGGGTTTAGCATATAGAACAAACGTAGGACTACGCGCCAAGAACCAAGGGCCTCCCTGGATGGTAGACGGATTATAAATTCAACGTGTGGATCGTAGTTTGCAGCTGAGTACGTGTCTTTCTCTTCCCACATACGTTATACCATTTCGAGCGACTGCCACTGCCGAACGGACCAACGGTTGGGATTGCAAAGCTACGGAAATGACGGCCGTCCATTGCTCAGCGGCAACGTTGCCATAATTGGGAAGGTTGCAGTCTTCGACATTGCGTTTTGGTTTGTCATTCATTTCATTTCTGCCTTTGATGATGCAAAAACAAAACATGGGCAAATAAACAAAACAAGCGTACTAACGAGTTTAAATACTTCCAATTTTCTTTCTTGCAGTTAATATCAATCCGCATCTTCTCGTAGCCTTTTGCATGTTGAAGAGCCGTAATTATAAGAAAATCCAGCTGAATCGAACCGAAATATGCCTATGTTGATAAAACACATTTTTTATAAAAAATATAAAAGATGCATAATGTACATCCTGATATTGATGGTAACAAAATGCCATTGCTTGTTTACTTTAGTTACTTTAGTTACACACTTAAATGAAGCTAAATCAAACAGTTGCTTAACAATATGGACCTTGCAGTCATCGGAACTGTCTCAACAGATAACAAAAAAACAATTATTGACAAGAATTGTTTTCACAAATGACTAAATGCATAACATTAAAGTAAATAAAATTCAAATAACATGTAATTATACCCGTAACATGACGGCTAAAATTGCCCCGCCCCACCTTCACTCACTTACCAAAATCATTGTCGTGCTTGTTTGTAATCACTTTACGTAAACAAAACTAGCACAAATTAGAAAAAAACAACTCCAGGTTATCGCACAGCCCCGAAAGAATTCCATCGACATTTTTATCTGTCAAAATTCCGGGGCGAACCTCAGCTTTTGCGTAGGTGTGTGTGTGAGAAAATGGATGAAAAGGCATGCCGTTCACGAACACTATCGTCCATTGATTAGCAAATAAGTAAGTCCGTACCGCGACACTGTGATGACTCAACGGTAGAATTTATGCTTTCTTTTCGTGACACTGCACCCCCTCCCGAGAATAGGGTATTTTGTTCGAGGACATTGTTCTTGATCACCCCAAAAACCTACTTCTCATTGAACGAATCAAGACAGCACCAAAAGCGATAGCTTTCGTTTGATGTGACGATTGCCTTGGAAAATATTCACCATTTACCTGTGCTCGTTCCTCGTACGACCGACGAAAGATCGGTGTCGTAATTTGATGCTGCTCATTCCATTTTGGTTTCGCCGTGTCCTCGTTTCACTGATGGTCTCCTATACTTCACGCACGACCGACTCCTCCCGTCCCGCTGAGGCAGTGCACAAACACAATGGCCCAACAAAACTTCGTGTGGCAATGAACAAGGAAACCCTTATTTTCTCGTGCGACACTATTGTCACACCAAACGGAAGTAGAACGGTGTTTATTGCTTTTCTTTCGCACCACTCCTGACTAACAAGAAATCACTTTACTACTGGCATATTTTGACGTACACACAAAAATTCCCCACACGCACACAATGCGCAGTGTGCGTGCGCGCACACTGTGATTGTGAATGCTTCAGAGCCAGAAGTGGAGTATTGACTGCGAGCACTTTTTCCGTACTTTCTTCTCACTCTTTCGCTTACCCAATTTCTGTTTTCTTTTCTTTTCTTCCGTTCGAGCACAGAAATCCGAGGTAAATTAGCCGTGTGGCACGTCGATTTCCAATTATCATACGTGAGTTAATGGAAGTTAACACCAGCCACCAACCATCGATCCAACTATATTCACGAATCAACACAATTTATTTAAAATAGCATGGTCTTCTCTATCTTTGCACTTGTATTCCCATTACGAAAATCAATATGGCGACTAATGCAAGGCGACCACCCCGTCGTAGTTAACTTTTTGATCCGCTGCTTTAAAGTTACAGCTTACTTTCACTTGAGCATCGCGAACTGTTCACTTTCTTCACATCACGCACGATACTTATGTAACTCATAAATGCATCTACCTTCCACGAAATGCGATGCATGCGAGTAAACTCGTCAATCTCCGATCAACTACATTTCGTCGCGACTGCATCACTAACTCTGCTGTCACCGTATTTGACAGTTCCTAGGCCTTTATTGTAACGATTGGTAACAAAAAGATTTGCTAGCGTAACGCTGGTTTAGGCCGCTGCTAGGGGAATGTTTTAAAGGCTTTTCCGCGTCGCAAACCTTGCTTCATCGTCCGCAATCACTTTCCAACCCAGACACTGATTTTCACACGACGGAACAATTTCGTGAACAAACATGTTTACGCCTGCTGCCGCAAGTGTTTTGCACGTCGTTTCCCGTCGAATAATGTACAGTGCGTCTCCATGTAGTAAGGTAAGAACGGGAATAAGGGAGAATAAAATTGTTTCTATCGCCTCAGGTACGAAAATCTTCATTCGATGAGTGTAAATCTGTAAATGGTACCGTCACATTGCGACCATCGATATTACGGGATGCTTTTATGGAGAAGAGGATCCGAAGGACCTAAGTTTGTCGGATCGTTCATTAATTGAGTTCATTCGAAGGAGCAAGGGCGCAACATGGTGGAAGTCCGTTACTCGATCTTCTGCACCTGTAACGTTACATTAATTCCAACAAAGGTTTTCAATATTTGAAATCATTTAATTAATTAAATATACGTTGCAGGAGTGGCGCACGATCCGCCGCAATATGGCGCCCTAAGGACGTTAGAGCAGCACGTGGCTGATATTTAGGCATATTGGAACATCTGGTTCAGAGTTACAACTGAATGCAGTTTCACACAAAGAAAATGTGCCGCAGCCTGCTCCACTAAACTAAAATAATTTTCAATTACGCAGTGCTCGATCTAGGTTCCTAGAGTCCGCAATAGCTGGACAAACGTCAGGCGACAGTTATAGAATGATATTTGTTTTCAGAAACCCGATGCGCCGGATCGGATCAAATCAAAGCATCGGCTTACAGAAAGTAATAATAAATTAATAAAAAAAATGGCTGACGAAAACAAGCCTGTTAAAAACGCGGCGCCAGCCGTCAAAAACCAAAGAACAACAATCAGGTTAATTATGTAGGTTAGTTGTATTAGTTGTAGTTGTAGTTGGTTAGTAGGTTATAAAGTATGTAAGACGGTTGAATAAACCAACAGTCGGCAATAAGAACTCACCTGAATCGTAGTTTGACTTACTTCTCCATGCTGCTCCCAATTCAATGTAACACAATGATACAACCTGTATCAACATGGATACAATCTATCTTCTCTATTGCAAGTCAGTTTGTTGTTGTGTATATACAAAACAAAAGATTTTTTAACCTATGCTATGATCCTAGCAACCTCGGATTCTACGCTCAGTAGCAACTGCGCAGCAACCGTGGTTGCACAAACGAAACCAACTGTGTATCACAATTCAGTGCTCTAATAACTGATTTTGTGAGTACAATAATACAATGTTTTGATTAAGAAAGAAAAAAATAAGTTGCAATTTTTCCACAGCAGTAGTATTGGTATACTGAATGTTCTGAAGAACAGTTAGATGTTATTAACCTGAAGGAATGCTGGTTATCCGATTTGCATTTTCGAAAAAAAAACGGCTATGCGGAATTCCCATCACATTTTTCAATCGTTTTGGTATGTCGGTGCATGATGGTCTTTTATACTATAAAGGTACTCGAAACGTTTGGATCCCACTCATGAAGGATATTTGATGTGTTAATGAAGTATTCACTTACTTCCCTCGTTTCTGTAATATTTGACCCTTTCACTTCTGTTCGTTCCACTTTTTAATTACCATAACACTTTTTTCAAGTAGTGCTTGACTCTGAAGATCAAAATTTGGCCAAATGTATGTCGAATGGGTTGTGGGTTTGAAACAGAAATGAGCCTTCTAGCGAATGCTTGACCCGCTTCCTTTCATAATGTGCGCCCTTATTACCTTCCTTCCCGAGAGGCTCTCGTGAAACACTTCACATTCTTTTTTGTGTCCTCGCTGCAATCGCATAAGCCACGAGTGGAAAAGGTCTTGGGAATGGGAAACGTGTTGAGGATGGAACGAAATGTGATAAATTCCGAGGAACATGTTCATTTTTCAAACAGACATAGCGTTTTAGATGTCAGCGAACACTTGTAATTATTGTTCATAATTCCGGCTCGAAAAGCCATTCGACCTGCCGGCAGTCGGCAAGCCTACGATGTTGTAGCCTGTGACATGCGAATGTTCCGTGCGACGCTTCAAACCACATACATAGAAATGCCGCCACTTGTCCCTGGTATGCGTTAAGCGGCTTAAACACATTTATAATCCTGTGCAAT
>JAOEFI010000003.1:45955236-45984342 GCA_034621735.1 Anopheles plumbeus
AGGGTGGAAAGGGTAGGGAGGAAGCAAAATTGTAGCAGAAAAAGCGATATGTTGCGCGATTTCGGTGCCTGGGATGTGTCGCTCTGTCCCCGTACGTCGCGGCGTTGTTTCTATTCGGAGCATTGGTAGCGTGTATTTACACTTTCGACTGTGTTCCACTCTGCCTAATACGCGAGGACGAGCGAGGTGGGACCAGCCGCATAACGGGCCACTGACCCTCGAGTCGATTAGCTATTGTAGTTGCAATTAAATTCCAATGTTTACCGTTCGAAAAATCGCTCTCGGGTTTTTCTTCGGGGCCGTTGCCTACCCCCTCCCATATTATCATGGTGTGGGAGTTTCGCGAAAAGATACCCCTTTTCCGGCTGGTACTTTGGGAGGAACCAGCAGAGCGTAAAGAAGAAATTTCCGCACACCACCATCGACCACCAGAAGTAAATTTATTGCTTCTTTCGAATGTAAAACGGGAAAGTGTACGACCCCATTCTGGGAAACACGTGCCAAACGGTGGCACAAAGCCCTCGGTGGATGGAAATCCTAAACAAATCCGCCAACTTAAGCGTAACGACTTTTGGCCCAGAAGCGATTCTTTGGAAAAGTTTTGACAATACTGACGACGGATCTGCTGATTGTGCCAGGGAAGCGAAACTGCGTCTCCACCGAAGACCCGGCACAAACATTGGGCACAGCTGGGAGCTAATAAGTGAAGGTCGTTTTTAAGGATGGACAAAGACTTAGTGAGGTAATTTTGCTTCCTCGCCCACGCTTTTCCATGATGAAATACCTTTTGGCAACGGTATTTTATAATGGATCATGTCAGAGGGAGAGGCAATGTGGTGGAAATTGTTCGGATGAACATATTCCCGGGAGCTAATAGCAGCCTTATTTGATAATGAGTTTGTACCCAACAACGACCTGTATTGCAGTACATGGAAGAGAGGAAGAAATCAAGTGTAAAAATAGGAAAAAATATTCTCATAAATATGAAAAATGCCATACTTCCTATCATTATTCAATGATAACTTTGATATGTTTCAAAATGTCAATTTCAATCCTTTCTTCTAAAAATATTGTTTAAAACAATCATTAAACTGATGTTTGAAAACACATACATACTTCTAGTTCAACACTTTTTTTTTAAATTACGTCTTAGCTAATACGCGGGTGTGCTCTTTTAGATTAAGCGATTCTTGATTGCGAATATAAGAAAGAGAAAAAATATATAATACATTTTCCGTTTATGCGTTCGGGCTAAACATGACAGTAAAATAGAAGTATGTACTGTATAAACCCTACAGAAAGAATTTAAAGGCTTTTTTTACATTCTGTAGCCAAACATTATAGAACCTGCCTCTGTATACGGGCAACTAAACAATTTTTGTTTCAAATAAGAAAAATAAAAATCAAGAAAGATGAACCGTGTCTTTTTTATACCACGTATTATTATTATTTTAAACAATGTGTGGCATTACATTCATGTTTAAACAAATGTTTTCTCGTTAGGAAAAAATACAATACAGCGTTGCCATCGGTTGCCTCTGCTACACTGTTTATGAAACTTTATAATTTGCCAAAAACAAAGAACGAACAAAATTTATAAACAAATACACACATACACACCAAAATCCACCACTCGAAAGTAGAAAAATAATCTGATAGGGGCTTGTAACCTTTTCGAACCCAGCTTTCTTAGGTCGTTCCTCTCGTCCGCGGAAAACTGGTGTAGGGAGTTCACTTAGGGAGTGAAAGTTTTCCTTGACCTAGCTGATTTTGGGATTTTTCCTGAAGGGGCGTGTTTGATTGCATGATAGCTGTTTGCGGTACGGTTGCGCTCAATGTTACGCAAAATCTTCCGCCTGCAAACCGGGCTCAAGTAGGCCGCGAATTGGTGGTGGCGTTTTCCATTTCCTTCCTCGGTGCTGCGCTTCCATCAGGCGAGTTTTCGGATAATTCGTGGAATGATTTACGTATCCAGGAAAGAGATATGTCCTCCGTTCCAGACCCAAGGTTCCTACTTTTGTCATGCAACATTATGTCAGCAACGGGTTAAGGAAAAGTTCAACGTTTTTATTTTTCCTAACACTTGCCTCGCTGTCACGCATTGTATTCGTTGCTAAACCGGAGCGCACCTTTTTCACCAAACATTTTGTTCTTATTCTCATTCCATAGTTTTCTCATTCAAATTTCTTTCGTGTTTCATTTTCAATTTTACGCAAACACTGAAATAACGCCATTTGAAAATCATAAACACTTTTATTTTGCTGCAGCCCCTTTGTTCAGTTTGCTTCTTATTTTTTGTGGATGTTTTTGTTTCTGTTATATATGTATCTCTCGGATGTTTCGTACAGATGCGTAGGTGTGGGATTGGGCTTGACAGTTCCTGTTTTTCTTATGATCTTCGCTCTGTGCACTCGTCTGTTCAAGTTATTATATTTTTTACACATTTTGTTGAAAACCGCATTTAGTTGATTGCTTTGTCTGCTTTTGATTTAGTTTCCAATGTAAAACGGGCATCATTGTATTCTCTCGTGGTGAACATGTTTTATCTTTGCCTTCGGTCACTTGAATAACGTTTGATTAATCTTCCTCTGAATTTTCCATAGCATTTCGGCTTTCTACACCCCACTGACAAATTATAAACAACCAAGTTCTTGTAACAAAGTACCGTGGAACTTGTTTTTGAAGTACATTTTGGAACTTTAGTTTAAATTGATGCATGTTTGTTAATTAATTTAATTGGACATGATCATTTTAAATTTATCATTTAATTTAATTAGATATGAAATGAAAACATTTTCTCATGAGAACGTGCTTATAGCGGGAAAATGGTCCATAGTGTTGTAAAAAGCGGATAAAAGTGATAAAACGGATGTAAAATATTCGGCTCAAAAGTATTTCTCGGCTCAAATAAAAGTAGTATTTAGTAGTATTCGTAAAAGTGTATTAAAAAGTATTCTGAATGACCTTGTGAAACAGCTTTTCTCACTGTTAGCTGTAGAAAGCTTGGCAAAGGAATATACTTTACGAATTTTTCTCACTTTTAGACTCGTTCGAACAGCATTTGCATTTTCCGTATCTTTCTTTATACGTTTGCACACTCGATATTATCCGCATCGATATTATACACTTTCTGTTCCTGTTTTTCGATCGTTTCTTCTCTCGTTCTCTCTCTCTCTCTCTCTCTCTCTCTATTTCTCTTTTCGTTTTCTCTTTTCCACCACCTAGATGTGCATGAAAGTTCGTCTTTGCCTAGTCGACACTTCAGCTACGGCAGGAGGTTCCGCCCAGGAGTCGGTAATTAAGTGACGTACGATGAACGGCTTTCGACGTTCGCAAGCAGATATCTTGGGAAGGCTACCCCGCCCCCGTCTTGCGCTACATTGATATCGTTTCGCTTCTTCGAACGAAAGGCACCGGCTTCTTCAGCGCGTTCACCGTAATAGCCTTAGGGAAGCTCTACTACCATTTTCCTTGTTCCTCATGCGAGTCTAGACCATGTGTGGTTGGGAGTGTGTGTGTGTGGATGTGTTTCAGTTTCTGTGTGTGTTCGAGTTTAAGACGGCTTTTCCGTGTGTGGCTGTGAGTTTATGTGTGCTTGAGTGCACGTATGGGTGAGTGTAAAAATTCACACTCCGTTCAAGACGAGAAAATCCTACTTCCATGCTTCACTTAACGTTTTAACTTTAACGTGTTTTTTCATCAGCTCTCGAGTTGGTGCGTGTGAAGAAGCAGGGTTTTGGAGTTAGAATTTTTTTGCCAATTTTCGAGACTTTCATCAAACTTCTTTTACTCGTCTCCGAACACCCTAGTTTCTCCATTCTCATTTCCTGTAGCATTACCTGAACATCAATGTTTTGTTTGTTGAATATTCACATCCACGTACCATTACCTACCAGCGCCATCATAGCTACGTAATCTAATAATATAAGTTTTCGTTTTTGCTGTGTGAACAAGACCGTATCCTTTCTTTGTCTTTTTCCGTTTCGGATGTGTAGTTTGCATGATGTTGACTTTTTGTATGTTTTCTCACTCTCCTAGTTGCTAGTGTGGTTTATTTTCTTTTTCACACATGACTTACTCACAGAAATTGCTTCCTAAATAATTTTAAACTAGTTCTGCCCATCCCAATTTCCGCTTCAGCGTCGTATTTGTCTTTTGTATTCTGTACAAAAAAAGGTTAACATCTCCCTCACCGCAGGAAAGGGAGTTTATCTGTTAATTTTTCTACGGTACTTTTTGCCCCCACTTTTCAAGCACACTGCTTTGTAAATCTTGTATGAATGGTTGTCATAAACTTAGTAAACGTTTTCCCCTCCATCCATGCTGTTCATTCCTTTGTTCGCTTCGTCGACTCGCTGTAATAACTTTTATTTTTCACTACTTTGTTCCATACATTCAATAATTTTCACTCACAGTCGGTCATACATGTTCTCCATTCAACCAATTTTATTTCATTCACGTACAGTCATCATTAGGTTTATGCATTTGTAGCCTGTTTGTTATTTGATTTTTAATCTATTCCTGCTTACTTCCAGTTCATAGACACACCCATACTGTTGCACCGCTTTCTCTACAGCAAGTCAACCATCGTTGCGATTGTTTACTATTTTTAATAATAAATTTACTAGAGCCCACCCCCGCACCCCGGTTCCGGATGCGTTACAAATTTTTTGTTATTTTTTTGTTTACATATTCTATCATCATCGCATTTCCACAGTGTTGAGTTTTCCGCTTTCGCACCTTCCGCGATGTTGGAATGCATATCTTCCGTTTCCTAGTTATTTAACGTGTCACCTGCCTTGTGTACCGTATCCTGTTACACTCACGCTTGTGGATCATCGCGACAATGACCGGCCGTGTTGTGTCGTTCTAAGTGCCGTGTAGCCGCGATCCGTCAAGTCGGTCGCCTCTGCCACGCGGGTTGTACGTGTTTGCACCGGAGTGGGATTTTAGGTTAGGACTGATTTTGTTGGTACCGGCCAGTTGGCAAATAACACACGATACACGACGTCGAACGACGTCAGACATCTCTCACTCTCTTGCTTTCTGGAGTGTGTTCGGTGAGTTACGGTGGACCAACCGGTGGAAGCTATCGGAGCAGCGAGTCGGGTCGGTACAAGTGTATTACGGCCAGTATGCACAGCGTCCCCAGGGCCATGGTGAGCAGCAGTTGCTGGTGGCTTTCCTTGCATCCTGCCACCACGGCAGCACCATTTGGCGATGTCACTGTGAATTGCGGATGGCGAATAAAAAAACAGGGAAGCTTGCATTACTTTGCGTGCCAACAGACAAACTCCGCAGCTTAATGTAGACATGTTTGCAGTTCGGGCCCGTGCTTGACCATGCCCAGGAGAGCGTCATGTGTGATCAAATGTAGTTTTATTTTCATGTTCAGAACTTGAATCGGAGCAGTTCGCTAACTTTTGATCATTGCCCAAGGGATACCAAGAGGGTACAAAAGAATCCGGGTTGTTAATGTGTAACATTCTGCATTACTGACTTAAATGAACCCATCGTAGAATCATTCCCTGCCCTACAAAAGATGTTGGACTGTTTTCGAATGGATATATAATATTTAATTTGATCCCAAAATGGTTTAATTACGATAAGTTGAACATTACGAACGGTAATTATCAATTTATATAGTCGTCTATAGGAATCACTCGTCGATCTAGGTTCGTCGATAGGATTCGTTGGAAAGAAAGTAGTGCCGAACGTTTGGCACTTTTGACCAGTTTCCATCGTGTTTTGAGACTTTAATAATAAACACATCGAAGAATCTGAAAGCATCTGAAAATGTTGGTAGATATGTTTTGTTCCTTATGCGCCCAGGAGAACCGTTCGGGATAAACATTTGAAAATCAAGATACCAGAGAAAGTTCTATGTTATCTCAATTACTTCGTCATCAAGCCCTCATTTGGGGCCAACAGAAAAGGAGAACCCACCCTGCGGCCCACTACCGCTGCCCTATTGCCGGCCCATTCAACCGCATTTACCACATTCCGATGGTAATAAATTTAGCGCTCATTCCCGCCTACAAATAGTTTCATCCTGCCCCTGGCGCTGGCCAAGGTAAACCTAGAGCGGGAACTCGAGGGGGAATGGTTCACGGTGGAATGGTTGCAATTTTCCACCGGATGTTTCCCACCCACTTAGGGACCACGCAGCAGCGTGGTGTAAAACAACCGCACCGACCCGGGCTGGGATCGGCTTCGTTCCACGCAGGGCCGCAACCATAAGGAATGGTTATAGTATTCAACAAATCGCCATAAATCCCCCGGGGATTAGTACAATAATTTTATGCTAAACTTGGCAAATCTTGTTAAATGATACTAACTTTGGCGTACGACTTTTGTGCTCTCGCACACGAGACATCTTATTCTCGCCACGCTCCCTCCTTCGAGAGGGAAACTATCCAGCGTTTCCAGTGTTGCACTTGCCGGTGGGATTATTATGGGCCCGCCGATGCGTGGCCGGCAAATACACGTATGTCGTGCCGGTGTCTTGGGGCGGAGGCCGGCGTAACATGGTTTCATATTCGAGTCATCGTCATTCGATTTGCCTCGAAAACGTCCAGCCCCTGACGGAGGGATCGCAAGGGGTGTGAGGGGTGAACGTTCCCGATTGGTACGATTTCGCATGCTTCAGCTGTGGTGCCAATCCTGCCATTCCCATTTGCTGAGGGCGGAATGTGGACACCGAATAGCATCTACGTTCGGGCGCGTGAAGTATACGCACGCACGAGAGCAATCTTAAAGTTTCTGATTTGTTGACGGGTTTTGTCGGGAAAACTGATCGTACAGCACTTGACTAGTCATTGAGCGAACCATGGTCCATCGAATTCACAGCACAATTATCACTTCGTTGAACTTATGCTCCCCTTCTTCCCCCGAACGCATCCGTTTCGTGTTCGCCCATCCTTCTCTTTTTAGAACCTGCTGCCGGATGGAAGTTGCAGCAGTTGTTTCGTGTACTTGTGGTCTCCATGGAGCTTGCAATGGTTTGATGGCCAAAGTTGACGGCTTATTGAATTTTCTCTGACCTCCCCGTTGCGATAATGATATTGGGTGCGCATAAGTATCATGTGTTGGTAGATCAGATTATGGTCGGTAACGAGATTGTTAAAGCTTTTTGACACCACTTTTATACGAACTTAAATTTTAGATAAAATATGAATATGATTTGAAAAGTGCATATCATAAACTATATTATGTGCTAGAATGTTTACGTTTAGCCACTTGTTTATCGAATGCTTGAAACAACATAACAGTTTTGCCTAGAAGGATATATACTGGATCCTAATTGTTTTAACAAGATGCGCATTTTAGGTATCCATTAAACGGTTCCCTGTTATCTGCCCCAGGACAACGGCATGATCTTCAAGTGCTCACTGAATAGGTCACCTTCTCTCGAAACCTCGGAAACTTGAAAACTTACTAATCGCTATGGCTCTATGGTTAGGTTACGCGACGGTAGGCCTTATTAATGGAACAGGATACTTGTGCCAAATGCCAAAGCTATCGAGCCAATGAGCCTCCACGATGCTTCGCTTGGAATTGTGGAATGGAACGGTGTGTAGCCACCGACCAAACGGCAACGAAGCGTGTACCGGTGAAAAGGATCCGAACTGTGGTGCGGGTCACGGAGCGAGAATCGACGTTCCCAAAATCCTTCCATTGCGCCCCCTAAGTTAATATTAAACCCATAAAATCAAGTTAATCTTCCGAGGCGAAAGCATCTTTAATTAAATTTAATTGACCGTTATTTTTTATGCTCGAGCAACGGTTTTTTTTTTGGTTGCCGCGCATCATTGCGCTGGCTGGTCGCTGGCCAGCACCGTTTGGCGCAACGTGCCACCGGGAATCGCTAGCTGGCGCTGTCGTCATCGTCGGGCAATCACCATCACTAGCGAGTGGATTGGAAATGGGCGAAAGTTTTTCTTTTTCTTCTGTGGGCAAAAGTTTGTGCGCCAGTTCTCGCTGGTGCATGGAGCAGGGTTTCACGAGGAGATAACGAGAAGGAAAGACATTTCACACCGAATGAGAAAGGAAAGAAAACGCACGCAGCCACACGTACACTGACGGGTGCACACCAACGTTAAAGCGGATGATAAAAGTGAAGAAGAAAAACGAGTTTCAAACTCTACGACGCCCGCAAAAAAGAACGAAAAGAAACGTGTCTCGGGCTGAGAAATCTTCGTCTATCTGCTATTAAAAAGCATAATGATCACTATCAATCAGCGGCTGGCGTACCAGTGCCCGGAAGGGCCCGTGAAGGGCCCGGAAGCACCGAACAGAGAGAGCAAGAGAGAGAGGGAGGAGGGTTGGTAACTCATTGAAAGCGGAGAAAGGGTGGGATGCGCCGAGGGCAAAACCTCATATTTTCTCTGCCACGTTTGGGTTCGCATCGCCGGCTAGCGAGAGGGGGAGGAACTTGTTCCGGTTTTGGCGCCACGATTGACTTACGTACCAGGCGCCTCCACTCGCGCTCGAACGAACGCGGAAAGTCTTGGCCATATTGAAGTGGTCGTGTTCCGTGGCAACGCTCTCGGAAGTTCGATACATTTCGAGACAAATCTTACACTTGCTTTCCTGGGAGCGCGGAGCAAGCTGTTCCGTTCAAATTCGAACATTATTTATTCGTCGATCGTGAGCGGAAATGATGGCGGGAGGTGGAGGACGATCCGAGTGGAACCGGAAATCAAGATAAAACGCGATATTGTCATTGAGCCAATAGACTACACCCGGCTGCAGCTAGCGGTCCCCCCGGAGGGGGCGAAGTTTTCAAGGTTGAATTTGTCAAGCTCAGTTCATTGCTTCAGTGAAAATCCATACATCAGACTTTGGAAGAAAGGGCCCCGGTTGCACGAAAACTTATTGTTACGCAGTGCCTTACAGGAGTTTAACATCACTTCTCCAGAACTCAATTCCACGCAAGGTGTGACGAATGTTACCACTGTCGAACACCGAGACTGTAGAATCACGCATTTACAGTTTGCTATAGTTGAATATCTACATGAATAATGCAATTGTCGAAAGCGAACATTTCATTATATATTCTTTGCTGTCTATGAAGATATTGCCGTTTGATGTCAACGACATTGTTTTAATCTGCGTAGCATAATAGTTTATTTATTTAATGCCACTAACTACAGCTAACTCCGCCACTAAATGCGTGCCTAATACCTACATATTAGGGTAAACTCATTTGCATTAAGCTTCATTCTTGAAGAATAGTTTAGCAAACGTTTTTTGTGAAACACTAACTCCCCTATCTCGATTCAATTAAGGTAGATAGGTTTCCTTTTTCTGCACTTAGAAACAGGGAAGCCGAAGAATCGAATTCTACCCGGGGGTAGTTTATACCAGGGAAGAATGAATAGCGAAGTAGACAGGAGGCTTGTGGAGAAAGTGTTGAGTAGTTTTATCCACCACCGCAGAACGATTACTAAAATTTAATTAAAACTACTGTTACTACTGCCGCTACCCGCCGTCTAGTAGCAGTGCGCTTCTACTGATGGCGGTAACGCTTCCCACTTGTGTCCGGCCCCTTCTACGCTGCGCTGGTACTTAATCCGGAGAGGAACAAAACATGTAAACGTTTTGCTCCTTGATTCATCCACTCATCCGGATGCAACTGGACCAAATCGTTCGGGCGATGCACCAGTGCACCTCCAGTTCTTGTCCACCAGCGCCATCCTACCGCCCTCTCGCCCTCCCGCCCGGGGGAAACGGCTGCAAGTCTCCACCTCTCGGGCGTAAAGTGGAGTGTTTTTCGCTGTTCAACAAACCGGAAGTGATTTATAATCCTGCTCAGCCGAGCGTTAATCCAATTCATTTTCAATAACTAACAACGGACCAGCGTTTGCCACGCCATGGGCCGGAGGGCTTCGTGGGCCGCAGCCGGCCGGTACCAGGCGGAGCTGCACGGGAAGACAAACAACGTGCACAATGCGGCGCAGCAACAAGTGTACCGGGGAAAGGCTCTTGTTGCGGCCCCTGCCGATGCCGGTGCAGGATAGCTAGGGCACCGTGTATCCTGGCACGAAACAGGAGCGATTGAGTGGGCAAGTATGACGGGACGACAACTGCAGGCAGCGTTTCGAGCCGGCGTTTGTGTAGCGGAACGACGCAGCCCCCTAATGGTCGAGATGCCTTGGCCAGCTAACCCACCGGAGGGAAGCTAACTTGAGCCTGAAGAAGTGTTAACGATAATTAAATCTATTACCCACTCCAGCTCATCCGTCACCGGTGCGTTCGATTCCCGCTGCCGTTCGCTACTCGTATCCCACCGGAACCGGCTGGGCTTGGCCTCGAGAGGCTACGCAGACTGCACCTGCGATACCAGATTCGAGGCATAAAAAATGATTTCTTACAAACAAGACAGAGAGCTGAAGCACGGTGAAATGTAATCATTGCTTCACCGTCCTCGTGTAGCGCTTCCTTTTTTTTTGGCGAAATCTGTTTTTTTTCATAATTAATCTAATTTAGTTCGATTTAGTGACCAAGCGAAAAACTAAAGAAGTTTGGTCGATTTATAATACACTGTAAGAAATCGGGTGGGATGGATGGATTTTCCTAAGCGTGTCCATCATGTGCCGATTGCGCTTCACTCACAGCACGAGCCAGGAAATCTAGTTGAAATGCTCTCAGCAAAAGAAAAGTGTACGTTCATTACTCTACATCAGACAACCTTCATCGGACAAATTACCAGAACCGAAATCAACGTCAGGGTTGCAAGCAATGTCGAATATTGCAAATCATCGGGATAAATGGAAAACGATATTGTCCACAAAAATTACTGATATAAGATCTGAAGATTGTCTCAACATTAATTTTTAGTGCATTATTAATGCTCGGGCATTCTGGCCCCACTAAGGCAGTGGTGGTTGGCTTTGTGTCTATGTGTAGGCTTACATTACTCCTGCTGTGACTGCGGTGCAATGCGGCCAGTGGAAATGAGGGTAGGTAATAGGCTCATTTAATTAAAGTTAACAAGAACAATTTATTGCTCATCATCGAAATAGTTCTAATTATGTTCAAATGGGATCCGTATGAAAGTATGCATGCCACCATGAGGGGTGGTGCGGGAATGCAGTTTCCATGGCATGCTGTGCATGTGCATCATTTCGGCGCGTCATGTGGCATCGAATCTGCGTTCCAGGAAGGAAGGAAGGATGAAACGGGGAGATCGAGCAGGTGAAGACGGTTACATCTCACGTTCAAAACCCCATCGTCCAATGACGCAGAACTTCGAGCGGGGGCCGAGTGCGTTGCCGAGCATCGCGAGGTCCAGACAGCGGTTGCTATGAAACCTGCTCACTAGGTCACCGGGGGCCATTCGGGATGGAAATTGTACACCCCCTCCAACCGGCGAAACACCGTCGTACCGGGCGGTCAAAGGATTCATTAGACGGAAACGACTGGAGACTCGGAAATCGCAAGCCAGCAGGCCGGGCACATGATTAGAGCCACGATGTTCGATGGCGCCCGGCCGGAGCTGGTGCAATTGCACCGCAAAGCGCATGTATGGCCTGTAACGGGGTTATTTATTGGAGGCGTTTGCAATTTCCGACTAAACCACCGGCAAATTCCTCCCCTGCGTCAGCTATCAACACCGGGCCCTCCGCCATAGCATCCGCCCGACGCCCCCCTCTTATACACATTGTTCCCGTGCCGTGCGCTGTGGAGGTGCGAAACAGCATTTCACGAGCGAATATTAGCGATAGCCCCTTGGCTAACGCGGCTCCAACGTTAGGGCGTTAGGGCTGCTGCACGGTAATGGAAGCATTACCATTCGCACATTAATTAAATGTGCCGAAATTGCAACTATTATAATCCGTCGCGGGAAAGCGCTGCTTGAGTGCACTGTGCGCAGGTGGGCGGTGTGCTGATTAGGAAAATGTTGAACAGCATCAAACTTTTATGTCTATTTGGGAAAGTGTCGGAAAACGGAAAATTTTTAATAGGATTTCGCCGATCGTGACATGTTGGATAGTTTCTGTATATTTTTGGGGCAGTATCTCTCGTGTAGACTATTCAATCGCTACTCACATCATCAAAAGGATGCAACTGACACTTGGGTGGTTTTTTTCCGATAATGTTTCAGAAAGGGGGGTAAGCCAATTCAAAGAGAGCATCGGACAGTGCATTTTACTGTTTCGATACTATACCATCGATACCATAAAATCGACCATACTAGTTGACACTAATCAAATGCATTCACAAATCATGGAAAGTGAGTATGCATGTTAATCTTGTAATTCCTGAAAGTATGTTGTGTTTTTCTCGTCGAATGTTGACAAGCCACCAAAACCAATCGCATATGTATTGATGATGCTCTGCACTCCTCGATGCTTCCTGTGAGGAGTCGTCATTGCAGACAATTGAACGTCTGCATCGTAAGAGGTCAACAGGGTTCCCTTACCTTACTGCTAGCGTCATCAAGTGCTGGTGTTCAACATCGCATCGCTCGCATGCCAAAGTTATTCCAGCAATTGCCTTAAACTCATTGTACGCAGAAGACTGTAGCCGATGGGTTTCTGAGCAAGGCTCACCTTATAGCCTCTAAACGCTACAGGTATCGATAGTGGAAATCCTGTGACCGCATTCTCAGGACTCAACCACAGGGTGCTTGTACAATGTGCATGATTCTACACAACTGTGGCTTGGCTGAAGAAAGAAAAGCTGTTCAGCAAGTAATTCATGAAGCGAAACAAACGCCACCAAACTTCCGTTGTTTCCTAAATGAATGAAACGCGTTTGACGAATGGCGTGGTCTGTTGATTCGCAATGAAACGCGAACGGTGGAGGCGCCTGGTAATTCAGCACATGGTGGTTGTGAGTGTAGCTCTACTCCCCAACCCGGGACTGTGTGGATCGGTGTCGGTGGTTTCCTGCGACGTTTCGTATGCCAGAGTCAATGTTACCAGTCTGCTGCCAGCGTGCGCTACCGTAGAGCGACGTAGTAGAAGGGACGAGACCTTTTATCGCAATCATCATAATTATTCCCTCAGCAGTGGGCTATACTGCAAATATTACGGTCTTTCCTGAGTGTAGTACTACTTAACTTAATCGCATGTTGAAGGTTTTGCGATGATAACTAGAGCCATTGCCATAGAGGCATAGCCAGTATTGGTAGTTTCACATGTTTTCATCATTCCTTCGAATGTATATGCCGGCTTTCGTCGATTTTTATTGTTATTGAATTGAATGTTTTTATGGCAATTTAGCTGGTCGACGACAAACACAAGAAAGGGGTTCGAATGTTCATTTAAGGTCACCTTGAACATGACAAAACGGCACCGAACAAAAAGATGAATGATGGTTCTGAAAGTGTGAACTTACACAGTCACTCAGAAGCTGAGTGAATCTGCGTAATGGGAAAAGTTGGTGTTTCTATTCCCCTATTCTATTGGGGATGGGGCGGTCGAAAACGATACTGCTCGAATGGAATACTTCTACGTTGCTACAGAACCAAGCCACTAACCGAAACAAGCAAATTTCAACAAAATTATTCAGAGAACAGAGGAACAGCAAAGGGTTGATTACTTTGCGAAAGAGGAGTAAATTTCACAAATAAAATCCATAATATGGACGAGCGCGAGCGGGTGTATGTGCCCTCTTGCACACGCATACGAAGCGCGCAATGAATGGGATGGAAAGGACGGTAAAATATGTAAAGAAAATAGATCGAAAAATCTACAACCGTCGCCATGTTTCGCAATGGTGTGCTTTAGGGGAAGATCATCGGCAGTCCGTGAAACTAGTGCGAATAAAAAGTGGGGCCGCTTTCGCTTGTATACACAGGGTCCCGCTGGCGTATGTGTGCCCTTTGGCATTAGCACTGGCTACAGCTAGACACCACGGGTTCTGTTCGTGTGTAGCACAGACGTGCAAAAGATCCTTTATCCCGTTTCACCAGCTTTGGCTTGTTTCACATTCGCGTGCCCACATTATTCCACTTCGCAAGTCGTATGTGATTCAGATCACGACAAACGGGTACGAAATGGATCCACCCCTATTGTTTTACACCACCCGGCAGCGACTTCCCCCTTTCTCGCCATCTAACACGGTTTTGTGCCTGGAAAAGCTGGCATCGATGCGGCACCAGCGCCGCATCTAGCTCGAGTGCAATCCTATCCAATCTAAGTTCTTCCGATACCGCCGAGAACTCCACATACGTGCTCAAATACGAACAAGCAAAAAATCGGCTAGCGCTGGCCGGGCGCCCGGGCATGAGCAGCGAGCGTAGAGAATTCTCGAAAGACATTCTGTGCTGTGCTTCTGTGCCAGCTAGGGTGTGCGGAGCTAGGGCACAGGGAAAGTTTTATAGCAAACCACAGAGAAGAAACTGAACCAGGGACCACGGTTGCCTTATTGGTTGAACATACAAGCGCACACCAGCGTCCTCGCTGTGTTCGTCGGGGTTGTTTGAGCAGAATGCAGCGCCCGACGGAGGATCTCCGGTCGGCTCGGCTCCCCGCCCTGCTGCATGTGCTGGTAGTTGTTGATTTGGTGTGCGCTTGTTGTGCCGTTGTTATTGGCTTATTCGCGGTTTTTGCTTCTCGTTATAAAATCTGACTGTTTGTTCGTCTTCATGCAGGGCTTGTTTTGCTTTGCCCTAACCCCCTCCATTTTTCTTGTTCGTTCTACCGTTCTTTCGCATTTGCCCTTCCGGTCGAGGCTATCTCTCTGTCTGTGGGGGGACTTTTTCAAGACTTTGCGACGCTAACGTAAAGCACGCGGAATTCAATGCGACGGTTCGTTAGTCGATCGAGCGTTAAATGGAAAATGAGCAACCGGCGAATCACTGGAAGGGTGTCCGGTGCATCCCGCGCTGGAACGATTTCCCGCCGGGTTGGGGAAAAGCTCTTGTCCTTGGGCAGGATTAGCTAAATGTGCCAGATTGTCTCCCGTACCGCTATCATGCAGAACTCGTCGCGATTTGCAGCACTTCGAAGGCAGTCCGCATAAGGGATTTGTACGTTTGGAGGTGCTGGTGGATGATGGCCTTCAACAAGCTAATTGTTGCTGGTCGGAAAATTTGCAGCGATACCTCCGGTAGATAAGCTTCATCATTGGTAAGCCGTGGTTTTCTGCAGATTGAAGGCATAGTTATATTTACTACCTACATAAGCGTTTGTTGAATGAAAAAAAGAAACAAAATGAGCTGAAGGATACAATATCCAATGTCCAATCTCTTAGGCTCATCAAACCGGCCGGTTCAAGCGCTCATGTTTTCCCGTGGGTCCGATGTGTTTTGTTTTCTCCTGCAGTCAACGATTGTCTCCATCCGGCAGAACCACGTTCTCATCGGATATCATGTGAGCTAATCTCGCCAGTGCCGTCATTTCGACGCAATTTTGGAATATTAAAAGTCAACAAACCGCTTGACTTTTGGTGGTGGGACCGAAAACTTTTCCTGCTTCTTCTCTTGGAGCATCGCGAACACCAAAAACATCAACAACAACATAACATGCATCGAAACACGGCATCCCGAAAGTTTACCGTGGCGTATCACATTGTGAAACTTTCTCCAAATGTGTCAGCACTGACAATCGCGCGTATGTTGGTATAAGTAAAAACGGCATTTCGATGGAGCGCCCCAAAAAACACCACCTAAACTTGTATGAGGATTAGCGAAGTCATGGGAAAACGTGGGTTCATCCGAATCGGTTGGAGATTGCAGATACGTTCATTGTGTTTAATACGAAAACATAGGTCAACATAACAAAACAAAAAAATCCAAAACAAACAAACAAACAAAAAGCATGAACAAGTGTGACTAAAAATACAATTTAGCCACCCTCAAATGTCAATCGGTTTCATGTTTCTCGCATCCTCGCATGTCAGACAAACCCTAAAGAAGAGCATGTGTGTGGGTGTGTGTGATGGCGGCTCTTGGAAAAAATCTAAACAAAACAGTCAAACAACAAACATACACTCACACACACACACACGACAACCAGGACGCCTGGTGCAGGCACTACACCTAGTCAGCACTTATCTGGCTGACTGGCTGGCTGAAAGTGGGACCTAATCAAATTTATATCGCGCTCCCGAAACTTTCGGCACGTAAGCTATTTGAACTTTAAATTAATTTTGCGAACTTTGCTTCTTGGGCTTCCGATTCATCGCGTCTTCTGCGTGTCGTTAGTTCGTGTTTCTTCGGTGTCTCTTTCCCAACATTAACCCACACAACGAGCCACTTACTACCAAAGACCCACGAGCAGCGAGTGGGGTGGGCCATTGTGGGGTTGACGGAAAAGAGAGCAATATAATTTGTTGGTTTTCTTAGTTCTTCTGGTGTTTCCGAAAACAACACAAAAGAAAAAAGCAGCTGGGTGAGAAGCAAAACAAATATAGAAAGTGACCCATTGAAAGTATCATGCTAGGACCATTTCGGGAAAGTTGTTGGGTTTTGGTTTTCCGCTGTGGCGACACTGGCACACTGCCGCCGGTGGCTCTTCGGTGAAGCGGCATTGGATGTTTCCCCCGCGGCCAGTTGCTTCGACTTTCTACCGCCTTTCTAGTGACTTTCGAGGAGCGCAAAGAGCCCCAAAGTGGTATGTAACTGATTTGAATGAACAGTTTCGTAGTTGTTCCGGTGTTCATTGGACGGGAAAGATTTCATTGAAAAATCGGACGGTGTTCGAACACGCCATTTGATGACCAAAGTTTCGATCGCGCCGGCAAGTTTTAATAAAATAGCTCACGATCCGGTAGAGCATACAAATAGATCTAGCAACTCAGAAGAACAGCTTGTGGGTTAGATATAGGATAAGATATTGTAAGGAAGTATTACAATTACTTATTGTTGCAGTCAACAAGGCGAAAATGTAACTCGAGTTGTACATAGTCCTTTTTCAAATTCCATTTACAATTCCATAATTTTCTATGCTCTGTAAAGTTGCATCTAAATCCAACAAGTTGTGTTGCATCTCTGTGGACGATTCGGTTTGAAGGTTTAAATTTTCCAGAAATAATCAAATAATATACCAATAATTGAAAAACAAAATATCCACGAGTTTATGACTTCACGGTAATCGATAAATGAGAGATTTCAAAAAATATGTACAGAACATCAATTTGTTTTTGTGGTCAGGTGATGGTGCCTAATTTACCTTCTCACAATTGTGTGTTGAAGCAATTGGTTGTTTAATCTTTGCTGGCCGGAAGTGTGTCATCCGGTGACACAATTTATAAATTTTCCATTTCCAGCGGTACAATAAATTTTTCTTACACCGAATCCGTTCCCCTCGACATCGCATCGACCGATCCGTCGTCGATGCAGGACGCCCTCGTCCTTGTTTTCCTTCGCTCGCCTTCACGCGTAGCACAAGGTTCCGATTCTCGGTCCATTCGCTTCAAATCCCCCGGGGTGCAACAAATCAGCACTTCGATCGACCGTCGTCCATCCGGCAATCGTATTTCGCTCGGTGGCCATCCGTGCCACGCTCGATTTGGTGCCATACCGTGTGTCTCTTGAAGCGCCCGACCCGGCCGGGGCCTTTCATTCACATTCCCAGCTGCCCACTCTAGCTTCCGGACGCACGGTTTCCGGTTCAACGCCACCCATTTGTGTTGATATGGACGTTCGTTCGCAATCGTTCGGAAGCGGATTCCATTTCTTAGAAATGACCTTCTCGGATGCCCGGACGGAAGGAGTGCTAACACGAAGGCGGGGAAATCGGCCAGAAGAACAATAAAAAAACGACGTACAGAACCAACCCAACCGCCCCCATAATGGGTAGTTTCCGGTTTGTGTCGGTATCCGATGTTTGTTTCGCGCTGCTTCATTCTACAGCAACCGTCAAGTGCTCCGTGCGGCTTCTTCTATCCCGGCCATAACTCCGGTCGGCCCTTCCACTACTGTTCCGGTTCCGGGCAAGACACACTCGAACACAGCCGCCACACGCTGCCAGCCATGACCTGACTGTCCCCACCCTCCCCAAGGGGCTCTTGAAACTAAAATTAGCTGTCAACTGTGGATGGGCTCTTGTGGTCGCCTACTAGGCCCTGCGACGCCCCAGCGTCATCCAGCGACTAGTATAATTTGCTGCGAGCGGTCGCTTGTTTTGCTTCGTTTCCGATTTTAATTAAAGACTTCCGACTCGCCGTTGTCCTGGGCCACTTTACGTGAGCTGCCGGCGTGCCAGCGTTATTGGAGCTTTAATCGTCCCGCTGGCAGCCTACCCACGGAACAACGGAACGATACATCACGCAGTTGAAGCCAGACAAACACAACTCAATCGTACGGTGCACCAAGGAAGAAGATTATCAAGATGGGCACGGGCAGGAAATCTACCGGAAAGGGCGCGCAACACTATGGAGCGAATTCGCAGCCAATGAGAACGGTCGCAAGAAGAATGTTCACATTTTCCTTATTGTATCCATTCCGCAGTTCGCAGGCTAGCCAGGGCCGTATGGGCCGTAATGGATGCGACTGAGGTTTATGACAACAGGACCTGCTCGGATCTCGGTTGTTTAACGCTGCTCTGGGAGAAACGTCCCAAGAAAGGTCCAATTCAAAGCGAATAGCACACTAATAACGCGCCACTTTAAACCATTTATTTGCATCTAATCTTCATTCTTAATTCAGATCTTCCCAACTTTTGACAGCTATTTATCGTGCCGTGTTCTCGGCAGAGAACTCTGGTGCCCCGTTTGGCTGCGGATGTCTCGCAGGCAGGATGCCCGCCATGTCTGCGCCCAGCGACCGGGACGTTTGTGCATTGAGATGTCAAAAGCATGCTTGACACTGCGCCCCTGGTGAGTTCGCACCTGTACACGGAATTGGATGGCAGAGGACGACAAACCTGGCACACAAACCCGGTGCGCTTGGCTGCTGGCCGAACGGGAGAGAACTAATGACAGCGACCCTTTCTCCGGGGGGCATTCAAATGAGCGGATCAACAACATCACCGAATTCTCGCTGGGGTTCGCAATTTGGAGGAAAAAAAATCGCTGAATTATTAGACGGATGCCAGAGGCCGGGCCGATGGGAGGGAAAACGTTTCTCCATTTTATTTTCTACTTAAAGTGTCCAAATAGGAACGAGAAATGTTGGGGCATTTTTGCACTCCTCCGACGACTCTGGGTCTGCACTCACGTTTAGACGCGGTTGCTTCCAGGGTGCGACAGTCGAAGGAAAAACGTTTAGGGTCTGGGTTTCGTACTCGGCAGGCTTTTTAATGTCATCATTATATCCCTCCGTCTTTCGTCTGCCAGTAGCCGCACCATACCCGAACGACTGGGTCATTTGGAGGCGACGGAACGGATGTTGGACAGTGTGGTGATGGAACTTCCATGTCGTCGCCTCAGGGGAGATTCTTGTTTTTTGTTGTTGTATAGTTTGTGGGGACGACTAAGTGATGACCGAATAAAGCGGAACACAAACCTTCGGTTGTTCGTCACCTTCAATACGAGCAGATGTTGCTCACAGTATGACGAACTTCGACAACATTTAACAGGAACTATGTAAACTTTGCCAAAAATGGCAGCTAGCTACACACTATGGACAAAGAATGAAGAAGTTGTGCTCGAGAGGACTTCACACCGCCTGTGCTTGAACGATTCTGAGCCAACGACCCGTTCGGGGTTGGCAAAGGACAGAAAAATATCGTAACAAATGGAGGTACAGTTTATCAGCAGTGGGAATCGTAAAGCAGCGGCTAAGCCGTGGAGTACGAACGGATGGTTCGCTTTAAAAGGGCAAACGACAGAAAAACATTTCGGGCGGAGTTGAGCAGAGGGGAGCGGAATTGTGGAAAAAACAGAAAAAAATGTAAATAGAAAAGAGGCACCACTGGACATGGCGTCTTGCGAAGGTGCCTTCCGGAAATTTAGTTTCGATACAGTGTGGCGCTGTGCAGAATGTGCGGCAACTGGAACTGTGGCCTCCGTTCGGAAGGCACGAACCACCGCCCGAAATGCTGGCGAAGGGTAAGCATATTTTCGACCGAACGACATGGCTCGGTGGAAGTTTTGCAATAAATAAACTTTTTCTCGGCCAGGCTCCCCGCTGGGGTTAGTCAGCCATTGGTGTGGTTACGATTTTGCGGGTGTTTCAGCATTCGGAGGTCGCCGAGCAGCCTGCCGGGCATCGCTTCCGGTAGGGCAGATGGAGAGGAAAGTTTCAGCGGTTTGTCTTAAAAGTGTGGCAAGAACGATCATCGCCATCAGCAGTGTTGGTAGGGCTCTTTCTCGTGATTTTTTTTTTACGTTCACTTTTCCATGTATTGCTTCGTGGCGTTTTCACGTAATCGAGCGATACAACTTTTGTAATGACAACAGGTTGAAACAGATAACATTAGAATTGGCTCTAATTTGGATCTTTACTTGTTATTAATTGCACCTACAGCTTATAGAATTTTAACACCAGCCCAAAGTCTGCGTGGGGCGCATTACATTGGGGAAGCATGGGATTTTGGAAAAACACAATTTATGTGATTTTTTTCGCAAGACAATTCGACAACTTCCATTTGACGGAAATGTCAACATGTCGCGAAACCAACCTTAAAGAAATCATCAGTTCAAAGAAAGTCTCTCACAAGTGGCCCCAGGCTTTGATCTGAATGGCGTGGGGTACAATGACCCCGATGACCCATTCAGGCCGTCGGGTTTTCCAAAGCACTTGTCTTATAGGGCAGAGATTCGAGATAAACAGTTCTCTGTAAAAAGGTCGCGAAAAGGACTTGTCCAAAATATATGTCTCATCGTCACTCACTTTGAAGGTGCCGTGTGCTTTTCTGCTAAACGAAATCACAATTTAGTTTAATAAAATGATATGGGGTTAGCCGAAATTAAATTTATGGGCCTTTTTGGAATAGCAGAACTTCATTGGCCACTCGAGCCTGCGAGATTAAATGAAGCTACAAAAAAAAGTAATACAATGTTTGCATCACGAAAGACTTCATGGCTAACTCATATCATACTGTTTGGTTGTATGTTACTAGAAACATGTACCCATATGGATGCAGGACTCAATCTATTTCGCTTCGATTGATCTACATTTAGATTGTGAAGCACCTCAACTTGAAAGGCAAGGTGGTTTTTAAGAGATTTAAGAGACCCTTTTCTATATTTGTACAAAAATGAACGAGAATCGTCGTGCCAACACAAAACCGATAATTCAATTAATATATCCATGAACCTATGTGCATGTTTACAGAATAGATCGAATGATGCCGCGGAGATACAAAACTGGGAACCAGCGGAAATGGCACGAGCCCTTCAGCTCAAAAAAAAAAAGAAAGTGTAATGGCTCTTTCATCGAACTCAAAATCAGTCCACAGTATGATCGAAATCGTTTCAACTATCCAATTGCTTCAAAAAACATGAACTCATTTCCTTTCCTGTGCGTTCGGCCACCAAACTGGACACCCGGTTCGTCCCTGCTGTCCCATGCCATCGTCATCAGAGGTATCCTCCCGGTTGGCAGGGGTTGATTTGGTTGCTAAAAGATTGGATAAACGCTGCCCACAGCACGTCGGGGTGCACCGAATGTGGTGCAAAATTTATTACGCAGATGATTATCATCCCGATTGTTGACATTTTGACGTCCGCTCCTAATGGTGTGTTTGTGTTTCCAAATATTCGCAAATGAAATCGTTCGCCCGTGATCCGCAGCACAATGTTCCTCGCCTTGGTGGGGTCAATGATTAATCAGTTAATTCCATTACCGTTATGACGCCAGCTTCCACCGTCGCCGATCGCGGGGAAAATCTTGGCCGATCCGTGGCGCCATTGCTGAAAACTGTGCCAAAGAGTTAAACTGTGCTTACCTCGCTCCGGGATGGGCTCCTTGCGGCTAGATTCCAGTGGAGCCTGTGACACTTCCGAGTAGATGGTGCCGACTTCGGCTAGGCATCGCAGTATCAGCTGCCCGGTGGTATAATGCGAGGGCAGGAGCTACGGACGGAAGACGGTTAAAATGAGACACGTTGCACCTGGATACGTGGCGAATGGTCCGAGAAACAAGGAGCTGTGTGCTCCGGTGCCACTTTGTAGGAAAATTACCTGAATCGTTAGATCCCGAGAGGCCCAGTGCAGATTGTCATGGGTGGGGTGTAGCACCGTGGGCTCCATTCCAACCTGCAGATAAAAAGTGACACGAAAGATGATCAGCACATGCCGTCGAAGCAATCACTCTAATCAATTTAAGTGGATCCCCAGGTTCAAAACAAAAATATCTTCCATTCAGTTATAGCATGATTGTAGTTTGGAAACGGGGGTGGCGTTACTTATTTAACTACCACCGCAACTGTTATATGAACTTCAAGTGCGGATTTATTGAATTTTTACTACACGCCGCTTCCCGTGGAACCCTCTACTGACGTTAGTGATTGTTTGGCGTCAAACATCGTCCGAGCGACGAAACTCTCTTCATCAACCACGTGCGCGCTCGATGTGATTTGATTCGTCCATAAAACTGATTTTACTACTCCCCAGTATTTCAATTTCGATTTTGTCCCACGGTTGTAGTGTTGTAGTACTGAGGTGCCGTGAGAGAAATGCGCGATAGTAAACCATATATCTCCGTACATCAATTTCTTATTGTTATTGACAACGAAATCAGAGCGTGCGGTCGAACTGCCGGGAGGAACAGTTCGGCGCAAACAGTTTAGTGTATTTGCGGCCTAGATTCGGAGATTGCGGCGCACACTGCACCCGGCACGATGGGAACGTTTTCCCTGTGGCAGACGTGCGGAAGTCCGCGGAGGTGGGATTTATTTCGGCAGCATAAATCATTTATGATCATATCCGTCGCTGTAGCAACCGTGGCTGTTGTTGGGCCCCGGCTGCTTCTGTGGACCTCGCGAGAGAGGGTTGGATTAGATGGGTGCGGTGGTTGGACGAAAAGCACCGACAGTTTCGGCGAGAGGAAAATTTGACTTGATATCAAAGCTGGCAAACACGGGCGCTAAAAAAGAGATTGCCGATTGTTGGAGTGGTATCTTCGTCGAACAATGTTGCATGGCACCCACCCCCATTCGGGGTGTGAAGTTCATGAGAGTTCCTAGAAATATGGTCCATGTTGCCAGGACGGAAGTCTGTCATAAAAAGCTTGAATGGAACTGTTGTTTTACAGATGTTCAGTTCCACTCTTACCATGGAGCACCGCCTGGAGAATCACTCGTGGCCGGCTGTAATCAAGATCATACACATTAATTGTTTGGGTGTATTGTCGGCACTTTGTTCGGCTGGTGTTTGCCCCATTTGGTGTAAGTGAAGGATGGTTGTTTTGTGCCAAGGATCACTCTTCATCGTTTAACGGTTATTGGTAAAGTGGTTCAACTTCATGTCCATTTATCGACTCTGGAGGTACACTGGTAGCGGCAGAGCAGGATAACATCATATTGGATCGTGTGCCAAACGTTCACGTAATAGCGCGAGCTTGAATTGAAAGTGTTACAAGTCCCAAAAAAATGAGCTATTACTGGTAAGCCAATTTAACATGAGGAACGGTCGTTTTACGGTATTTTGCACATAACTATAATATATATGTAGCATAAGTAATTTGTAAACAAATGGCAGTGTGAGCGTTTTATGTTTCATGAACACGAAACACCAAATGGATGAAGCACCATGCGCCTCCATCTAATGCATGTAATGTCTAATTCATTTTTTTTTCTAGCCGTACGCTGACCCATGATGAGTAATCAATTAGACGAATTTGTTGGCAACCCTTCTAAATATTTAGTGGCGAATAAATGAATGAATTTTAAATCAATTTTCATGCCTCCCGAATGGATTATGCATTTGGTTGAAGCGATTTCATCTGTGGTATAATGTGCTTAGCATGAAATATTCAATCCTGATGCTTTTTATATGCTGTAGGTAAATAGACGGAATCAAATTGCCTCTAATGCACTTATTGAGAATTCTGGTCTGATTTAGTTCCTCTTCGTGGATGCTGACACAACTTTTGGCCACATGGGGTAGATTCAATGGTTCAATGTTCCTAAGGATGGCGAAAAGGAATCCTTTAAACAAGAACATATTTATAGTACTGGTTGTATTTACCAAGTTCTTGGAACATTTCTAGCCTCAACACTGAGAACCAGATAGTTGCACGGTGATTGAATGTTGCCGGAAGTGGAAAAACATCATTAATGTCGACATGCCGCACCATCGTCTAGGAGGAGCCGTTCCATTTTCTATCTGAACCATCGAACGTCAAAATGGGATACTCGACGGACGCTGCTGTCGGCCCGCTCCCGCCCTGCTCCCCATGCTCCGGGTATGCGCGACAGACACGCCGGAAGTACGGGTCGAAAAAGGAGCGAAGAAATGCGATTCGACCGCACCAAACGGCAATGACAGGGCGCTCGGTGCTGTCATCGTTGCCCCGGTCGGACGTACAGGAGTGACGGAAATAAAATGAAGACGATAATCACATTTTAAACGTCTCGCTCCGCTGGGCCTGGATTGGAGGGCCGGCACCTCGACAGAACAGCGGCGTTCTTGTTGCGACGCTGGCAACAATGAATGACACGGCGGCGGCGGCGGCGCTCATTGAATGTCGGGTGAGAGGACGAGCGAAAATAAAATCGCACGTCTTCTCAGTTTGTCAGCTGGAGTGAAAGATTTAAATTTATTGTATAATGTGCTTAAGGGGATTACTCTCGCGACTGCATGGGTGGCCACTTTGTGACGCAGAGAGAAAATAATAGAGTTGGGCGTTCGGTTCTCCGGCAGGAGAAGAACGCTGAAGGAAGGAGGCTTGGATGGGAAAAATCCCATCTGATTCGAAGCGACCAGAAAATACAACGAGAAGTCAAATTTCCTCCTGTGACTTCCTGTTGCTTGCGCTGTTATTGTATTTAATGCTGGACCAGCATAAATTCCACATGCCTTCGCCATTTGTTGGACGACTGTCGGTCGGTCGGTCGAGACAACCGCTCGTCATTAAAACACTCGATCTCAGGTGTACGTTTGGACAAAGAGATGATATGTTTTTCTAGCAATTATATGCGACGCATACCGTTGAGGCGTTTAAAGCCGAAACAATTTGTTTTTTTTTTCAATTTAAAAACAGACTGACAGGTAGATTTGACTACATAGTAGATTAATTCTATTGTATATAATTTTTTTTTCGATTAAAAATTAATAACAATTTAACATTTAAAGTATGTTATACAATTTGCTGAAATATGGTACTCGGCGGTAGAAAAAACCAAAACAATAGAAAATGAAGGATATGCAAATAAAAATAACATGAAATTGACAGTAACCAATAGAATCTTTTTTTTCGTGGCTCAATCATTGTACTCGCTTCGCAACGTAATTTAAAGCGGATTTTCCATGGAAGGATTTTCTATTTCGTTGGTAGTGTGTTGCATACAAAATCAATCCTGCACACCATCCCATCTTCTATATTGACAAATGCACACCGCAGAAGCGCGCCACTGTTCGGTCGAAATGTTGATGCTCGAACTCTCATGTAGTTTATAGTTGGAAAACACAAAACACGGTACTTTAAATTTCCCTCCAGCACCGTGGAATGGTTTCGGTTGCACCTGGCTCGTTCACAGCGATACTCCCGCCGTAATATCCCACCGGTAAAAATAAAACCACCAGCAGCGATAGATGGCCGGCCTGCGACGGTGGCGCGTCCCAGCGTTAATTAAAACTTTTCCCATTCGGTGAAAAATTCACCTTCGGGCCACTGAGCGCAAGCTTGACAGTTGCACTCTAACGATCTCCAGCGCGATGGTGCTGCAGACTGTGTGGAAATTTCGCCTGAATTCCTGCGGGCCGTCGGGTGCATCGGATATAAAGTGATCGATTTTTCATGCACTTCATGCCCTTTACACTGCCATCCTCGATCCATTGAGTCACACGTTCCCATGCTATGCTTAGTTAATTTGTGGCAATTGTATTGTATTCTGGCCGGATAACCGGTTGCTTTCGATTCCGGTTCGGACCAACCGAAGGTGTGCCAACTCCTGACTGCTGTAAAGATGGGATCTATCGACGGCAGTATATTGGCTACTCAAATGACAACACACGGGAGCTGTTGGTTGGAAGGATTAGCACGTGTGGTGCAGGCATAGGTACTGAAAGCGACAATATCCTCAATTTGGGTACTTTTTCGAGCAGCAACTTTCAAGCGAGAACTTCTAGAGGGGCCGAAAATGCTGTAGCTTTTACAAAGCATACCACAGCCTTGAGAAAAAAGGTAACTTTTTCGGCCAACTACTGCATCGCACTTTCGGGTTATGTTTAGTCGTGTTTTTGTGTTCTTTTTCCAAAAAAAAAAACGCTTACAGTGGTCCGCTTACATATATCCGTTTCTGTTCGTTCCCGTTCGATAGTGCCGGATATTTTTTGGCTCTCCTTCAATCTCCTTCGAATCGGTACAAACACTGCCGATTACGGTAACAAATTTTCCATCCGTCTACTCTACCGCAGCTATTCATCGGTGTACATATATTGAATTTTTCCATCACTTCAATTTCATCTCACCTGTGCAACTGCTCGGCAGAACCCTTTGGAAGGTCCCGACCGCATGGCGAGCTGCCTTCTCGTCACCTTTTTTTTTTTTTTGCTCTCTTTCGCGCGGTAGCATATGTTCGAAATGTGAATTCGGAACCGCACACAACCACAAGTTTTGCACCCCATGACCTCACCGCGGCGGCCTTCGATGGATGGCAATCGGTTTGTGTGTGCCCACGGTGTACGTGTGTGTGTATGCCTGTGATTGGTTCTACTAGCGAAAATTCCGCTATTGAAATTATTGCTCCCCCAGCGCGAAGTCTCCCGTTTTGGCTGGGTATGCTGCGAGGGAGCTTGTGACAAGTACAGAGTGGCTACAGAGTTTGCTCAGACATTAAAAAAAAAGAAAGAAAAATCTACAGATCACCATGAACCGTAACCGCAGCAGCTATAGTTTCCATTCCGACCTCCTAGCTGGCAAATCCGATATGAAATCCGATGTGCGGTGCAAACACCTTTCCGCCCGCCCAGATTCCATCAGATCGGGCATCGCCATTTTGGGTGCATTTTTCGGTATGATTTATTGTGAGAATGCTTTTTTTTTCGTGGGAGGTGGTACGCGGCACTTTCCTTCCGATTTGCTATTGACGGGAAAGCATGGCTAAAAAAAGATAACCGTGTGCCGGACGGGGCAGGCAAGCAGCGGTTCGTCATCGGTCGGAGCGGAATGAGCAGAACACACTTAGCATTAGCAACGGATAAGCAACGGTGAGTTGGCTGGGAGAGGGTGGAAAATCCATGCGGTCCGGTTGGGAAAAGAGTTTGCCCGGCTGGAATGTGTGGCCAGTTTTTCAATACTACTACGAGTAATTCATTTTATTGGATTGCCCGCGGAGGCTTGCTTACACAGCGATGTGTGCGGGGCCGCACACAGGAGCACACACACACGCTGCCACAAGGATATTGGTTGTAAGTGATTGCAGGAACGTATGTTTGTTCGCTCTGGTCCGTGGCTCGCGCGCAGTCAGTCTGTCAGTTTGCCTGCACCGGCAAGGCTGGTGGCTGGTATTGACTGCTGAAAGGGATTTTATAATAGACATGGGAAAAGTAGCTCTACCGCCATCCGCGCCCCCCGCCAGCCACCGGGTCCGACATGGCGTTGTAGGGAGCGACCTCAATCCAGGTTCAATAGTAGCGTAGCATAAAAGTAGTCCGCATGAAATGCGTTGATCGTTGGAATAAGCGTTGGGTGATTTAATGGGATTGATTTTTTCTTCGCATATTGGCATACTTTTCCTATCGCTGTCGATTTTGTTTTCTCCACTGCTCTCCACTGGTTGTGTGCTTTGCAGCGTAGTATTTGTTAGTGAAATGCAATTGTTAGCCTATTTGGCACCCGTTTCGCCACCATTCAATTGCGTTTTCAAGCAATTACTAGCGATGAAATGTGATTTCTATTTTTACATATTGCTGTCTTTTTAATGTTGCATTGCAATATAACAAGGAAATAACATGTGTTTAAATAGTTAAATTAAATTAAATTACTACAAGTGTAGCTTTAATGGATAAGCGTTAACTTTATAGCAAAAGTTCGATGTCATCTTGATCAATCAAGTTATTGAAAAGTTAACTTTAAGCCGGGTCCTCGCTGATCAGAAAGCACCTTTAACCACTAAAAACCCTGCCGTCAATTTACCCACCGAAGCGAGCGAAGAACGTCGTCAAAGTTCACTGGAACGACATCCTCAGGTGAGCCGCTGAGGCATCTCGATGGATGTCCAATTAATTACTGTGCGGAAAAACTGTTGCCATTAAAACGCACTCATCCCCGGACGTTGTCACTTCGTGTGCCATCCTTCGTGGGCCTTTGATGTTGGATCCCGGACCGGTTGACTCTACGGTCGGCTGGAACGGTGGAAGTCCATCGGCAAATGCGCCACGCTTGCCTCGAAGCACTCATCTTCCACCCGTACTGCTGATTAGGAAATTTTCCGTGCTTTCCGAGAAAGCCTGCCTTCCCTTCGTCGTGCGACTCATTTCGCGCATTTCCATCCGCGTTTTAAACCTCATTGCACGTATTGGAGGAAGGTTCCGCCGAGCAAAGGATGAAGATGAAACTAACCGGGCATAAAATGGAAAATAGCCATCTCACGATGGTGGAATAATGACGAATGAAATGGAATCAATTAAACAAATGAACGTGTCGCTGAAATGTATGTCTAATGTTAAGTAAATAAGATTATGTAGAAATCACTTCTGGGACTGAAGTTGTTTCCTTTCTATGCTTTAGAAGCACTATAATGGGGAATAGAATGATTTATACATCAACTTTTACAAAAGCGATCGTTGCTGAAAGTCCTGCAATACTCTTACCCTTTGAAGTAATCTACAATATTAAAAATTTCAATGTTAAGCATGTAACGTTTACAACAGCCTGGGCGACCTTCCCGGAAATACGGATCAAACTATTAACAAGCCGCACAAAATGCTTATTTAAAGATTGTTCAAATCTGAGTCATCGGAGAAGTGTCGCAGGGTCGGCTAGTCGATATTTATCCTTTCCCCCAACCCTGTACGGCACCACGAGCCATATAGGATTATTGTTTATGGATGCCGCATTGAAATCCTTCCACATGCTTTGGCTCTTGTTGATATAACCAT
>JAOEFI010000003.1:46002636-46020366 GCA_034621735.1 Anopheles plumbeus
GACTCATAATGGGTCCAGCCAGGGCCTTAGTTTCGCCCGTTCGCTATTGCATCACACGGAGGGAAATGTTATGGCATCGCGTCTGTCAAACTGTTGATGATGGTCGCAAACACTTTCCAGCGTCCGATTCAAGCAGACGCACACTAACATACGCTGATTGATTTGTAGGACTAAATATTACAGAACTCTGTTCGAATGTCGTCCATATCCTTGGCAATAATGTTTGATCATACACTCTAGATCCTAGGCATCATATCGCACGTGAAGAAATGTCAAACCTATTTTTTTAAACCCAGAAAAACGTTCATAAAATAGCGACTCATACAAGACAACAACAGCTTGGCAGAAATCAATTATTAACGCGTTGCAAACTATGACAAAAAATCCACCTGCATCCTCCGCACGGCCTACTTTATTTCTAAGGAATCGAGGAATTCAATGAAAATTATCCTCATCCTTCATTTTCCGACAATGGAACACAAAAAACCAGTGCTTTTAAATAACCTTGATCCAAGCATGGCTACGAGCTTTATCTGATTTCTCATTCTCTGCATATCGGATCGTTCTCACAAAAAGTGTGTCTCCTCCTATTCCTCCATAGACACAACTCGAGGACGAGAAACGGGCAGAGAACAAAAAA
The DNA here is from genome assembly GCA_034621735.1 of Anopheles plumbeus. Taxonomy (NCBI): domain Eukaryota; kingdom Metazoa; phylum Arthropoda; class Insecta; order Diptera; family Culicidae; genus Anopheles; species Anopheles plumbeus. Next base: position 46,003,277 of record JAOEFI010000003.1, read on the forward strand.
AAATAGGCGGAGAAAAAAGCAGTGATTGTACTAGTCGGGCATCCTTCGAGCCATTGGGCACGTTCCATCACTTGCCCCACATATTCCCGAGCCCAGCTTCGATTCGATCCCCTCCCGACGCGACATGGAATGCATTCCGATGCCCACCGGTTCACCTCCACTCGCCTCCACAACTGCCGACAACAACGCCATCGACCGCTATTGCTTCGTAATTAAGCGCCACCAGCAACCAATGCGGACCAATGTTAGCAGCGTACGTATATGCGTTAAGCAATTGTTTTTGTGTTCGGTGAGCGTTCGGTTTGTGCAAATGATACAATATTTATGAAAGTGGCCACGCGTTGTAAAATGGGATTTTATACATCGACAAGGCGCCGACATCCCTTAATGGCTGGTTGATTTTTGCAGTTTTGTTTCACCATTGTGATTGCATCCTCACACCGGGGCGGCTAATGTATGTTTTCATTACATCATGTGACTATTATTATTATTGAAACATTTATGGTAGTTGTTTGCCTGTGGACGAACTACGGGTGTAAGTTGGTGAAGCAATAAATACATACCCCGCTTTAACAACCTTTAATTCACAGCGAAATTCTTGCCTAAATCTGTAGCACATTTGAAAGTCACGGATTTATTCAAATTATATTATGCTGACGATATTCCCGGAAAAGGTTGAAATTTCCAACAATTGATTTCAAAATTATTATTGCATTCTTGGGCACACAGGGAAAATTGATATATATATATTGAGAAACGGGAAACACGAAGGCATTGCCGTGTCATTTCACTTTTCACTCAATTGATTGCGGAAATCGAACCTCAGCCATCCGAACCGGTGGTGCAGTGACCTGGAACGGCTTTAAACCGTTTCTTCGCGTTCACGGCCAGGCGATCGGGCGAACGGCGATCGTAATGCTCAGGACAAAAGGCACGAACCATCTATGATACCGGGGTGGGATGAAATTTCTCATCCCACCAGTCTGCCCAGCATGCGAAGGATGAGCAAAGAAGGGAAACTTCCGTGGAGTAGTCGGCGCGGTTTCTCCTACGCCTCTCCGGTAAGATATATGTACATCGGGGCCCCGCGATGAACGATCGATCGTTCGCAGCCAGCAGATCTTAGCTGCTGCTCGTTCGAGAAAACCAACACACCTACAAACACATTCGAAACTAGCTGCCCGTTTTTTTTTCATTTCGGGCGAAAGCCCCGTGCTGGGAATTATTGTGACATGCTTCCGTTTTCAATGCTACGAATACGTCCAACATTCCACTGCGGAGAATGGAAGGAGGGCCGGCTGGGAGGGGAGAAACTTCAGACTGAAAGGCATAATATTTGTGCATCGTATCAAGAGGCAGCAAAAATTCAATATTTGTCCACCCTCGCTGCAATAGGGCGTCCCCGTGGAGAAGGACCATTAAAACATCAACGAAACTCCGCCATGGAGTTTCTTCGCCGGTCCCCTTGAGCAAAGCTCCTTAAACTGCCTTGCTTTCCTGTATTGTAGGGAAACGTGGGTGATCGAAATTGAGCTTTAGAAAGAGAAATGTGGCCACATCAGATTGAATGAGTGGGTAGCTACTCGTGAATGTGCGGTATTGATTCCATTACGAAATACTACACGGAGCGCGGGAAGGAAGGTAATTCAATAGATTTTACTTCTCTAATTATAACATACAAACACTCTCGTGTGATCAGGCAACAAAGGATGTCGAATTCAATTTAACAACAGTACAATCGAATAAACTCGTGCATTAAAATACGTGAAATAATGCTTTTTGGAAGTCTGAATCATTTTGTAGTTAATTGATTCGGAACCCTAGTCCATAGTATATTTTTGTATTCTAGTTTTTAAGTTAGTTTTAAATTGTATCCGTAATATTATTCAAATAGAGAAACGCAGTCATTGGATTCAACATACAAACAGTCAAAAATCCTTAACTAAACTAAAAGTCATTTAAGTTATGCAAGAAAAATAAATGCGGTTTCAAATATGCTTGTGGCAAGCCATAATGGGTTCAGAGGGCCACTTTTGGAAGCCAAAAACTAAGAAGAAACAATTCTACCAATCGATTGCCAACAAAGCAGCCGAACGGAAACCAGGTGAGTAGGTCAAAAAAAAGGGACTAACGACGAAAATTACAGACATCAATATGCGCAAGATATTTTCTGATACTGGAAAAACTTATATTTATGATAACGGTAACGACCTCGATTGCTCCGTGTATGTATGCGTGTGGATGAGATCGAAGGATCGTGTCTGTTGCTGCCTTCCGAGCTGAGGCCGACAGAGAGCATGCCACTACAGGTTCACGGCGGAAATGTACTCTCAGCTACTTGCCTTGATTCGGATAGTGCACGAACGCAGAATCGTGCTTTGATCAATATTTGGAATGCATACAAATGCATCGATTCCAGTGCCTTACCGTAGGCACTTGCCGGAGGATGCAACGCGTGGACATGCCCGGGCAAGTTTGCAACATATGAGAAATTTTCCCCCAAAGGAACACGCGAAAACGGGGGAAAAGCGCGTGGGGCTCTGGGGGCCCTTTCTCAGCGTCAGCAACGGAGAAGCCCTAGCCTACATTAGACATGCGGAAGGGTGAGGGGGGCGGGGGCAACGGGGAGGAGGCAGAGAGGCAGCGAGCACTGTTGACATAATGCCAATTTCACCAATGTTTACGCTTGGTTGCACGACGCCAACACCGCAGCATAAATCGACGGCGGAACGCTCCAGCCGTTCTCGTGCATTTAGCTTCCTTGCACCGCCATCGCGGGGCGGGCGGGGCGGGTGGCCGTTCGTACCAGCAGTTTATGACCCTGATCGAGATGCATTTCTCCGCTCGCACCACGCAGGACGCGAAATGGAGGCGAACGAACGGCGAAGCGGCAAAAAAGCGCATCCGATAATGCATTCACATATCGCCGGGCGTCGCAGAAGCAGCCGGCAAAGTTTGTCTGGAGGCGCTGGTGGCTGTACGTCGGGCATGTGCGCATCGATGTGCGAGTGTACAGGACTGTGCCAGCGACTTCCTCCGCAGTGACATCGTCCGTACGAGACAGACAACATCCGGCTTTCCTTCCGGACGAGACAAGCCCGAACCGAGGCCGTCAACGGCGAGATTGCTGGTGAAAGAATTGCTGGCGGAGATGAAAGACGTCATTTGACTGCTGCAGTTGTCCGCCTTGGAGCGCTGTCTGTGGTGAGCTTCTTTGTAAAACCGCCACGTCCACAGCACTCAACTCTCTCACCCGTTTTCTCTCCCCCGCCCCATCCCATGTCGCCAAACTGTTACAAAATTGTTGTTACAGTCATCCTTATGGGGGTCACACGATTGTCTGTGCTTTGGCACTACAGAACAGGTACTATAAACACATGCTCATGCATACTGAGTCACACACATACACACGCTCACAATGCGAGTACGTGCATGTCTGCCGGCAACCAGCAACGGCCACGTAACGGGCTGGATGCAGTCGGGAGAAAGTCTGAGCACAAGCGGCTGAGGTAATGGCGGCAGCCGCCAAGGTGCAGTTGGAACTCCCATGTTGTCGCATATATTCATTATTATATTATGCACTTCCACTTCCCATAAACAACAACGCTCACGTACTGGCGCAATCAACCGTGGCCGCCCAAGTCGGCAAAGGGCCGCCCGTGGAAACGGATCAGAAGTGGATGTTCGCTGGGCCATCATCGCTCGAGGGTTATAGGAGGCCGGTCGCGGAAGGCCTGAGTCCTGGGACGGGGAGGGGCATGTTGTTATGTTGACCTCGTGCAGCCCCGGAGCAGTCTGCCAACGGCGTGGTTTATTCGATATTGAGTGGGCTTCCGCCCAGAGTTGGATGGGCTTCGCATTTTCTCCTATCCCGTTCCTTCGCGAAGGCATCCAAAGCCAGCTTTTCCCTTTTTTCCACCATGTTTTTTTATGTTGCAATGTTTTACTCAATAGTTCCCACAGCTCCCCAACCGGTTCACCCGGTGCAGCGTAGTCCCTGCATCATCAAGGTCCCTGTGGAATATGGATTTTAATGAGCAAAGCGGTTGCGAAAGGCAAACCCCGAAGCAATGGATGCCGATTGGAATGGCGATTCCTTTTTCATCCCTGCTCCGACGAGAGAATGAAGAAAAAACATTGCTTTGTGGCAATGACAGGACAATCTTCAGAGTTTTTTTTTTCCTTCCGGGAAGCGTTTCGCTGGGAAGGACGAAAACAGTCAAACGGACTGAGTAGTGACCGGTCGGTTGTTTTTACAGGTAAGGCCTGTGCCTGTGAAGCTGCGTGAAAATGGGCAGTCGTATACAAACCCACATGGCCGGTTGTTTTCCACGTCCGTTCTAGTCGGTGGCTTCCTGTATTTATCCCCGTTTTTCGTTGTTGCTGTTGTTTCCCGTACGGTTTCTGGAGGGATTTGGATTGCGCTGATTTAATTTGAAAACGAACCGACCATCGGAGTGAAGGATGGAACGGATCAACCGGAACAGAAGCGATGCTTTGCATTTCCACCCCATGGTTTATCGCATTTGTTCGCTGTTGTTGTTGATTGGGAGTCAGTTTTTCGTTGCGTAAACGTCGATCGGCGGCAAATGAAAATAGTAGCATAGTTTTGCACTACTTCTGATAGTGTTCAAATGTTTTCATCAGTACACATTTTCTCCACACAAGTTCTACATAAAAATGCTTCCACTTAACACACCATTGTGTGATTTATGACATCTGCATTGAATTGACACCATTCATTTATTTCATTTATTTACACCATTTCATTGGTTAACTTGATTGCTCGATGCACACTAATCGTTTGGAAATTGGGAAATTTATTCTCTCGTGAAGGTGGGCAACCGGTTCAAGCATTTACATCTATCACTAATTATGTTTCATTATAAGGGTCACAGGGGATTATAAGGGTCAAGTTCAAGAGCAGCCCTGTTCAAACCGTTCACGTTCCGCAGTCGAGTGTAGTGCACAGCAAAAGCATGAGTGGGTGGCACTTTCACTCCCGCGACACCATTCCCAGCCGTACGAGGGTTCCGAAGTGGGGCGAGAAGTGGCGCTACTTAGTATGACGGACACGGACGCAATCGACTGGCCGCGAGCGATCTCACGTCGGGTCACGTCGCGCAAATTTGTCGCATCGGAACGAAATAATGTTCCCTCCCCCCGAGGCGAGGGCCGGCTTTCGCCCAGCGGGGGGCGGTGGTAATCATCGCACGCACACGATACGCAACCGAACCGCACCGAATAGGGCGAGTAATTTATTTCAGTTTCACTCCGATCATGCATGGCCCGCCCGGTGTGACATCTCGCCGAATCCACTCAAAATAAGTCCGCCCGAAGGGTGGAAATGTCTGGGGGATGTGTTGCTTTTTTTTCGTGACAAAACACCCCAACCCCTGACTGCGAGGACTGCATTTGCATTGCAATGGATGGAGCTCTACTCCCGCCCACCATTGGGGGATGGGGGGAGTGTTTCCCGAAAAACAAAATCACGCTGATCGTTCATTTTCGATATAAAAGCAAATTGCTTCGAACGACTTCGAGTCACTCGGCCGGTGGAGTTTTTTCGCAGCGATTGACACATCCCTAAATTGTCGCAGAAACGGTGCATGCGTGTGTGTGTGTGTATTTTAGTGCGTGGATACTGGTCAAAATAGAATAGTCAACCGACAGACGGGGAAAACCGATCGGTCACTTTGAAAAATAGCGAAATTCGAGATTTCGTTACGTCGTTGATTCGACGCCACTCCGGTTTTGTTTCGTTCGGCGGCAAAAGCCTCCCCACCGCAGAAGCAGTCGTCTCTGAGCACGATGAAAACCTTCCTGGTGAGTTTGTTGATGTTTGTTTCCGGTGGCTTCCCGGTGGCGCTTTTCCTTTGTTCCTGTGCTCCCGCTTCCCGGTGCTATTTTGTATGGTGACCGCGTCGTTTGTGAAAGGGATTTCATTTCTCTCGAATGCTCTTGTTTCGAGCAGTTTCGTTTTGTTTTTTTTTTGTTGCATTGTTTCAGGCTCTCTTAATTTAGCCTTTTTTGTTTATTTCCAACATTTCTGCATCCTCGGACGCGGTGAACGAGTGCTTCAAGATCAATTCCACCCAGTACCTATAGCGTGAGCGAGCTTTTTGTGAGTGGTACGCGAAAAAAGTCAACAGAGTATGCGTGCGTGTGTGTGTGTGTGTGTGTGTTGCCTCCTGCGCTGGCGAACGAGCGCGGGAAACAAATAACAATTGACAAATATAGATGCCAGAAAAACGGCAACCGCGCCTCCCAAACCAAACATTATAAATTAAAGTACCCGAAAGTGAAAAATTGACGAATCGAGTTCCGGTACCACGCGCAGTGTTTCTGTGTGTTTTGTTTTCGCCGCAGGAAAAAGCGCTTGATCTACGCGTTGTGTATCCTTTTTCCAGGATCCATTTGATTGTATGGCTATTTGCTGACGATGGTGATTCGTTCGTTCGTTATTTTTTCTTCCGTTTTTCCAACACCAACAAAACGATCACAGTGCACGGCAAAAAAGTGCAACAGCCCTGCTAGAACCGCTAGAAAATGTCTGCGACTGTTCCGGAAACAGCAAACATTACGAGCGCCGGACGTAAATGAAATAGAAATCACTGTAATGGATAATCATATTCACTGCACTAGCGCAGTATTTTCAGTCGATGAAATTTTATGGCCGAAATGGAAACTATTCCATGGAATGTTCTTCGCACGCGATTACGATAGGGGAGCGTCCATGAAAAATCTCATTCAATCAGGCAGAACGCATTTGACGATCGTTTTCCAATCAATTAAATTAAAGGATGTAAAACAAGCTAGAAAACGATTGGTTGAAACATGTTCCAAGTGCCACAACGCCGTTCGTGGGATTTTTCCGCATCAATTTTTATTGCATCGCGTCACCCATTCCGAGTGCCTTTTCTGTGGATCAATAAAAAATCCATTCTTGATCAATAAAATCTGCCAGCCACGATAAAACGTTGGCGCTTTTTCTGCGCCAGACTTTCGAAAGGCTTAATAGAGAGTGTCCTGCTGGAGCAAGGCGAATCAAAACATCGGTAAAATATGTTAACCGATGTTTTATCGCACCGCAATTTGCTCCCTTCCGACGGTGCCATCGCCGCAAACGGAAACGCAGGCGAACTTATAGACAAACAAACAAGGAAATAACAAAACCCCGAACCAAAGCTAGAAAAACAATACACGAACGATAGCACGGAATCAATTTCTAATTCTGTTTGCTTCGTTCGCTTTCGCGCCGGCCGTCGGGTATGTGTGGCCACACGGAAGGCTTTGGGTATTTGGTCATTTAGTTTGACGATTCGCCCCCCGGAACGCCCTCTCCCAGCCACCCACCATTCCCTCATGCGGCCACTGCATTTGGCGATGGCACATTCGGGAGATTCGTGTTTATCGAAAAACATCATCACAGAAACGATACCCCCGTCCGTTACCGGTCGAATCAACCGCCTGGGCCACAGGGTATCGGGTTGATTCAGCTCCACTGGGAAATGGGTAGCGCAATGGACGGCGAGCCAGAGGCACACACAGCGCAAGGGAAATCCAATTCGGCACTCTGTTGTTTGACGTTGGACGGCGCGGAGCCCATGGAAATTGAGTTCTCCGGGCGCCCACTGGAGGGTGGGTAATCGTTTAAATCGGATCATTTTCATATAGATGAGTAACGGCTGTCGCCGGTGACGTCAACGTCATTTGCGGTTGTGTGCAGCGCCCGGGGTCGGACGACTGCCTGCGGACACGCGGTGATTGATGTACCGAGCTACCACGAGGATTCTGGTTGGCTGATGAACTCGCTCCCCGTTGCTGCCGAGCATGCGAATGAGGGATTCGCCGAGTGCAGATTCCGCGCTTGTGTGAATGCTTTTTATATGTAAATATAATATTATTGCCATGATGTGTGAATATAATGCATCGGATGTACCGATGGAGACGTTCGAGCGAGCACGACGCATGCTGAGTGTGGCAGAGGGTTTGCGGAGGCTTTTTTTTTTGGCAGCGAGTTTGGCAGTCGAGCAAACTTGAACCGCCAAGCGCGGGCATCGTTCGCCTAAGACGCACTACTATCAGAGAGAGCTTTGCACCGCGGAGACAGTTTTCCGGTTTCTTGCCTCATTTTCTCAATTACTTATCGATTCCCATGGCGGCATCAACATCCACCAGTCTTCCCAAGTCCAGCGCCAGTTTGCCAGGCGCAACCCATTTTCCCCAGGAGCCGTTTGAGTGCTTTTTTGCATAGTTTAACTAGTTTTTGCCGCTAGCCCGCAAAAAAGGCCCCATCCGTTTTGCTGCAAGATGAATAAATCATGCAATCGGAAATCCATTTGTGGCTTAGCCAAACCGTATGTTTTATATGAACCGATCCGGAGGGTGAGGGTAGGGTTTCAAGCGCTTCCGGCCCGCAAGAGTCCCACCGGGAGAGTCTTCGTTACTGCCTCGCTGCGAATCGGTGGAATCGTTCGGAATTATTAAAAACACTTTATGATGTTTGTAAGGACTGCTTTATTTTTTTGTATGGGCTTCTATCCAGAGAAAGAAGAGAGCGAAAGAGAGAGTGAAAGAGAGCGTGAGAGAGAGAGAGAGAGAGAGGAAGAAAAAGAGTGAGAGGAAGAGAGGGATAGAGAGATATAGCCACTTAGCTAGCGACCTTCGCAAGCATTTTTATTTGCATCACATCCGTAAATAACCCATTCAAAATGACATTGATTTATGGTCCCCGTTATACATGTTTTAGTATCGTCCATCCGACGAACGGTAATGAGATTGCAGAGGTGAAAAGTAAGCGGTCCTTTTCATGGCACTTCAAATGTGTTCCGGTAATGCGGCACGGCTAATATTCCGCCCGTTCATTACTCGATGCTCATCTTCCGATTGATGCGATAATCTCCTCTCGAGACGCTGGTAATGTTTCGTCACGCTGCAGCTGATGCGCACCGAATGTGCATCTCGCCCACGTTGGAGTGTAACATTCATTGTTCTTCCGTGAAAGCAAGAAAGGACAGGAAAAATGGCTGTCACACTCTCTTCGTTAGCGGAGGGAGTTGATCGGTATACGATTCGAAGTTCGCTCATCAAACGTGCGAAAGAAAAAAAAACAAAGATCGAAGCAAAACTCATCATTTCGACGACAGTCGCTTCCGATTGACTCATCAACTTTTGATTGCAACCGCAATCAGGACCGAAGCGGGGGCGGACATAAACACAAAGAACCAGAAATAGAGAAATGGGACACGTTTAAGGATGCAGCGTGCTTGGTTTTTTTTTGTTTTTGCTGAAAGGGTCCGTCTAGGGTTGAATGAAATCTGGTTACATTTGCCTTTCGTTCGACTTGTCCGTTTTTCGGTTCGGGGGACAAACAACTCATTGAATCGCATTTCGATATCTCAACGTCGCGCGAAAGGCGACGCATTTTTCAATCATCATTAAAAGAAGATCAGCAAAAGTTGATTAAACCTGATAGGAATAGGGAAAAAACACCGTTTTATTTTTCATGTTCTATCCTGTTTAACTACAACGATCCCAACGGAAAAGTCCTAAGTCAACAAACAGGCGTCCTCCATTGAAGACCTCCATAATGCCGCGGGCCGAGAACGTGGGCCTCCACGGGCCAAAAATGAAATGGTAGAGAAAAAAAACCGAAAACAACCACATAACAATTTATTACGACCACATAGCAACCCTCACAGCGGGCCCTGGTTCGAAGTATACAAAAAAAAAAATAAAGGAAAACCAAACGGGGAACCGAACGTCCAATGTTTGTCAGCGACACTTCGGAAGGACAATTATAAGCGTACGGCTCGGTGACCAATTTAGTCGAGCGTGTCCGGTGCTGGTTGGTTGGTCGAGTCTGAGATGTCATTAAAATTTCACGCCTGCTCACATTTGAGCCGGAGCCGGGGCGGGGAGCTGAACGACTGACTCAGCTTTTCTGGCTACACCCGGCGACAAACTATACGAACAGGAAATGGCAGAAGAAAAAAAACCCAATTCCCATCCCACCGAATGGTACACACCGATGCGACCGACTGGACGAAAGTGACATGATTGTGGTCGGTCTTTTCCACGCCACTTGAAACGCTTTGGACAAGGGGCCGGCAGCGGAAGGGGGCGCCGGGGTCGGTGGTGTTCGTGGCAAGTGGCGTTAGTATAAATAAAACGGTTCGCCGCTTTGCGATTATTTCGTTGCCCGCTTCATGACACTCTCGATTTCAAGAAATTTGTCCGGACCATGGTGCGCCCTCTGCCCGCCGGTGCTATCGTCCGGCCGATCTATGCTGGTATGGTTGCACAAACGTGACAGGATCAAGGGGTATCGACAATACAAATTAACCCATACGGTAAGCTAGCGATTGGGTTGCGGGCTTGCGAGGTTTGCAACAGACTCTGGTCCATCGTTGGGACGGTCTGGACTGCTGACCGTTGTCTACAGCAAGCGCCGGAGACCGCTCGACGAAAGTGTACCGATTCCTATTGCACCGCAAAACTTCACAATCGCTGTTCCGCTCCAGCACGGAAAAGTACTTCACAGTTTTATTGTTCGATTCGTCTTCGTCTTGCGCTTTTTTATCGGAGGTGTGTTTCTTGGGCGAACAGGCACCGCTTCTTTGGAAGCGGTGTCTCGGACCTAGGGTGCTTGGCTGGTATTAATTTTCTTCTCTTGCCGTCGCTTCGTGCGGCTCTCGGTTCTCAGTTCTTTAACCCACCCCACGACCATCACCTCACCAGGGCCATGCGATGTGGGAGAACCCACTTTTTTTTAGCCACCAGACATTCCCGGCAAGCCCATCCAATCTGTCTTTTCTCCGCGACCGGAAACTTCCGTTTGTCTTGCGCGCTTTCTCCTGCCTGCCTGCTTCGAACTGTCTGCTTCGGCGGATGTGGGCCGTTTCCCTTCCCGGCGGCCTTTAACGTACGACACCCGTTTCGCGGTGATATGGCACGGGTAATAAATTTCATTTTGGAAAACCATTTTTCCTCCCGCTCGAGTCCGACACTTCACCGCGCGCCTTGTAGCGTCTCGATGCAACAATGGAGCTGTAGCAATGGGTAGCGCAGGGACGAAAGCGAAGGATACGGGTAGGAGGTTATGGGTGGTAGGGGGAGGGAAGCCAATCAATTGGACCTTGGCGGGGTTCGGCGGTGGATTAACGCCCCAGCACCGGAAGCATCGTCCTCTCCGGCCGCCCACCTTCCGTTCGCCCAGCCCACCTTCTGCTTGCCCCGCCCCTGCTCTCTTTCTATCAATCGAAGTGGAAGGCAGACCATTTTTCTCATCCACCGACATTTAAATAAATATCGACTGGTATCCAGGGTGGGCTGTGGCAGGGTTACCCGGTGGAAAGGTCATGAAAAAATTTGCGCCAAGAGCGGATGCAAACTTCCGGTGATTTTTCTTGTCCCTGTCCCAGGGTGTGGTGGGCTGGCCGGGAGTGATGCGATTTCTTCGCCATTCTTCGCCATTTCTGCATTATACAATCGCCCCTTTTTCTTTCTGTAAATAAAACAGTTTGCCATGGCAACCGGTTTTCCGGGAAGCTCTTAGCGCCGGAACAGTTGCTTTCAGTGCTCCCCGGGGGATCTTTCGGTTCAATTGAAGGGATTGATCTTCCCGGAATCGGAATGGGTGGTTCGTGGAATTCGTTTCCAGCTTCCACCTTGCCACCGAGCCCATTTCTTCTACCGTCTTCTACTTGGCGTTAGCCCAAAAGTCATCCGATTGAAAGTGACAATTTCGTTACACTCACTGATTAGTCACCGGCCCACCGGAGTACCTCAACCCGGGCTAACGACCCTAAGGCCGTTAGAAAAGCGACGTGGGACATACAAATCCAGAGCACGCGCACGGAACTCTGCTGGGATTAGGCAAACGCTTTTGTACCTGCGACGGTGGATCGATAAATGTGTTTTATATTTTATTTCCTCCAGCCCGCGCCAGTTTTAATGGCGGCTCGGCACGGGGAAACGGTGAAAACAAAGACTTTCCTTTCTTCAACCAGCTTCGGGGCGTCCTTTTTCTCCGGGGCGCATTATCCCGGGCATGAAGTTGGCGGTGACACCTTTTGTTTTCAACGATTTTATGGATCATTGACCAGTTCGCAGTATTTTAGGTTCAATTATGTTGCCGTTTTTATATCGGTTTAATTTTTACGTTCGTTTAACTTTTTTCTTTTCATTTTCGTTTCACCAGAATCTGCTACGGGGTGGTTCGCTACACTCCACGCAAAAATCAATTAAATTTAAGATACGAGTATAAAAAGCGCCTCAGTCTTGATTGTGTTATTTTCAGATCATGTTCAAACCCTTAATTTCTTTAAATGAGTGTTATTCCAAAATTTAAGATCTATGTTACGTCTATCGCTTGAGTGAAAAAGAAAAAATCCAAATATAAATGGGTTAGGAATTTACAACAACTGTTAAATATATTTGTAGCACAATTATTCCATTCCATTAAAGCAGTTTTATGATGAAAGCATCAGTTTCATGAAAATGGTCTTCGGCCTATTTTCTAATAAACCGTGCTTTCTCCGCTGGGGTCCATTCCATTCATTGAAATCCGGTGCGGAACAGTGCAGCTAATGAAGGGGCCATTTTCAGAGAAGCCCCAGTTTCGGCGTAAAACGGTGGCGCATAAATTAATCCGACACATTGACAGAGACCAAAAACCAAAGGCAACGTGGCCACGTTAGGTAATGGTCACCGCAAAAGCCCGCAGCCAGGCTGACGTCGGAGTCCTCGCGGGCTACCGGTCGAGGTACCAGTGCCTCTGGTGGTGCATCTCAAATCATGTACACAGTGGTTGACAGTGTTGCAATAATGCGAGACGATTTTACAATGCGTTTTTGTCGTGCGGCGAATCGTCCGGCGTGACGTGGGTTTTTGGGGCAGAAAACGCAAATCGTCCCGGACAGTCCCTGCCAAACCCAAACACCGGACCGGGCGGGCGTAATGCATTTTGTGCGTCGCATTCCGCTGCTCCTTGCTCGCGCACCGTGCATTAATTGAACACGCTTATCGATGGCGCACAGCACCGATGCGATGTCCGTTGATAGGATGAGTGACTTTCTCGTGCCATAATATCTACGCTACACTGCCCGGCAAACCCGGAGACAACAATGCACCTTCAAACGGAGCACCGACACGAAAACTATCGGCGGCTTCCCGACATCCCGACACGGAGGAGATGTTCAATCGCGAAGCTAAAGCCCAGTCACCCATTGCCAGCGCCACGGTAAACAGTATAATGCAAATTTCATCCGTGTTTGCCAGGGCACATTTCCCGCTGGTAGGAGGACCCACGGCGGGCGGGGCAAATGGACGCCAATTCACTTCCGCCTCTTGCGTAACTACATAAATTGGGTCGGCTACGAGCACGGCGCTGCACCGGGAACGAAACTGACAGGTGTTTTAATGCACGGGAAACTGCATAAAATTCATTGGCATCAAACGTGCGGACTGTCAACTTGCAGTGGGACGAGGGACCCATCGCGGAAGGGGCTAGCTGGCTCGGTGTACCATGCCGGATGCTTTATCGTCCGACCGTAACGAGACTCGGCCGAGGGCCGACGCTTGCCTGCGCCGCGAAGCTGGTTCCCTGTACTTCGTGGACAGAGGAGCGGAGATTTGTTGTGTTTTTTTAACGCATTTATATATTAGTCCATTTTATCATGTCGAATTTGGCATCCAGCGCCGCTCGTGTCGTCCGTTCGATAAGTTAGATCCTCTATTCAGGCCAACGGTGTGGCCGGTTCTAGTGGCTTTCACCAAGAGAAATCCGGTACAATGTAACAATGTGGTATTCAAAGTTAAACTATGAGCTATTCTTGTCCCTGTTAGTTTATCATTATTTAGTTAAACAGTTTTACGTTCCCACGTTTCCATAAATTCGGTTTTCTTCAAGTCTATGGTTCAGCTAGTGCCACCTTTTAAGGAAGTTTAGGTGTCGATATTAATACAATTTTCAATTAGCTCAATTAGAGCTACCTTCCTCTGTTGAATTGAATACTCAAATACACAAATACCTCTATTTCTTACATGTACATAACAAGGCCTTGGTCTATGAAGTCCATTCCTAGCGGGGACAAAATAAAAACCAACTCATTTGTCGTTTGGCATTATTTCAGATTCTCTCCGCCTGCGTCGTGTGCGCGATCGCTCGGCCTGAACCGGAGCCGCCGCGTGCCCGTATTGTGGTGCCCGCGAAACAGCAGCAACTTCCGCAGCACGAGTACGGCGCGCCCAAACCCGAGTATGGCCCACCGGCCGAAGAGTACGGGCCACCGCCACAAGCTGTGTATGGGCCACCGGCCCGCGAATACGGACCACCACCGAAACTCATCACCAAGAACGTCTACGTGCACGTTCCGCCAGAGGAACCCACCGAGATCGTCAGAAGCCAGGTCCTGGAGGCACCCATCGCCAAGAAGCACTACAAGATCATCTTCATCAAGGCTCCCGCTCCGCCAGCACCGGTCAAGCAGGTAGTTCCACCGCAGCCACAGGACGAGCACAAGACGCTCGTCTACGTGCTGGTGAAGAAGCCGGAAGACCCTGCTCCGCTCGAGATCCCGGTGGTGGAAACCACCGAACCCAACAAGCCGGAAGTGTACTTCATCAAGTACAAGGCGAGCGAGAAGGAGCCGCACCAGCAGTACGGACCCCCGCCGCCCGGCCCTAGCTATGGCCCACCGTCCGGCCCGGCCCGGTATCAGCAGTTCTGAGACCGAACCTAGGCAGTTCCGTACTGCTCAGGGACTCGCGATTCCAGAGCGTTGTTATCGTTGTTATTGTGCTATGTTTTAAGCCATAAAATGTTTGAACACGGTGTTGTAGATTCATCCGGTTGTACAATCCATCCACAATCCATCAGTTGACGGCTCCTAGAAGTCGCAACAACCTTCCCTCGTAGTCGGGCATTGACAAAGTGACCATCCGTGTTCTTCGGACCCAACCCGGAAATCACCATTCCCAATTCGACAGGAACATCTCGCTGTCACAGTGGTACCTCGTGAAGCAAGATAAAGTGAAATTTAATTGAAATAAATATCCCATCTCTCGTGTATCTAATACTGTTTTCATTTTTCGTATAACAATCAAACCCCTCGCCACACCTTCGAGCCGGTACGAGTGTGTCCTTACGATCAGGACGGTTTTGCATTGATTGGTCGTTTAGTTTTTCCAACTTTTTCCCCACTCCGCCTCATGGGGATTCCACCGGTGGAAACGCCTCATGGGGATTCCACACGGAGCATGTTCGAGACTTGTTCGTGTTTGCGTTTGTGTGCATGTAGGTGCGTGTTCGTTTTTGCTCCGGCGACAGGGGAAAGACGGACATCGACGTGTGTGCAGGCATGTTTGTCTTCTATTGTAGCTATTTAAGCTTGTTTCTTCATTTTCCCGCTGCCTCCACGCAACGCCATTGCGACGGACCTTATGCCAGGTGCTACACGGCAATTTTCCATCTTTCCCAACTCCTCCCAATGCCCCGTCGCTCCGGCTCGTCTGAGCAGCTGTCGGTGCTTTCATCAAATGGCACCGTACAGCAACTAAAAAGGAACTTCTCTGTAAATATTGATCTTCTATCTATTTGAAGTGTCGTTAGGGATGGTTCCTTCTGTCGGATGCTATGGCTCTAGCGCACCTGAATAAATGGTTCCCATTCCATGTCTGTCCATTTATGGGGACCCGTGTGTGCGTGTTTGTGACACCGTTGAGATTGGAAGAGTGGAACGGAAAAGCAAAAAAAAAACTCTCGTTTTCTAGAGAATCCGGAACACGTGGGAGAGTGCACAAATAAGCATGCATTAGTGTGTAGACCATAGAAAATAGAATTAGGAAAAACGATTTGTTGAGTGCAAATAGAGCTTAATAGGATTCTGGTTTATTTTTTATCCACCTTCAACCCACCCGGGAAATCCTGTTGGATAAAATGATTTTCGGGCCGATCTGCTATTGGTATAGTCGCATGACGCTGAGCTGGTCCACTGCGTGGAATAGAGCACACGGGCGCAACTCTTTCAAGTTCCGAGAGCAGAAGGTATATGTAAAAGATTACACGCGTATTGAATAGTAATAGGCTGGGGACGATGTAAATTGCTGAAATAAGGTTATGGTTTTTTTGTCGAATTCCCCTCGATCGTTTAGGTGGTGGCCTGATAACGTGCCCCGGAACCAAGGGGATTACCGTAGGATTCTTGCACTCCGTTCGCATTGCAACAGGTTGCATTGTAAAAGGAACATGAAAAAGGTAGAATTTTTGGATGAAGGTACCATATTATCTTCGGAATAAGTCTACCGTTTGGTTACACTACAGTTGATCGTTTTCTATTAGTAAGATTTTTTTCTCATTCGATGTTCAATCGATGTGTTATGTTAGAATACATTTTTTCAACCCAAGCATTGTGTAGTTAAGGATGTAGATTTTTTAAATTGAATATCAATTTGCTCGTGATAATGTTACAGCACTTTAAAAGATCCATAAGTCCAGTCTCTGGCAGTGCACTCTCAAATAAAGTGGTATTTTGTTTCCTGAAATGGTAGCTGATTAAATTCCACTCGCAATTACCAATTAGCGTTGAAAGTGAGCGCATTGTAAATGTAATGACAAATTTACTACAAGCAATCAACGCCTGTCATGACAGGATTAACGCATCATGTATAAGCTTGATTGATGTTAAATTATTAATCGCGTAAAACCGGAAATTTTAACAGTAGTGCACAGCGGACCTGGCACCCAGATTCAATGTATGTCCTCCGGCTACGGGTGAAAGCACACCAACGAATGCGGAGACCAGCCCTAGACCAGCTTGAACTGCCGGAGTGCCGGAAATAGAGAGCTGGTCTATTAATTAAAGTGGAATTATGTCCTGTTATTAATGTACCCACATAAATACGCGCTGGGCAGGGCTCCTCTTGGGGAATAATTGCGAAGCAAAGGTGGCATAATACCTCCCGAGAGAAAAGGAAAAGCAGCCCTCAAAACCGTGGTCAACGTCAACGAGGCGTGGCGCGCAGTACTCACCGTCATGCTGTTCAGCAGGAACGTGATCGTAGCACCAGGTTTGGACGGTGGAGTC
>JAOEFI010000003.1:46038245-46073290 GCA_034621735.1 Anopheles plumbeus
TGCTGCAACATAAACAACGGGAATCATTCCAGACAGTTTTGTTCACGGCTATTAATTTCAGTTGTCAACTTACCAGTGAATTCATTTTCTAAAGTGCTGCTAAAAACTGAACACTTCCGGTGATTTCACAAACAGAGATTTTGCAAAAAAGTTTTCGACAGAAACGGGACTCGATAGGATGCGCGCTTCGAAGAAATGTTGAAGCGAGAGAAATGCGGACTGGTAGAGTGAGAAATGAGACCGTACAGAAAATCCAAAAATAGCTGCCCTCTCGCGCCTTCATTTTTTGCGATTTTTTGAGCGGCCACCGCCGGCTCGTCCGAGGCACTTTCCGAACGACGAACGCATCGATAGGCGCGGAGGGTGCGGCAGAGGCAGACCAAAAGCCAATTGGAGCTCGAGCTTGTGGGAGCGGTTGGCGGTGTACCTCTGAACGTGAGGAGAACGACAGGGAAGGAGAGAATTTTGGGAACAAAATCTTCGGAAAACGTGCCAGAGAGTTTCGTTTTGCTTCCCGGGAGTTTTACGTTTAAGCGGCATTCTACTCGTCCGACTGCTTTTAGCGGCACCTCCATTGATTTCTTGAGCATAATCTCTTCAACAATGACACGCGCACCGACCTTGTTGTTGCCTGTTCGCGGTGATCGGCCAGGGTCCGGAAAACTACATTCGCACCGTTTTAGCAGGGACCGTTGGCTGTCTTCTACCAGCAGTATTAATGTCGCTCTTGCCTTGTTATCCGGCTTTTTCCATGCTTCAGACATCTTTTCATTCGGCGGCAATGCGTTAAACTGAATCGTGAATCGTTCAGCCATTGTTTTGTTAATGCCAGACAAGGCAGACGAACTAGTTTGTTTTTATTTTCCTTCACACGTTCGGCGAATTGTAGCATTCTTTTGTCGCGGATTATCACTCGTTCTCTTTTAGTTGAGTGTCACCTCTGTGGGACGAATAATAACGAAGTGCAGATAAAATGAGTTATGAGAATTGAAAGTTGGTTTATTGAATTCAGATGCTTATACATTTGTGATGGCAGTGATGGCAGTATGCCAAAAAGGAAATATTGCTCTTCCAATAGAAATTGCATCCCAACAACTATGATTCACTTTTTTATCTCCTTGTCAGCTACAAACAGTATGAACATTCCCCCGTAATACGTAAATATTAAGATTGATAGCACTTCGCTCCAGAATATATTGTAGGGTTACGAGGGGTGTCTTCATCACTATCATTGCCAAGATACTTTTTTCTGACGAAGTGGAAATGCTAAACGTGGCTCGAATTCGCTGCAACATTATTACGTACAACTTCGTACTGTCTATAAAAGCTCACTAAAGTGCATTCGCGCTACAGCGTCTGACATCGATTTGCAATAATGGTGTTGCTTGGAAGTGTTTCTAATATTCGCTCTAGATTACTTGATCGCTTTCTACATTACGATTGCCAGGTGGAAACCTGTTTCCATGTTGATTCTAGTAGAGCTTTAAATAAAAGGGAAGTCGTTAACGAAACCAAGACTATATATAACCAATAGGCATTTTGCTGGCGGCCATGTTTGACAATTTGCAATATAAATTATAGTGTTAGTACGCTCTTTTAAAATCCATATGATTGTTTTTGCAAACACAAACTGAATACGACGCCATATTGTTAGCATGCATTGATGTGTCCTGTGGAATTGATCAGATCAATCACGATGTTGCTGATTATCAATATGCCCATACATTGCAATGTCAAAGTGGCTTTAACTGACCAACCTTCTATTCACATCCTTCAACGAAACAAAGGCAGCAACAAATTCTACTCCGTAAATACGAAAATATGTTTTTCTTAATTTTTTTATAATATTTCTGCTACCATCAGCCCATCAACGTGAATAAGTATAACAATAATATCAACTGTGAAAATTTAATGAAAGTTATACTAGAATAATTCGATAGAACAGACGAGCTGATTATGAAATACTCAGCGCGCGACGAGTGCTATATTTGTGCAAATCGAGAACAGAACTCAAGCCCCATACAATGTAAGCCACATATGTATCGAAAGTAGGGTCAACAATAAAATAACAAATATATATGCATCGCATATATCTTATAGCTCGTTTGTGACCGACTAACTCCTTTTTAATGTATAATAAAAATCGTCAATGCTGGAAATCTACTGGTTTTTTATTTATTTAATCTTCCATTTATTACGCATTAAACGGAACGCACATGAAGGACAGGTTCGATCAAAACTTTAAAAGATAAAAAAAAACTTACCATTATTTGACTTTAAGAATTTTAACATTTTTTCCGACGAGGATCCGGAAACGAGGATTACCCTCCAGATGATTTACTACAAAAAGTAGGCATTCTTAAATAATTCTGCAACAGTTCGAGACAGAGGCGGAACAGTTGATGACGGAGTCTCGCGCGGATAACATTTATGTGGGGCCAAGGAAATATTTGAAAAAAATTATTCTTGAAATAAAAAATAGTTTGATAGTGTTTTTTCTCGGTTTCCTTTACATCGTTTTCATATTATACTCATTCACAATGACCAACGAGCAATAATTAGAATATATTTATTGGTGACAATATTTATGTGGGGCCAAGGAAGCATTTGAAAAAATAAATTCTTAAAATAAAAAGTAGTTTGATAGTGTTTGACTATTTGATTCATTGACGAGCACGTGTAACGAGCAATAATTAGACATTTTTTTCACCAATATTGCATAGAAGAAGTGTCTGAAAGTTAAGGCCTCGGAAAGTGCGGAATGTACAGTTTAAAGATGTTTAAAAAAGTGCAATGAACGTAAAGATCCTTACTTACATTTTCTTCCAGCTACCTTGCTGAGGAATTCTTTTAAAATTCCTGTAGTAGCTGCGCTACTTAACAATTGCTCCGCTATATACAATCTCGAAATCAAAAATCTCGCCGATTCGCATTTTTCTCGAAGTTTCACCCGAACTCGAAGCCCCAACGGCCTTTTTAGTTCGCCGTTTAGTTTTTAGTTTAGTTTAGTTGAGATAGTTTGTCTCAAAACTATCCCGTAGCGTACTTTCATATTATAAAAAAACTACAGATGTAATAACAAAGTGTCCGTGCTTCTCATTACAATAAGGCCAATTTTATTAGAACATTTTAATTCTTTATTCAAAATTTCTAAAAAGAATAAAAAAATAAAAGCCTTATTGTAACGAGAAGCATGGACTAAAAAAAAATAAAAGCCTTATTGTAACGAGAAGCATGGACACTACACGGTAGTGTAGTAAAAACCAAACAGTTCATATCAAACAGTGTTTTATTAAATCTTCCTACAAATGAAAACTCGTCACGAGATTATAACGCGACGGATTTGTTTACTTAAGAATATGTATAATGCTTTAATAAATTCCTTCAAAGGGTAGAAATCACAACTGTCAACACGAACATCCAAATCCACAATGTTCCCCCGAGATGATAATCAAGTGTCTTCCGTCTTCGGTGGACGTACAATGGAGTTACGCTTAATAGATTCAACCAACCATTTGATGCCTTCGTCAACACCTTCCCTGCGGAAACCAACATAAGAAAAAAAACATAAGAGTACATGTATCTCTTGGAGAACGGAATTCATATCGCCTCCCCACTTACCCCGTTAATGCCGACACTGGCATTACCAGGCAGTCTCGCCGTCCAATGAGATGCCCGGCTTCCTGGAAGACGGGTTTTATTTCTCGTACTCCCATGCAATCGGGCAGGTCCTGCTTGTTCGCCAGTACCAGCAAAGGAATACCGGACAGATATTCATTGCTGATCATACGGTCAAACACGTCCTTCGATTCATTCATCCGCACGCGATCATTCGAATCGACCACATAGATGACGGCATGCGATTCCGAATAATACTTGTCCCAAAGCGACTGTAGCTCCTGTTGGCCGCCCAGATCCCAGAAGCTTAGACGTATACCTGCAATATCTATTTGTCCGATGTTCAACCCGACCGTCGTTGTAATTTTGCTCGGATTCATTCCCCTGTAGTTTTTCGTGAACTTTGTTTTCGCAGCCTCGAGATAGGTCTAATTGAATATTGACAAACAAACCCCAATGCAAAGAATTTAAATGATCCAACACGTCATTACGAAAGATGCACCCTAATAGCTCACCGTCTTGCCGGCATTATCCAGGCCAAGTATTAGTATACAGTACTCATCCTTCTGTGTGAGATATTTGTAAAATCCGCTGAGCAGAGTATACATTTTCGGAAGTAGTTGGAACCGTTTGA
This sequence comes from Anopheles plumbeus, assembly GCA_034621735.1. Classification (NCBI taxonomy): domain Eukaryota; kingdom Metazoa; phylum Arthropoda; class Insecta; order Diptera; family Culicidae; genus Anopheles; species Anopheles plumbeus. The sequence goes on from JAOEFI010000003.1 coordinate 46,042,498, forward strand.
ACGGGAAAACTGATTTGATCAGCACTTGTATTGTTTATTAGCTACTCGGCTTATTTGACACTCTCGCCTGTTTGACAGTCGAGCCGTTCACCTGCGCTTAAGCCTTGACAGCCACACGTTGTCATTTCATATTGAGCAAATGCTGTCATATCGTTCCTCGTAACCCATGAGCTAGTATAGTGAAAATTGAATTAAATGAACTCCCGGCCCTGTTATGTCCGTTTAGTTAGACTCTTTAGAAAGCCACACGAGCAGAGGCTAGAAGCGTCGTTTGAATGTGATTTGCAAAGAAAAGGACACAAAGCATGATCTAATATATTTTTAGTACAGTAGAACTCCAATTATTTAAACCAATTGGCACAGGAGCCCATTCGGATAATCGAATTGTAGAGTAAAAGTTTATTTTTGATACTGCATGCATGTTTAATCAATTAAATGGAGAAACAAAACTTTTACAACCTACTTGTGAGCTGGACAGTGAGTAGTTACATGTGTAAAAAGTTTTATTTTTTTAACCGATTCGGATGATTGGATTTCTAATGTAGTTGATTTTATTTTCTACAATCAACTCTTATTTGGAAAAACAAAAAATCTTTTACTTTTGTATGCTAAATTTTCCTATCTTTCTTTGCTTAAGTTAAAAGTATTTCTAAGGATGGTAATTAAAAACGGTATAAAACAGGGCCAATTCATTAAGTATGCCCACAAACGGTCGCCTATCCTACCGCACAATGCTGTAGGGTTATTAAATTGTCTTTAGTTCATCTTATGGCATGATTCATCAACCACTTTTAAATGCTACTGCTAATGTAAATAAAAGTTCGCATTTTGAACCTAACGTATAAATGATTAATTTAAAATAGAATAAAATTGTTGAGTATTGAGGAGATAATAAAGAGGTTAGTCTAAAATTTTGCAGTCGCATTAATAACACGACCTAGTACAACATGATAGCTCCTTGTGTTTTATCATCGGTCGGTGGATTCAAAAATTTTTTCCTTTCCCAACGTTCGAGGCGTGTGGCCACGATAAGAAGTATCAAATTCACGACAACCAACGCGATGCCGCCAGCAATGAAGTAGAAACTGGATCCCAGCATCGTTAGTCCCGTACTGTACCAATTATTGTTGCGATCCTCAGCGAGCAACACATTGTGTGTAAGATAGTTATAGAATTGTATCAGCCAACAAACAAATGCGGTCGTTTGTGAAATGCCCGTCAGCAGGTTACTGACGAATAATACTACCATTGTCCCGGTTTTCTTCGAGGCGGATGCTGACTTCAACACGGACGCAATGGCTGCAATCACACCCCCCAGTACGCCTAATCCTGTTCCAAGGGCAGCCCCAAGCCAAAGCCAATAACTCATCACCTCCGGTTCATTGCGAATCATGGTAATCACTAAAAAATATATTGAAAATAAACAGTTACAACAGGAGAGTCATGAAGTAGATATTTTTCTAGTCGACACATACCATCGATTCTATAATCTCGCAATCCAAGCCCAACATTTAGGCGGCGGTGACCGGAGAACAGTCCAAAATTAATTTGACCGATTGATTCAGTGAAGTTCCGTCTTTTTGCACTCCCCTGTATCCAGTTGTTTGTTGTTAAGCTAGCCACCAACAGTCCCACGATCAGGCAGCTCGTGAAAAACGTCACGAACACGACGCCTCTTGTTTTCAAGCTCATTGCTACAACCTGTGATAGTTGATATGTTGTATTCTTCTGCTACTTTTGAAGAATGAGTGTGACGCCCTAGCTTGTTTTTGTTAAAGCTTTTAAATTACGAATAAGAAAATGGTTTCAGGATGCGGTTCAGCATAATGCTTTACGAGTTTGCTGGAGGCTCATTGTCGTGTCAGACATGCCCTTCTGTATCCTGCAAATAAAACGAAGTTAACAATAAAACCGCAATAAATATCTGTAAAATTTAATTTAAATATAAATAAGCTAAACTCCAGTTTGGCAGGTTCGAAAGACACACAACATACTATTCGTGCTACGGTAAGGTGAGTAACCTTCACAAATGGAGCATTTTTTTATGTTGAGCTTCTTGCTAGATATATTGCAGCCAACTTGTATTTTGTGTTTTTGGATTGATGATGATTTCAATTGCACTTTATAGAAAGCGAGTCTCGATCGCCGGAATGAAGTATATTAACATATTTAGTCAGCACAACACGGCTTGTGGTATTTCTTGGTATTGCTTACTCAGGACCATGCAAATAGGCGTTAGAAGCACATTCTTGTGTCATCTTATTTCAACAGGCTATAAACATGTTCTACGTTCATCAACACTCGCGTTTAACGTTGGCTGTATACACAAGTCTAGAACGCGCAAGAAACGAAAAAAATTACATCGTGGACATTCATTGTAATGGAGTTGAAGTAATAATCAACCGTTATAAAGTCACACAACTCGCGATCGGTTAAAAACTATATTCAACAACAACCCCCAATGTGTGGTGCTATGCACGCTATGCAGAGATGAGGATTTCTAAATCGATCAATCCGAAGTTTCACTTTTTCCGCTTTACCTCCGTGACGCTTCTCTAAGCAACGATCCTCACTAATAAATACACCATTGAATTATATTTTTCTTGCGATCCGGCGGTGGTGGTAGTGTCTTGAATCGACCCTGACAGCGCCGTCTGGGCAGGGTTGCGTGACAACTCGACAGAATTGTAGAAAGATTCTTACTTTAACCTGATACATTCGACCGCTACGGTGAAAAGAGCGACTATATCGACGAAAAAAAATGTAAATATAAATAAAATCATTTCTTTGGTAGATCTTTTTGAACAGGAGCTCCGACCATTAAATTTCATGTTGTTCCATAATGCGTACAGGTACTTTTTTTCTCAAAAACGTCAAAGTTGAATTCAACTGTCAAATACTTCACCAGCCGAACGGACCAGCAAAAGCAGACATGCTATTGCGCTTGTTTTGGAGAATCTGATCTCCCGGCATTCCAGTTGTAATTAAAACTAACACTGTAATATTGTGCCGCGAAGCTTATCATCAGAATGTCGGAGAAAGCGGTATTTAAAGTGCCTACAATTGATCCGAACCTTTTGTGGAAATGTCGCAAATCGGATCTTCCTTGTACGGCGTCAAAGGTAAATATTCCGCTACCGACGAAAGAGGAATCGGGCAAAGCAGAAACGTTCGACCAAAATGTTGCCGTAATTCCACCCGTACCGTACAAAGAACCGACTTGGTCACACGGATGCGATCCAGCTCGTGAATATAGTTTCGAGGTAGAGAAAAATGGACTAATCATCGAAGAAATCAAACAATTGCAAAGCAAACCGTACTGGTTGTTTGGTCGTTTACCGAATTGTGATATCAACATTACCCATCCGACGTCATCACGTTATCATGCGGTTCTGCAATACCGTCCTCCGTCACACTACGCTTCTGATTCAGATTCGGACGAAGAGCAGACGAAAATAAACAGCAGTTCGAAGCGACCAAGCCACATAACAATCGAACCGGGATGGTACCTTTACGATCTGAACAGTACACATGGCACTTTTCTAAATAAGCAACAGATAACCACCCGGACGTACGTTCGCGTGCGTGTTGGATATATGATCAAACTAGGCCTGAGCTCGAGGACCTACATTTTACAAGGACCCTCCGACGATGAAGACGAACCTTCTGCTTTAACTATAACAGAGTTAAAAGAACAGGCAAAGAAGCGGAAGCAACTTCGTGAAGAAATGGCCGAAATCGAGCGCCAGGAAAAGGAAAGAATTGAAAATCTAAAAAAATCGGAAGGTATTAGCTGGGGTATGGCGGAAGACGCTGACGAAGAAACTGATCAAACGGATAATCCATATGCCACGTCAAACAACGAGGAGCTGTTTCTCGACGATCCTAAGAAAACGTTGCGCGGTTACTTCGAACGAGAAGGGCACGATCTTGAATACAAAATAGATGAGCTATCCTCTGGCAAGTATTGTTGCAAGGTAGAACTTCCAATCGATGACGCCACCGGACGGCCGGTTATTGCCGAGGTAACGCACAAAGGGAAGAAGAAAGAAGCTGTCTTGCAGTGTGCGCTGGAATCATGTCGGATACTAGACCGTCTTGGATTGCTGCGACAAGCAAATCATGGTATACACACAATTTTCCGCTTTACTCACACTACGTATTAACGAATGTATAATTTTAATTGTTTTCAGAACCTCGCCGCAGGTGTCGTAAGCAATCGGACTCGGACGATGATGATGAATTTCTCGATCGAACGGGAGCAATTGAAAAACGACGTCAGCGGAAGCACTCCAAAAATAATCCGCAAATTCGAACATATACAGATTTGGTACGTTTACTTTTTTAAACATATTGTGATGCCTATAGTACATAGACTATTATTTTTCGTAACCTGTAGGCGAGAATGGTGGCCACCGTCGACAGTCAGTCATATTTATTTACACATATGTTTTCCTACATTAAACATGTAAAGCATTTTTTTTTAACCTTTCAATTATTTTGTTTACTTCTGGTGGATTTTAGATTCATGAGGAAGCACGTATTCTGGAGCGTTTGGAAGCTATTGAAGACAAAATTCAGAATTCCCGACTACTGAAAAAAGAAATTCATTTACCCGAGAATGTTGATGATGTCGACAAACTCCTGGAGACACTGTCCGATAACCCACCAGTTGACAAATTTGAGGTTCGGCGCTTACGCCAAGAACAGGCAAAACTCCGAGATGACCTGAAAACCGTGAAGAATCTTATAAAAGTAGTAAAGCCGATAGATCTTCAAAGCACCGGGCGGGGGGAACAACCGGCAGCAGTAAAGCAAAGAGTGATGCCATTGTTTGGCAAACGGAACAAATTAGGCAAAACTTTCGGAGTACGAGAATCCAGCATAAAGGCTGAAAAGGATAGTAATACAGAAGTATTATGTTCCACAAATAGTGCAGATACGCTATCCACAGAATTGGACAAAACTACTGCTAAACAAAACTCACTTCACACCACCGCGTCTAGCAGAGCAAACGCTTGCTTGGAACAAGAAGCGTCGTGCAGCTATTCGAATCAAAATAAACGATCAGTGGAAGCTCTCGTCGAACATATCGAATATGACGTGGTAGAAGAACATATCCTTGAAAGCGTGAAAAGCGAAGATCAAGCTAGTAGCAAGAAAAAGCGCCCGCGGCATCGAATGCGAGATAATAGGGCACACGAAAATGTTGATTATGACGACTCCAACGAATTGGCGCACGATGAAAAAAACGTAGAATGGGTACCACCGTCTGGACAGACTGGTGACGGTAGAACTTTACTGAATGAAAAGTATGGTTACTGAAACAGGCCAAGTTTTCAAAAACTTACAAATTTACTGTAATAAAAAATGAACATTTTTTTAAAATGTAAATCACATTCACACTAGCATCAAGTCTACAGTACAGATGGCCCACAGTTCGCCGTTTTCACTTATTTATTTCCATCGCTTGTAGTTAACACATGTGTAGTCTACGATAACTTTGAATAGGAATTCCAAGATAGAAATTCGAAGCGAAGAAATGCGTTCAATATATTCTATACAAAACTTAAAATGGTCAAACTTGTTTAGAATTGAACAGTTTCGTTCAAAATAAACTGAGATTTATTTTTGTTTTAACTGTATGATACTGCAACCAAAAAAAAGAGTCGCGTTATGCTTTTCAATAAAGTACTTATATATTTGATTTGGACATCTGCCTCGAGAAACTCCTTCGAATCAATTGAAAATTCAATTTGACATGAAAACCCCTGTATATATGACATTTCATAAAAGTACTGTTTTTGTTTTGTTATAGGTATTTTCTCTTTTTTAATGCTTTTATTTTATTATAACGATATGGCCCACTGCAGGAGATGGGAACAACAGACGTAGGTGCCGTAGTGGTAATTTAGTTTCGAGTTCTGCCAACACGCCTCGAGATTGGCAATAATTTTAGATAATTTTATTGAAACGTCTCCACAGATCGACTTTCTCCCATGGCACCGAGGGCACACAACTATTTTTAGAACCATATGAACCTGCGATTTGGAAAACTTGAACCCTTCGCAAAGCATGTAAGTGTGGATGGAAACTAAATTTTGATTGCAAACGAGTGAAATAGCGAACTATTTTTGTTCCAGCTGGAATTTTGTCAATAAAATATGACCCCACCATCTCGTTCACCAGAGGCTAACGAAGCGTATAAAGTGGTTCCAATCCACAAGCACCGTGAGCTGATGGACCAGTGCATTGCGTTAATAAACTCTGAATGGCCTAGATCCTACACTGCCCGGCTGTGGAGTTTGCAGTCGTCGAAAGAAACTCTTCCGACCAGTTTTGTACTGACTGCTGATACGAAGAACGGAGCCAAGGTAATAGCCCATGCCAAACTGTCACCAATTCCAGCGGATAGAGAATCAGTGTTCGTGGAAAGTGTTGTGGTGGCACGCGAACGCCGCGGACAAGGTATAGGCCGACTTCTCATGCGAGAGGTGGAAATCCATTGTTTCCAAACTTTGCATTTGAAAAAAATTTACCTTTGTACCATTGACCAGCAAGCATTTTACGCTAAACTAGGCTATACGCTTTGTAACGCGATCAACATTTTTGGGTCACGCCCAACGCTCAATAAGAGCACCAAAAAGACGTGGATGTCGAAAAATGCATCCTGCTGAAGCTGAGGTTTTTCGATATGACGGGTATTTGAAATACATTTATTTACTTTCCAGTTTTGCCTAGTTTTAGCACGCCTCCGCGTTACTATATCGCAGAACTGCTAAACGTTTCGTTATTTACTCTACAACGATATTTCTAAATGATGTCACAAAGAGCAATGTGCTTTATGCCCTGAAAATATATTTAAATACACCGAACTCGTGGTTGACCATATGCATTTGTATGGATTTTAGGCGCGTTGAAATACATACAAAAATAAACTGCTCGCATGTTTTGTCTTGTGAAAACGCGATGTTTTCGTGCTCGAATTACACTTTGACAGCACATGTACAAAAAAAAATTATAATGCTAAACTGTCGCTGACACAAACGATCTGTTTTTCTCATCGGCTGTGTATTTCCTAGCCGTTCGTTGTTCGCTCCGGAAGTACGGTTTTTTACAGTTTTTAAAAATTCCGACAACTCAACCCGAAGGTTTGCTACGACAATACAAAAATGGCCTTGCTGGAAGTGTCGTACGAGGAGCGCTGTTTTTGGAGAGAATTCATTAATCTGTACCGTAATTTTCCAATATTGTGGTCCAAGGCGGACGATGAGGAGCAAAAACAAAGCAAACATTTTCGTGATCGTGCTCTTAACATATTGCTTCGGAAATATCGCGAGTTGCAACCAGAAGCAACAGTGAGCACGGTAAAAAAAGCACTGAAAAGGCTCCACTCCTCGTATCGGAAAGAATTACAGACGGGACTAGAGCAAGAAATTGCTACTGGGAGCAGCTCAACTGTATACGAATCGCAATGGTGGTGTTTCGGAGAGTTGAGTTTCCTGCGATCGCAAGAGGAAAAACGGTTGAAAGTTGAGTTGAGAATTGCACAAATTGAGATAAAAGATGAAGGTAATATTTAACGGGGATATTGGGGATGGGTAGCAAATAGTACATTTTTATACCTTTATAAAATAAAGTCGAATCCTCCGATGCATCCCATATGCCATATGATGGTTCCCTCGAGATCTTCACTGACCATGAAGACGAGATGGATGTCTACTGCAGGTCCTTAGCAGAGGCGATGAGAAAATTGTCCGAAGATCAGCTGAACCACGCTAAGTACCATATCGGAAAAGTTTTGAATTTCGGCGTCATGGGTTTGTTGTCTCGAGCTTGGCCTGAAAACAAAGCCAATGTATCTTCCATGGTTTGCAAATGCTTGACAGCAAATAGCACAGACCAGACACAGTCTTCGATTTGCACAACGAAAGAAGTAGTTCAGTTCAGCAAGCGTAGTGCTGCAAACGCATCCAAGAATCAAAATTCCAAAAAAAGGGTAAAGCCTTCAATAGCAGATGATTTTGATGATGCAATTATCAAAGATTCAGAGTTTGAGCATTTACCAACTGAATTCCGAGAGGAGCTGAAGATGTACAAAGGTAACGTTATCGAGGAAAATATGGATTTCGAAGCTATTGAAGATGTGAACTTTAGTGTCCATCCTAGCGATGAAGCACTATCGCACCACCGTGCCGGAGAAATTGATGTGAGGTAACGCTAAGCAGTTTTTGAATAAGATTCAATAGAATCAAAAAGTGTATATAACAGTCTCTTTTTCTTTTTATGGCAGTACGGAAAACATAGAAATTACCGTGATAGATGTGCACGACGTTCCAGTGGATTCTGAGGAGCTACCATTTGATTCAACTGAAATAAACGCACCTGACGGTAAAAATATGCTCCTTATTCTTCAAAACATACTGTTTGCAGAGCTTGTTCTTGTTTGCAGAGAATAATTTCGTTTCGGTTAGGCTACCATCCGGTCCGACGGTACGCCGGCAATGTAGAATGCATTCCTCGAAGTATGTGAACAATATAGTGCCGACCTACAACGACGAGGAATTCTTACGCCAATTCCGCATGGGCCGTGATATTGTGCAAATGTTGTGTCAGCATTTGGAAACAACGTACGAGTATAGAAAGCTGAATGGTACTTTTTTATTTTCCAATGTTATTCTATTTTGTTACAAGTTTTATCTTCACACTCCCGCACAATGTCGTACTTGTTGTTGAATGAAATGTTCAAAACTTATGCTTTTGTTAAATATCATTTTAGGACACGGTGGTTACGAAGCTATCAGTGCACAAACGCATGTACTTGCATTTCTGTGGTTTCTCGGGCACGATAAAACCACGTATAGATACGTTTCGGACAGATTCGAATTGTCCGTAAGTTGTTTGCACGATGTTATCTGGCGTGTGTGTGACTCAATCCTAAGCATGGAAGAGGACACTATCGTACGGCCAAATGAAGAAAAGAAATCTAAATCGGCGATGTATTTTTCTGAAATATGTGCTATTTCCGATGTGATCGGTGAGTGAAATTAATCATTATTATTTTTATTTGACTAAAATTGAACATTATAGAAAGAACGGTTTTATTATTACAGGTTGTGTGGATGGAACGCATATAAAAATTGACAAACCGTTTGAAAATTCGGAAAGGTATTTAATCCGAAAAGGTTACTATTCCATTCAACTTCAAGCGATCATAGACGAAAAAATGCAGTTCGTAGACGTTTTTGTCGAGTATCCTGGCGAGCCGGAAATGCTTGCAGGTGTGAAAAACCTCTGCGATGATCGGCGCTTTCTTATTGGAGGCATCGGGTACCCGTGTTTACCACAGGTGCTTGTTCCATATCGCACCGATGGAATACCACTCACCAAAGCTCAGGAATCGTTCAATAAGCAGTTACGGATGGCTTGGAATTTGTATGCTAAAGTTTTTCAACATCTGAAGCAGCGCTTTCGGCAGTTGTACCACCTGAAGGTACGGCAACTGTCGAGGATCGTGAAGCTGATTAAGGTATGCTGTATATTGCACAATTTGGCATCACCAGCGGAAATGGCTCTTCTCGAAAAGGAAGCAAATGATCACCGAGAGGAGTCGTGTGCAGCCGCGCCCGTCTTTACGTACACGTCGGAAAATAGATCAGAATCAGAAGTCGCCCTCGGGCAGCAGCAAAGAGATGCCATTTGCACAACGTTTTAATTAATCTTACGTTAGTTTATCTAATTTCTGTTCGTTTCGGTTGTACTGCGCTAAGGGGTTTTTTTTAATGAAAAGGATTGCATTGGCAATAAGTTCCAAATTTTTTTATTAAATTACTTCTTGAAAACAATCCCTTTGGATTTGTCGATCACCAAATCGTATACATCAGAGGGGAAGGGCGAGAGTTGAAGTCAGTCATTGTAATATTGACCATTTGCGTTGTATAAGTATATGCTCTTTTAATAAATGTACTACTATCACCAATTATTTATTTTAGATTTATTCTCATTCGTTCGATGTCTAAAGTTAACAGTATGAAGAATAAGCATATAAAAATATCATCAGTAAGTTGGGGTACATGTGATAACATCGAGTTTGAACATACTCTGGTTCGGTTAGAGAAATTTTTTCTATATTGTTTACGTCCACTAGAGATTTCTCGAGCCCAAGCCAAATTCCGTTCCAGTACATTTCATTTGGTTTGTGTCCCGGCATCACTGTATATTCAGACGTCGTAACTTGCTGTCATTCAGTTAGCTTATTTTGTTTATTTCTTAGTACAAACTCTGCAACGATCGGACAACGGCGTATAGACTTACTGTTCGCAATATTGTCGACTGATTTTGCACTCCTTCCTGCAATTATTAGTTGGTAATGAAGGTTTAAAGGGAAAAAAACCACCAACAATGTGATTGATGAAACTCGATCACTCAGAATCGATCAAACTCTGGCTGCGTTATGTAAAGATTTATGCGCTTTTGTGTGATAATAATAGAATCTATCCCATCGTATTTCAACAGGTGTGTGCTTCCTGCAGCGATGGGTTCGGACTGCATGCAGCCAGGCAAGCGAGGCCTTACGGTGTCGGTGGCAGTGCTCGGTGGAGCCTGTCTGACGGTGATGTTGGCATATCTAGCCTTTGGGGACAGCACGGATGAATCGGGTCTGCGAACGCTCCGTATGGTGAGCATAATATTTCGCCATGGCGAGCGTTCTCCTACCGATTTTTATCCGAACGATCCGCACCGCAACCATGCATGGACTGGCGGTCCGGGTGCGCTTTCGGAGGTAGGAAAGTTGTTTGCCTTGCCGCATACGCAAGAAGAACATGTTACATTTAAAAGTACTGATGAACCTATCATCCCGACAGAAAGGATCGCAGCAAATGTATCAATTAGGGAAACTCCTACGACCCCGGTACTATCGGCTGTTGCCACCCAACGGACTGTATTCTAAAGATCACATGACCGTTGTCAGCAGCTACGCCGAGCGCTGTATCATGAGTGCGCAAAGTTTTATGGCCGGATTTTTGCCCCCCCTGGAAAATACCAACCCACTACCAATACCATGGCAACCGGTTGCCATAAACGTTCTGCCTCGAGACCGTGATACGGTAAGACAAAGTAGCCCGGTATCGGAAGTGCACCATTTTCATTGCCTCATATTCCTGCATAGATACTAGCCCAGAAACAAGTCTGTCCAAGATACGAGCGTTCGTTGCAAAGATTGTTTGCTTTCCCCCCGAAGGACGTGCGGGAACTGTACGAAAAGAATAGTGCACTGTTCCGCACGCTGAGCCAAGGGACCGGGAAGAACATCAGCACCATTCTTGATGTAGAATTACTCTACAATACGCTTGAAATAGAAAAACTAGCCGGCCTCGAGCTGCCCGATTGGACGGAAGACATTTTCCCCCATAAAATGTTACCGCTGGCCGAACGCAGCCTGGTACTCTTCACCGAGATGCCACTGATGAAAAAGATCAAAGGGGGCGCGATTATTGGTGAGCTACTTGACAACGCCGTTCGCCGCCGCTCTGGCATTTTAACCCCGGAACGGAACATTTTCATCTATTCCGGCCATGACATTACATTGGTGAACTTTATGCGTGCACTAGACGTTGCGCGTCAGACAACGAGTAAGCCGGATTTCTCGGCAACAATCGTGTTCGAGCTGCACCACAGCATCACATTTGATGACGACTATGAGGTAAAGATCGTATACTTTGTAAATAGCGATGACAAGTACCCGAAGGAGATCAAAATTCCCAACTGCACCAGTCCATGTTCGCTGACGAAATTCGAGCAGCTTATGGAAACAGTGCGCTTGAGAAACTACGACGAAATGTGCCAGCTGGTGTAACGAGCATGCTGCAGGATCTCAAAAAGAAGTGGTTTAAAGAAAGGCAATGTTATTCTATCTCTATCTATTCCTAAGCTGTTTTAGAGACATATACGAAACTCCTGTTATCTGTTGATCTGTTATCTACTTGTACAAACTGCGATAAGAAAGCAATCTCGTTAGTACTTAATATGTTCCCAAACAAGTTGTAAGAGTCGTAAGAAAAAATCTGATTACATTGATTTTGTCAGAAAAAAAATTAGTTTTCCTTCGGCAGTACGAAAATCATGAAAGATAGCAAAGAAAGTTGAAATATAGATATAACAAATTCGTTATCCTTCAGTAAATATTTCAGTTAAAAGCAGATTCGCAAAGTTCTCATAACAAAAAACACATCAGAGCGCATTGACTCAACTCAATCTAGGCTTTTTTTTACACCCTACAACCTAGGATACACCCTAGCTCGCACAAACAGAAGAAGGCTTTTTTTTGCGATATTTGGTCGGAATACATTGTATTGACAAACTAAAAGTATTGGTTTGAACTTAAGTTTTATTGTATGGTTTGTATGTAAAATAAATTCTGTTCAAGTACGATCAGAATGTTGCGTTCCGTCTATGTCGAGGGCGAACTCATATATATCGGGGTTTTGCGGAAGAGGAAAGTATTAAAATGCGAGAAATGGTTCACTACAACTGCAACAGTCAAATCTACGACTATTTGATTCGAAATTCGTCACTTAACTCCTAGTGTTAGTCGTAGTCGATCTTGTTATTTGTTGACAACATTTCTTCTATGACTTCTCGCTCAGCTAACTCAGTAGTTGTTAGAAGAAACGAAATATTCTTCGTAATACAACATTCGAAGCTGCACTTCGCTCTCACGGCGAACGTGTAACCGATCAAACCGTCAGGTCAATCAACCATTCCAATTCACTATTACACCTTAATAAATACCAGGTTAGAGATTTCGTTGCGCATTAGTATAAATTGCGTTTAACTTGTTTCTTCGTAAACTGGTGCGGTCATTTTTGCTTTTGAACTCGCGAACCAACCAATGCCGAAAATTTGTTGCTGCTTTCCGCTGATCAAGAACTAGGTAAAATTGTATGATTCATGTTCATGCCGTTTTTGTGTTCCATGTTGTATGTTGCATTTATTTCATATCAAAGATTTTCTACATTTCTAGTAATGAAACCTAATACTAACTTTTGCAGTACATATTCATTTACACCATTAGACACGGGAAAACCTTTGACCGTCAGTTTTACGTTACAATCACTGCTCTTCTATAACCCTTGGGTTGACACCTGAATTTTCCACAAATAGATACACATAAGACCCTCCCCCTCCATCATATCGTAAGGTAAAAAAAATACCTGTTCTCATTAATCATGACCATTCATGCCTCTAGTTCATCGAGAAAATTTGAGCGTTGAAATGACGGCCAATGTAATCTTGGCGTGGATTCGCATTTAAGTTCACTGAAAAACATTACTTGAAAAAGGTGTTATTTTCGCACTTTTTTTCGGCTGATTGGGATTGGATTTTGGCAGCCTTCAATCGGATTCAATGCTCAATGCTATTAATTTAGCATGGGTTCAAGTATGTTTTGAGATCATCTCTACTTTTATTTAAAAAAAACGGTTTCATTACTGAAGAACCGAAAGTATTTTTTAAACTGATTAAAAGATTACCCATTGTTAGAAACCAGTGAAAGAATCTTCGTTCACAATATTTCCGAAGACAGCGATAGCATTCTGTCCTAAATATCAAGTATCGTTGTTGGTGATACGCAAACGAAGTGATTTTTAAAATTGATAAAGTAAAGGTGCAAGTCCTGCAAACGTCATCTTATTTGAAACATAGGTTTGCTTAATCTTCCATGCTCTCGTTCCGTTCCGGAGAGTGGTCGTTATTTTTAGGAGATGCCGATCGAGACTTGTCGTGGGACTTGGCCGGGGACTGCGAACGATCACGGGACCTAGAATGGGAGCGCGGTGTGCGCGAGCGCGAGCGGGAGCGCGAACGGGACTTATTGTCCTTTGACTTGGAACGTGAGCGTGAGTGTGACTTCGAACGGGAACGTGAACGAGATCGCGACTCATCCCGATCTCGTTTTGGTGATCGAGAGCGTGATTTTGATTTGCTGTTGTCACGAGATTTACTGCAAGCAGAGAAAAGGCGAAAACGATGGTCAACAAAAGTTTGTTTAGATTCCGGGTTTTGAATGATACATACTTCGAACGAGAACGGGAGCGAGACTTTTCGGGCGACTTTGATCCATTCTTTGACTTCGAGCGGCTGCGAGACTTTGAACGACTTCGCGATGACCGACGAGAACGGGAACGCGAACGAGAACGACGACGCGAGCGTGATCTCGAGCGGCTGCTCGATGAACGGGAACGGCCGCGTCCATTGCGGCCATTGCGTCCGCGATCCTCAACCAAGCGAATCCGGCGGCCATTCAGTTCCGTGTCGTCCAGCTTTTCGATAGCCGTCTTCATGTCCGAAAGCGTTGCAAATTCAACCACACTACATGCATTACATCAAACAAAAGAAGGAGAGCGTCATTTATTGAGTTCGATAATTAGTTGTATTTAACTCACCCCTCATTTTTCCGTTGCTTATGAGCATCAGCGTAAGTTACCTCTCCAGCTTGACGCATATAATCTTTCAAATCCTTGAACGCCAACGGTTGATGGTAAGAAGCGTGATAGTAGACAGAGTAGGATAGAGAAAAAATAAAAACAAACCATTAATTATTATGGTATGGAATAGCTTTCTACGTAACGATAGTTCTGGAAGTTCTGCGGTAAAATGATGATTTGCTGGACATTAATATTCAGATTTACTGATTGCAACAAGGCCTGTGAAAGGAAGGTTTTACGGACACGAACTAAAAACTAAACGAAGAGTAGACAATTACGTAATTTATCGTAAATTATTCCATCAGTGTGGACACTACGTGAAAGGGACATGAAATCCGAAACGAACATGAAAATATCGAAGCTGAAAATATGGTGGCTCAAACCTGGAATCTTAAAATTATTTTTTTCATAATGAAAAGAATCATTGGTTGTGGGATTGTAGAGCATAACTTCTGTTTGGTTCATTTTGGCGTTGTGGTGGTAGACTTTTGGGTAGGTTCGACTCGCTCCTCGAGTACCATTCTTCTCCGTAAGTCAATCTTTCTGAATGACACAGCTAGCCCACACATATAGCATTTCCGCATCGGTTGGGGCAGTTTTACTCAAAGATGTTTCTTATTTCTGTTCCATTGTTCTGTATCCGTCCCATTGCTCGTTCCTCAATTGTTGTTTTTGCCGGCAACTCACTTCCAGGCCTACGTTAACGTTATTAGAGTGCTTCTTGGACCTTCGCCGTTGTTGTCTATTGTCTATTGAGTCATCGTCTGATAGTTTTCCACTCATTTTTAGGATCTGCTGCAATCTTCCGTCACTTTTTCCATTCGAAACCAACGTTGATTTTAACAGGAATGTTTCATGATTCTTTTCATTATTTCTTCTGCTGATTATCCTATATTCTTTTCCATCAGGCTTAAGGCTCAACGATCCAACCTTAGAAATAACCTATCCACGGATATTTCATTGTGCTTAGTTTAACAGAGAATTTAAGGACAAGGCAAAAACCACGTTATGAGACGAGCTGTATGAAAAGTTTCAAGCTAAGATTGATTTTGGTTAAATATAAGATATCATATTTTCAGCTCTGGGCTAGCAGCGCTTGATATCCTGCATGCCGTTTTTGCCATCAACAATAACATTGAACATGGCGCACGCGAAGACATTACAATATACTTAAATAAGATGTACGAGTTAAAAAGAACTAAGAAAATTCGACCATTACCTTAGCGGCCGGACACAGTTATGGCATTTGGGACAGTCAATCAATCATCTTTCCTCTATCATGTTCACAGAACCTCTCATCATTTGCACTCTCCCATTTCACACTGGTGAGACCTCTTATGATTGTGTGTGTATAGTGTGGGTGCGTAGCAGGCGCGACCCCTCGTTGTATCTGGAGCATCTTTCTCTGTTGTCATATGATTTGAAGGGAAACAGTTTCTCCGTCCGTCCTTCGATTATCAGATCTCTGCCGTCGAAAATGTGTTGTTGGCGTTCGTACCCTGGGAGCCGATCGGGAAAAAAGTTCCTTCTTCGAATGGACTTGGTGGAAGAAAACAATCGAAACAGCGATGTGCATTCCACCGGTCCAAACAAGGCCGCTCGTTCGCTCGCATGCTCACAAATCATTTACTTTAAATTCGATTCGATTGTTTTTGCCTGTCGCAGCTTCTCAGATATAGATCGTAGATATTCACATTCAGTCGAGTAGAGTCGATCAACATAAGATACAACAGTGATGCTTTCATATGAAGTAAAACAAAAAACGATGATACAGGGATGGAGACAGGTATCTTGTCATCCTGGCCGTAAAACCCCACTGCCTGGCCTGTCCTCTTCTATCCAGCCACATTCGGTGTACGCGTTTTGTCGAATGGATGAGTGGAGTGAAATAGGCATGGAACAGTAGAGGAGAGCGGTCAGAGCTTGAAAATAGAAAAGAAAAAACGAATAGAGCATGCGTCTACGACGCCACGGTGATCAGTCTGATACAGCCACGCAATCCTATCCATCCATCTAATCCCAAGCCTCTAATGGAGGGTCCGTCCACACTGGAGGTGATATCACGGGCGGTCCGATCAAGGACGTGTTCCAGTCATCCTTATCCAGGCCGATCCAGGCAACAAACTCAATGGATACTGATGCTGTTAAGTGAAAGTATAGCGTGGTTCATCATCCTCAAGTAGAAACACAGCACGAAACGGAGTCGGGACTGAATGTGGAGAAAATGCTTCCTTGATGCATCGTGTCGCTCATCTCGTTCGGGCGGCGGTGTGTGGAGAAGGAAGACGGCAAAGCTCCCAGATCTACTACTGAATCGTCCATTCCAGCAACTCCACACGTAGGGACCCATCGGGAGGGAAGGAAGCAAACGGAAGAAAAAACATCGGTTCTGTCTTGCCTCGGAACGGGTGCATTGAAAGCTTATCTATCCTTTGACTGCGTTGCAGATGTCACGATGTCGAGCCTGTTCAAGAGGGGTTCGTCTGTCATGGTATGTGAGCCATTTTTTCTGTCCTGTCCTCCCACTTCGCGATTTAACATCAGACAACCAGGGGAGCAGTGGTCCGTGGGCGCGCACAAATCTTCAAAATTAATCAATGTGAAAAATTTTCAAGAATTAGTGTACCATTAGTTAGGGAGGAATAGATGCTTTGGGATAGAAAGAAAATGATAGAAATGATAAACAAACGGTACTTTGTTCTTCTTGATAGGAAGCTAGTAGCTACGGCTTCGGTCTGCATCACGAAATCGGTAAAGGTGTGCCACGGGTGAATTGATTGCCTCCCGTCCTCTGTGTCATCACTCAACCTTTGCTGTGTTGTCATGGAGGTTATCGGGCTTTCCTTCTCATTCTGGATATCAGTAACACGCGTGACGATTATCATCTGGGTAGTGGCTTCCAAAAGACTTAAATAGGCATCATCATCTTCATCAGAACATTAAATGATCTCGTCCATGCTTGGTTTGTCCACCTCGCCATACATGGAGTGCGTCCATCCATCCAGGAGACTAGGAATCAGGCTTGATTGCGAACAAGCTCCTACATCATTCTCGTTGTAGCGGATTGGCAGAAATGGGTCATCCTCCGGATACCCACGAACCTTACTGCTCCAAAGTGAGTCCGCTCGTTTTAAATTTGTGCTAGATTTCGGCGGCCTCAGCAGACTCTCGGGAGGGCGCAAGATATTCGTCTCTCGTTTCCTAGCCATTTGTGTTGCGTGTCCAACAGGCTCTACCACATAGTATTTTTGCGTAAACCCTAGTTATATGACCATTTTCATCATCAAACAAGGGCTGCCGCCTTTACAGAAAAAGAATACAATATACATATGATTTTACTACATTTACTTTTGCACTTTGTATTGAGGGCGCTTCGTTGAGAGGGCTCGTTTGTAAATCGAATTATAATTACATGCGCCTGATAACATCATCGGATTGAAAACAAAACAATAATTTTCGTGATTATACTAATTAAAGTATGAATAAACTCATCCCGCTGCTATGTGAAATTTGCGGTATAATTCTATAATTATAAGAGCAAATTTTAAGCTATTTTATTCTTATTTGAGATTCTGAATAAAATGGTAGGAACGCTAAAATGTCATCGCTTTGAACTTTTTATAATATTTTTTGTGATCTGATTGGTTAAAGTAAATAGAACAAAATCATGCTTATTAACTTTACAAACAGCGAAATCACGGCACGATTTTACAAAACCAAATCAATGGAAAGTATAATACACCAAAACAGAAGAAATGCTGCTGATGCTTGGTTCGAGCACAATCTTTGTGCTCTTACTTCTTCCAGTGTAGCAGAACCTTCCTCCCGGAAATCCATCGATGTTCAACTCCATAACCATCGCTATCTTTTCAGGTGGTTCCATAGGGTTTCGTTGCTTTGCGCATTTATTCGATCCAGCATGCTCTCATTGCTTGACCGCATAAGCGATCCCTTTTCTGTCTGGAGTAATTGTGATGCTTCGATTTAGCTCATTTTATCCGTTGGCCAGAGTTTCACTGCTGATAAACACGATCCGTTGGTTTAAACAAGTGGTAAACTTCTTTTGCGGCACTTTGACGAGCCTTGGTGTTTTATAATTTCTATAGAAAAGATTTTGAAAACCGGGCCGTGTGCATTTTTCAACTGAACAGAGTTCATAATGGTCTATATTTTACATATCAGAGACATATACATATCGCAATGAATATGTACTATATTCTGACCGCGCAAAAATCGCTTTATGTATGTAACTTGAAAATATTCTCTGATGTACAAAAAACTCTTCCTTGCAAGCCTGGCGAAGTACCAATTCACACGCAACTAAATTGCGCGTTAATTCTTGTTAACGCGTTAATAACGTAGTGCACGATGAACTGCTATCATACAAGCCTTACATAAAAGGGTGGTGGTGGTACTAGATCTG
This sequence comes from Anopheles plumbeus, assembly GCA_034621735.1. Lineage (NCBI taxonomy): Eukaryota > Metazoa > Arthropoda > Insecta > Diptera > Culicidae > Anopheles > Anopheles plumbeus. Next base: position 46,061,407 of record JAOEFI010000003.1, read on the forward strand.
TTTGAATAATTATCCAGTACCAAGAAAAGCATTGTCAAAAACACAATCGATTTTTGCATTTATGTTAGTATATCATGTGCATCCAACCAACAACACCTACATTTCACCAGTGAATCTTGTCTGAAGTTACAAAAACTGTGTATGAATGTTTCATAGATTTTCCAGCAAAAATATCCGTCATCATACCACGACAATGTATTAATTCCCGTTTCATGTCGTTTTAAATTGGTTATAAATTATAACGTACTTTAAACCCTGTGAGTCTCTTAAAATTATTAATTACTACTAGGACAACATTTAGAATATAAGCAACGTAACAAGGTACATACCTGCCAGCTCACTCGGGTTGACAAATTTTCCACGATCAAACGATATTCAGTGCGCAGCGGTGGTCCATAGCGGGAACTGTTCCTGGAATTGCTTTTATATCTAAACCAACAGTTCAAGGGATTGTGTGTTATTAATACTAATCGGAGGGTTCCTTACTTGACACCCATCACGTAGATCTACTTACTTGTCGTACCGTCCACCACGACGATCTCTATCATAACGATCCCTTTCGCGGTAACCGCTAGGACCACGAGCAGTTCCACGCGCAGGTTCAACGACCACTCTGAAACAAAATATAACATAATAACTGTCAATTTTTACGCTTTTGTGTCTTTTCGTAAAAAGGCAATAATTGTTCGGTATACGATCAACATTGTTAAAATGCCTAAGTAAAGAGAATGAGGTCTACACCATTCATAATCTGGCACAACTTTTGAACAAAAATGTGAACCAACACACTTCTCTAAAAACTCAGTATCAAATCTTGACGGAAAAAATAGGCAACATGTATGTTCTCAAGCTCGCTTAGTTGTAGGTGCAAAGTAAACTTCAGTAATACCTCTCTCCTAGCAATTCCTTTCCATTCAATTCATAAACGGCATCGTCAGCATCCCGGTAGTCCTCAAACTCCTGCAAATGAAAGTATTATTATAAATATTTAAAGTTAATTTTTCCGAAAGCAGCGATAACATTGACGCTCGCACACATGCAACAGTATGTTCACAAACTTACCACGAAACCGTAACCATTCTTGATGAGTATATCCCTCGTTCTGCCGTAACCTTTGAAGAAACGCTCCAGGTCACGTTCGCGGACGCCATACGGCAAACCACCCACATATACACGCGATCCGACCATTGTTCAATGGAGGAACTTTTTGTAACTATGTAATTGAAAGAAAATAGCATTGATTACTATTCCTTTACAAGGTGGATTTCCCGTAAAGAAAAACTTCAACAACAGTGTAATTTATTCATGCCATTTCACAGGTAGCGGCTTTCGCAAATCAAACATGGCGGCTCTTGTACCTCACTTCTCTGCTTCGCGACAGTGACACGATGGCATATTACTTCGGAAAACATGATGGTTGTTCGCGATATTTACCTCTTCGAATCACACGGAACCGATGAACCAGTTGTCACTCAATTGAAGATTTGAAAAAAAGTATTTTTCAGGCTATTTCACAGCGTAATAATCCTTTTTCCGCGGCAAACGCCGAGCCGCCAGAACAATCAGGAGGACCAAGCACGAATGGGAGACTCCGGCAAATGGGCGAACGAAAGACAGCTTCGACTATATTCGCTGCGCTACCTGGCGGCGCCTTCTAGAACCGATTTTCTTGAAAAATATTGTCAAATGAAATATTTGCTGCAAATTGAACAAAAAAACAAACAACCCAAATTTGACAATCCGCGACCAGCATGTAACTTCGGTCGTGTGAGACCGTGTTATTATATTCAGTTATTCCGTGTGAGTGTTATATTTTTAAGTTTTTACAGGTTTGTTATTTTATATATTAACAACTACACCTAATTGCTTGGACAATTAGCTGATAAGAATATATGATATATGAAAATTATAGCGGCACACAGGTTGTAAACAAACATTCAAAATTACCGGTACAGAATGAAAACAAAGATGACGCGAAATTTGACGTTGCCTCGTTATTTCGATGTTGATCAATTGGAAACCCTTTTATGTGCATCGGGGGTGTAACAAGGGGTTTATGAGTTTAGTTCAACTTCACAACTCAAAAGTAGGGGTTAAAATTCTGAAATTATTATAAGGTGCTTCGGCCGGGCTGCCAACACTTTATAGCATATCTCGCCGCATAGACATTCGAGCAATAGTCACGGGTAACTTCGAGCAGCTATCAATACCTAATTTGACAGCTATATAATGGAGTGATGTGTCAGAGTTTCTTTTCTGTCGTAGAAAAGACCAAATTATTCCACGGTGAGAACGGTGTCACGAATCGTCGGTAGTCGTTAATTCGCGCAAATTCCTACGCAGTCTTAGTCTTATCGCGAGGCCGAACCCCAATTTGAAACAGTAATTGGGTAGTTTTTATTTGCTTTCGTTTATCCCAGAGGCTTCGGTGGTCGTGGACAAAGTGCACCGGATTCCGCCCTCTAATTACTCATTGCTATAATTATTCGATATAGCTGTGAAGATATATTGGAACATTTTGTACGGGAATAGAACTCGTGCTCGTGAAAAGAGACGATATTCCTTTCTATTAAATTGCACAGTAGGCTGGTGGAAACCCCGAAAGCTAGTTAGATCACGGTTCCAAACGCCGGTGGATGAGCCACATTGCTGTATAGCCGCGAAAAAAAAGTGTCCGGGAAAACGCACGTCCCACAAAACGCAAGCAAAATGTTCAGTTGGTTGAAACGGGAACCGAAAACAGAGGAGGTGGTAGAAAATGTGTTGGGTGAACTGAAAAAAATCTACCGCAGTAAACTGTTGCCGCTGGAAGAGCACTATAGCTTCCATGACTTCCACTCGCCGAAACTGGAAGACTCGGACTTCGATGCTAAACCAATGATTCTGTTGGTGGGTCAGTACTCGACCGGTAAAACAACCTTCATCCGGTATCTGTTAGAGCGTGATTTTCCGGGCATCCGAATCGGACCGGAACCAACAACGGACCGCTTTATTGCCGTTATGTATGACGACAAGGAGGGCATGATCCCGGGAAATGCACTTGTGGTTGATCCGAAGAGACAGTTCCGTCCGTTGGAAAAGTATGGCAACGCGTTTCTCAACCGTTTCCAGTGTTCTACAGTGCCGTCACCTGTGCTGCGCGCAATTTCGATCGTCGATACACCGGGTATTTTGTCCGGGGAGAAGCAACGTGTCGATAGAGGCTACGATTTCACCGGGGTGTTGGAATGGTTTGCCGAACGCGTGGATCGCATTATATTGCTGTTCGATGCTCACAAGTTGGACATTTCTGATGAATTCCGACGATCGATTGAAGCCTTGCGAGGTCATGACGATAAGATCCGGATAGTGCTTAATAAAGCGGACATGATTGACCACCAGCAGCTGATGCGGGTATACGGTGCCCTCATGTGGTCTCTCGGAAAGGTGCTACAGACTCCCGAAGTTGCCCGGGTGTACATCGGGTCGTTCTGGGACCAACCGCTACGGTATGATGTGAACCGGCGATTGTTCGAAGATGAAGAGCAGGATCTGTTCCGTGATCTGCAATCGCTACCACGGAATGCTGCGCTACGTAAGCTGAACGATCTCATCAAACGAGCCCGCCTTGCAAAAGTGCACGCGTATCTAATTGCGGAGCTGCGCAAGGAAATGCCCCAATTATTCGGCAAGGACAGCAAAAAGAAAGAGCTGATTAAAAATCTTGGCTCCATCTATGATCGTGTTTGCCGCGAGCATCAGGTGTCGATCGGAGATCTACCGGATTTAAAGAAAATGCAGGAAGTTCTCGCCAATCAGGACTTTACCAAATTCCACTCGCTGAAGATGCCGCTGGTGGAGGTGGTCGATCGTATGTTGGCGATAGACATTGCCCGGTTAATGGGTATGATCCCGCAGGAGGAGATGCAGCTCGTTTCGGAACCGCTTGTCAAAGGTACGTGCTAGCGATCATATTTGAAACGGGACCTCGTTATGCAATCCACCATTTCATGTTGCTATGCAAGCCAATGGGCGTTGTACGTAGCCGCTCATGTGGCAATTGTGTTTTTCCTATTCGATATTTTTTATCTAATCTCGGGGTGATAAACCGTGCAGCAAAGTTTTCACTGAGCTGCTAGTCATAGGACCCTTGTTCTTTCCATCACGCAACGCTGATGTGGAATGTTGGCCAACATCGAATCAGCACAGTAGCGGAAGCAATGCCAACTCCTTATTTCATTTTTCAACGCCCAACACTCAACATTCTTTTTAATTCTTATGATAAAACCGTCACTCGATGAGCGTTGTGAAGCGTAAACGGGAATTTGTATGATAACGCCACTAAGTAGTGACATCGGTGCGTACGAAACCGGTTTAACGAAATGCAGCTCATGGTCATTCGATAAAGCCACTTGAAGCCGTCTACCAAGGCGTTCTCGATTGCATGCCTTATGTTGCTTGCAACTAGAGCATGATACATCGTAACGCCAAACTAAGATAATCTGTTTCTTAAATATTCTATTTCTTGCATCGTGTGTATGTTTATAAATAAAATCATCTATCGCCATCAATCTCTATCGGTCCGGTTGTCCAGGCAAATTTTGAAACGATGCGAGGAAACAGTAGGCTGTAAAAAACAAGCTTTCAATTGCGATGCATTAACGCCGCACATTCTATCATGCCACTTTTAACGATATATGCTGGGTTCAGGTGGTAATATGTTCAAAGGCATACAATATTTGTTCATCGAAGTACGAAGTATTTTTTGTGGGAAAGAAAACACTCGGTAGACACTTCCAGTAGTAGATGATTAATGTGTGGAGATCATTTTGTCCGATTCGCTGTCCAACCCAATGAATCATTACGTAGCATCCTTAGTAGCAATTTTCCGGCACGCCACCAGTTCGCACAATCAATCAATGCACTTCTCGAATCTAGCCTGTAGTTGTCATTTGCTAGCCTTCATTCTTATTATTTGTAGTATTAGTAGTATTTCGTAGTGTACAACTAACATGCTTGCCGTTTGAGGAAAAGTGTAGCGTGAATTTGTTCATCAGCTCAAGCTCTGATGCGGCCGCCGATGGTCGTTTATTAGAGCGGCAATGTGAATTCCTATATGTCGTTTAGGTTGGCTGCCAGATCGTTGAAACACAATTAGCATTGTGTAGGGACTATATGACATCGTTCGGTCGGTTGGTTGGCATGTGCATGTGCCCCGCCGACGACTATTTACTGGTCAATTTTTGGTCTGTTTGCAACTCACCCACCTCCGACAAGGGTGCACCCGGACTCTTTTGCATTGAAGCGGATATGCTTTTAAGGTTGCACAAGTGAATCATGCGGCATAGAGTAACGCACCCACTACCGTCTTCCAACGTCTTTATTGGTTGGGCAAACTGGGGATTTATCATTGACCCATGGTAGATGACCAGTCCGCGATGGCACCATGCTGCAAAATAGAGGAAAACGACGAAGGTTGTTTATGGAGCACCGTCTGCTTGTCTGGCCTACTGAAAGCACTTGAAAGTAGCGCACATTTGTTAGCAATTTATCGTAATCTGCCCTATAGAGACAATTTCACTTCTGTTCCTGTGGCGGTCCGGCCTTGGCCAATTGACTGAGTCTTGAGATGTGCACTTTTACTGCCACTCGGGAAGCTAGCGGCCCTATTTATGTCCGGAGAAATCCATCCTAGTGGATCGTCTTGATGATGATATAGCGCTGGTACGCAACATTGCACTTTTATTGATTGACTCATCTGTTTTTGCGTATGTGGAAGTGGAAGAAAACGGAAACAAATTATTAAAGGCATATAATAATATGACCTAAAACATAGAGATTTGCTACTCAACTTAAATGCTGTTTCAGCCTGAAGTATCATACCATTTTCCGTTCCTTTGTAAGTTGATAAGTTGGTAGATTTAAAGGTATGAAGTTGAAGAACACATATTCGTATATTTGTCAAGACAGCGGCAAATATAAATCCATGATAGTATTTCGATTCTAGGTCTATTTGATTGATTTGAATAAGTGAAAGCCAGTATAGAAGTCATCAGTTCATACAAATTTCGGATACTTTCGCATTTGAGGATTGTCTAACATAAAAAGAAAATTGGGATAAAATACTGCCTTGCGGAACTTCAGGCACTCGATCCTAATTGTGATACGCAATGGAAATGAAATGTGTGAACATTGTATCACCTTTTTTACGTTCTATGGTTCCTATAGTGCAGTTTTATTTAATGGGGTGAGTTTGATAACTGTTTGCACCTAATTTTGAATACTATCAGTGGTTGAACATTTGTGCAGAGATAGAGAGTCGGAATGTTATTTGACTGACAAGTTTTCTGGTCGTTCGGTGACTCGCCTTAGTAAGCGGCTGGTGCAGCGTCTTTTCATTTTGCTCAAAAATGTGAAATATATGAAAACAATCAATGGTGATTAATATGCTGCTCAATTTGCTTAACACTCTGGTATCGTTGACGACCAAAAGTTTTAAAGAGGGAAACATTTTTTCAGACTGCAATTAAGCTACTTGTAAAACGGTGCACATAAACGGTAATACATAAAGTTTTTAAACTCAGGCAAATTTAAAAAAAATAAAAAAATGGATTAGTTTTGTTCTGCTAACCAAAAACTTTTTCCAATAGGAATATGTATAATTGTTTCAACAAAAATCGTTGCTCGATGAATGAAGACATTGGCTACATTCATTGATAAATAAATATAATGTCCCGCCCCGGGGGATGACAGTTCCCGGAAGGTGTGTTCGTGTGTGATGCAGAGTTTGTGTCATTCTGGTGCCAAGGCTTATTCGTGACTAACGTTCATTACTTTCCCAGCGAAAAGTGCTAACGAAGGAAGTGTGCTAACCATGTTTCGGCATTTCCGACAGACTCAACAGGTCACTACACCCATCGGTCTGTTTTTCTAACTTGTGGCTACCAATAAAAAAATGCGTACTACAATATGTATATGAATATGCCAAACACTTTTGAAGGTAAATTCATTCGGGATGGTTTACTTGAATGATAATTTTCAACCATTTATGATATCACTGGGCGACCCTGGTCTTAAAATGTTTAATGAGCCATTTTTATGATATGCCAGAAGTGACATTACGGATGTTGGCTTTGAGGGCATCCATATTTTTGAGACCACTGCTACATCCCTACTGCTATACCCCAAGGGCCCTCTGCATGCTATAACTATTTGAAGAAAAGTATAAATCGTCTGGAAACCTTTACCAAGAAGCAAAACAAATCCTTTACCTAACCAAGCGAGGACAAAAAGAAGCGTATCGTTGCTGACGCCTCTCCCAGATTGTTTTTTCAGTTGGCCCAGTTGCCTCGCTGGGAAGTAATTATATGATTTTTTAAAAATGATTTGGAATGTAATTCGAGAGCAACGTCCGACAACACCGGGAAGAATATTGAACATCTCAATGCTTAATGCTCCCACTACCGTGTGAGGATTGGGGATAGCGCAATCCAATTCTCATCTGTTATAGGATATCGTCCAGGAGAGAGCGATTTGCCACCGCAGCATTTTTTTCAGGTTGTGTGCAGCAGGATACGCATGCTGTAAGCAAATGTATTTTAACGATAGGAAAATATTTTGACACGGTAAACTTTTGTCAAGTGCAGAACAAATGGAAAAATACGGCCGATGGGTTCTTCCATCCTTGTATTCGGCCCGCCACCGTTGAGGAAGTGGCCCGACGATATCAACGCTGCCATGGTACATTGATGGTTCATTGTAAACGGAACCTGGGGCGCGTCTTTGTGAATGTGCAAAGTGGGAAGATATTTCTAAGTACGTTTTCCCTCCCGAAGGCCTCGTGTCACTGTTTCTGTGCAGTGCGCCTTCGTGGTGCCTTCCGTTCTACCGGTTTCTGTGCGTGCATCTTCCTGAAGGATGGTTGTTCCACTTCACAGTGTGTGTTTATGTCTGGGCCAAAGTTTAGTTTAGTGCCGCAGAGTCACCCTTGCGTGACGTACCGTTGTGTATGGTACGCACCATAGAGCAGACCGACCAACCAGTTGCTGCTTGCCTTCCATCTGAAGGTGGGTTTGGATGTTTTCACTACCCTGTATTACCGCCCGTGTTGGGCTTTCGCCATTTCTCCCATGATTAGCATTCGTGGTGATCGTGGCAGGAAGGTTTCTCCACCTTGCTATCGTTACATACCCGAATGAACCGCCCGGCGGAGTCATTTCAGCCACCGTTCCATCCTTTGCCGAGTCCGAGAGTGGCCAACTCCGGTGAACAGCTTGCCTGTTTGATTTGGATAGCGAACGTTCTCATATTGAATGCGAGTCAGAGAAAGGAGCATGAGGTCGTAGAGCAGAGCGGCTTCGAAATGGAAATCCTGACGAATGTTACCGTGGAGATTGTAAAGCAGGTGTTAATTACATTTGTTGAAACTATTCAAACAGAGTAAAGTGTTCTTTGCAAAATGCGATACTGGGCCGGATAACGCATCGTTCGCCTGGTGTTTAAATCGTTGAAAATGTAAGATCATAGACTTCGATTTTTACGCCACTTTTTTGACTGATTGATATTAATATCTCACCAAATTATTCTCTTCCCATTTTTTAAACGCCATTTATGCGCTTGAAAACGGGGTGGGGCGCTGACGGCCTAGGGGATCCTTCACAAATCTGAAACATTCGTTCATGAGGTCACCATGTTGAACTACATGTTTGTTATAACATCAATACAACATACTATCATATCGCTAGATATGTTTATCGCTGCCTGAAGCAGTAAAAAATGCTGAAGTATTCAAGGTAAACAATGACATCACCTCTCATGCAATCGATCTCCATATTCCGCCTTCCATACTGTTGACATTTTATCCGCCTGAATCATCATCCTTGATGACTCTCGATGTGAAGAGCCTCGATCATAGTGACAATTGCCAAGAGGTTCCGTGCGGAAGAAGTGAGCTCAGGTATGGAATGGAAGGGAAGCGGTATAACAAAGATGAATTTTTCACATTGTTGCTATTGCCTTTGTAAAAAGGAACTGTGTATGTGTTGTTCTGTGTTGTTGGGAATCTACTTATTTTTCCATTTCCTGTTTGGTGTCTCATCATCACTGGGCATTGTAATGATGCCTCTATGAACAACTATTAATAATAATTGTAATGATGCTGCATGGTAGCGATAATGTTGTTGCTTGGTTCACCTCCAGCTAACTCCGGTCAACACAGGAAACACTCGCGAACGTAGGCTGTTGCAATAAGTGAACATAAACCTGCATGTGTTGATCAGATGTACACCATGCCAGTTGCCCAATCCTCTACTCACTGCACTGCATTTTATCTACCATTTATCTTCCGTTTGATTTGTTGAAATATCCGTTAAACGTGTAATACAAACTTCAACAAAATTTCTTCACCGTTCACGTGTTGCGAACATTGGTTCGAAAGTGATTCACGGTTTTTTGCACCATGCATACAAGATAACTCAAATACTATTACCTCATTGCCCCAGTTGGCTTATCAGTGGAGCATGTAGCAATCGGACGCGGGCATCGGGTTCGTCTTAGGCAAAGACGAATCGATAAAATGAAGAAAAACACCGTCGCTTGCAACTTGCCGTTCGATGGAAGAATTTCATAATTAAGATTACCTCTGTGTAACAGAAGAGCACTGAAAAAGGAATGTGTTTAAATTAAATAAAAATGCACTACCTTGCTTCAATCGCCTACCCTTTCCAATTTTGTTGAATTACCGCGAGTTTAATATTTATCCGAAAACGATAAACAAATCCGTGTGAATTAGTAAACCAAAAATAGAATCTGTTGCAGGTTGCACTGGACATTTAGGATCCTTCGATGTGATGACTTATTTAATTGAAAACCTTTACGACTTCAATGTTTGGTGTTCAATTTAGAATCGGTTGGATGCTCAGTACTTTAATATGAAAACGGAATAAAACATAAAAAATTACTCATGATGTTTCAAAATGTCACTCGATCTAACTCGGCCGTAGAACTGACGTATTTGCTTCCGTTTGCAAGCGATATGTTTATAACAACAAGTTTGTAATGTTAAGATTAAACGCTTAGTTACAGCCTCATGTCCCATCGGCGAATAGGAATATTTCGCGAAATTTCTGCTTGTTTAAAGATTGCCAGAAAATAAAGATTTTTTTTGAAGTTTAACCTAAATGTACAAATATACTTTTAAAACCTATGGATGTTTCCAAATGGTTTCTTCGTCCTTTGTCCCTCCTGTGCTTGGACTATTGTTGAGAAAACCGTTCCGCCTATAGTCATCACTTAAGGAAAAGAACAACCTTTTATATTTTGTTACTTTTGTCGCAGGCGTTGAAGACGAAGAATGAAGAGCGGAGTCTAATAGAAACATTTTCCACGCTTTTGCTTCCTGTGTGCCAGCAATCCCGAGAGAACAATGGTGGGGTTTTCCCGTTTTCCACCCCCGTCCATTCCAGCGGAAAACCTTTCGACAAAGCGGAAACCAGTGTCAACCGTCGTTATGATATCTTATCGAGCTATTCGTATGCTGCTCCCTGTCACTGGACAAGGAGTTGATTGGGAATCGGTTTTGGCGTTCCACTCGGAATCATTGGCTGTGGGCAGGCGATCCTGTCCGGCCCGTTTTTATGTATTTATTTTTTCATTCGACGCAGTATTGTGTCTTCTTCTCAATTGCTACTACAGTCCAGCTGTATGTGTTACAACCACGGGTCGCCGACATTTGATTAGTATGCAGAAAAATTGACCAAAAATGATGTGAAAGCATCTCGGACCATATATTTTTTTAGCCAAACTCAATGATCCGTGAATGTCATCAATGGTTCCTTTTTTTGCGGTGCAGTAAATCTGGAATACAATAATCGATCCCTATCTCGCTTGGGTTGGATAGGCAAGGTACGAGTGTATGCCATACTTGTGCGATATGTTAGAATATGTCGGCGATTTTATATATTTTTTCTATAGACGCCAATATCGTGGGATTTGGAAAGGCGAAAGGAAACTGCTGCCCAGATTGATTTGTAATTGATGGAGTGCGGGGGGGATTCGGGATGGCTGTGAAAAGGACTGTTTTAACCTCTGTGCCGCCGCGAAACTAAACTCCTAAACGGGGGCAAGTTTATATTTCAACTCTCCCCTAGAGACGAACTGGGCTGTTTGGGCTCATCGGTGTATGCGGGTTCATCCATTCCTTCGTGCAACCAACAACGGACCAGGATGATTGGTCGCTTGACAGGTGAATCCAAAATGGGCGGGGCACATTTTTTGTAAAGACATTTTTTAATGTAAGCGACCGTGGATGCCCTGACGTTTTCCGATAACTCTCCTAGGACATCAAACGGATCGATCCATTTGGACATTTGATTTTTGCTCTCAACAGCGGCATTGTAAACCGTAGTCATCCAAGCTTGTTGACTTTTCGTCCCTCGAGCGGTACTTTTACCGCCTACCCCACCGCCTCAGGCTAAGGCAATTGGTTTAGGGTTACAGCAGCATACTAGAAAGGCGACCATAAAAAATCATCGAACGGCGGCGGCCTCTCTCCATTTGTTTACCGGTGCGTTGTTATTATTCCAATATTTTCGATTCCTGGAAAATAAATTCTCCTTTTCCATCGAGATGAGGAAAGCATCGCCGAGTAAACCCAGTTTCTCCGTTTGCCCTGTTGAGAAGGGATTTAATAGAAATGGAGGGTAACAAGCGAAATCTAGAGTTCGCTGGCAAAGGTGAAAGGTGAAAAGCCTTTAGGATGATAATTCTCATTGTTGTTGTGCAAATGTTCGGAAACTCATAGTTCGTGACGCGTAGAGGAGGGTTCACTGTTCAATGTTCACAGAACTGTCGAAATTTCCTTAGCCACTAGCAAAACTAGTCTAGTGTAGGAGAGAATGGGGGCTGA
>JAOEFI010000003.1:46081054-46130570 GCA_034621735.1 Anopheles plumbeus
TATGTATGAACGGAAATACAAATACTATGAAATGTGACCAACTGAAAACTCATTCTTCAAGGATGTCAAATTTGAAATAGATTTAAAATTCTGCAAAGCGATGGAAAACGATAGTGTAGGATAGTGGTAAAAGGTTTTCCACTCTGGATTGACGTCAGCGACGTTCGGTGATGATTTCCGAGGCTCCTCTTTCGTGCAGACTGGGAGGCATTTTCTTTATGTTTCCTTTTATTTTCGAATTTCCTCGTTGTTATGGCATGTTTCGCTGAAATCGGCCGCTTCTGGAGGACACATAACACTAACATACGTTGCTGGCACTAAGCGTACAAGAGGGAAGGAAGTATGAGGACTCGTTTTTTATTCTCGTCTAGGCAGCTTTAGGCATTTGTTTGTTTGTTCGTCTGCTTGAAAAAACGCCATCTCAAATCCACCAACCCCAATCCACCGGCCCGTTCGCTATGCCGAACTGTTGTGGGATGCTGCGGGAACATGAACAACATTACGAGACACTCCGAGCGTTGGGAAGTTTCTTCGTCTGGTGTCACTTGTATGTTGCTCCACACGACCTTCGAAATGTTAATGCCTGCATTCACCCGTCTTACGTTTCGGCGTACTTCAGTGATGGACGGCAGTGGATTGAAGCATTTAGGAGAGCGTATACGATAGCGTACATTTAACAATTTTCATCACCTTACAAAACTTTGTGTTCGACACTGGACGGTCCGCACCCCCACATAACCCATACCCGTGCATTTATATAAATATCTATCCCCTAAATATGTTGGCTTCCAGGACAAACCAATGGGTCGGCGACGGAAGCGAGCTTTTTGGGGCACCTTCTGCTGAGAGGTTCGCATGTTTTTTTTTCTAACATTTTCACGCCGTTCCTTACTATCTAGTTTATGTCTTCGTGTAGGTATATTCCGTCGGGTTCATCAGTGTGTATATGGTACTTTAGGGCATGCATGTTTCCTATTAATGACAGAAATAAAAGTGATGTAAAATATGTTCGTATTCGATTGGTCTGTGATACTTTTAATCCTGCACAAAGGTGATCTAGTTTTGTTTGTAACCTCAAACTAAGAATCCTTCTTTTTACTTGCATACACATATTTTGCATGATCACCTTACTAACAATATGTACTAAACACCGCAATAACACCCTGTACCGTAGTGTTAAACATTATTCTTCATCCATTCCTCCATTAATTTTTTCTATTTCATTCATTTCGTTTGTAGTTCGTTCGATCACAGTGATTCGCCTTTCTTCGTCACTGGTTGTTTGTCTCGCCATATTTCGGGTTCTTGATGCGTGTTGTTCTTATGCTTAGGGTGGTCTATGAGCTCGTGCGCAACATCTTTACTTACTTTATTTATGTTGATTTCTTACCTGAGTACGACATATGAGTTTTTAATCCGTCCTACGTTTCTTAATCCATCTGTTTAAGGGACTGGGACTGTTTATCGCCCCTCCAAATCACGACCAAAAATATGCTGCTTGTATCATCAAAAGTGTCTTCGCTTGTTTGTAAGGTTGTGGAAGAAGTGCTGGGTAGCAATAGCGAATTGGACTATTGGACCAGGTTGGGTGTTTGTGGCGCTTCATGTTATGGCCTCCATTATCGACGCTATTCTGTAAAAAGTACTGTTCGTGGCAATATACATGTTCACTGGAAATTTATGCTATTTGATGTAGGCAGAAACAGTGCCAAATATTCGGGAGAACATTAGGTAGACAATTGGTAAAGAGAACCCCCGGATTTCCATTTCCGCACTTTTGCTGCTTGAGCCGGATTTCGCATTTTATAAATGATTGTTTTCCTTGATTTTCGTATTCTTTCGCATACCTGCCCGCCCCGCTACCGTGCATTGGCATTCGCACTCTGCTCGTCCACACCGTTCAGGTGGCGCTTTCGACGGCGTCGAGGATGTCCTGTCGCCGTTCGGCTACCGGAAGGGAGAAGGCATCGATGCCGGGTGCGGCGAGGTGGATTGGATTTGCAATCGTGATCGTGCCCGAACGGATCCCATCTTCGAGGCGCTGCAGCCGATTGATGGAAAGATTTCCGGTGCCGGTGAGTATCATCATCCATGTTCTTCTTCATCGTCATCGTCATCGTCGTCGACACCGACAGCGTTCGATAGCGTTCGTGTGTCGGTATCAATATTTTGTTTTTGCCAATCGCGTCCGGAATCATTCGGATGGACGGAATGGCGTTTTTTCCTCAAATCACTCTTTGAATCGATTAATCAATCGATCGATCGAGTGGCGCTTAATGACGACTTCTGATCTCCCTTTCTTTTCCTTTCTTGTTTCGCGTACGAATTTCTTACGGTACTCTCTCCAATGCCGCCACCGCCGCCGTCTTCTATTGCTGTCAATCACCGCCGTGGACACCAACCATTCATCCTTCGCCGCAGCCGCCAAGTCGGAGCTGATCAAATCGAAGCTGCCGAACAACGTGCTGAGCAAGATCTGGAAGCTTTCCGACTACGACCAGGACGGCTTCCTGGACATTGAGGAGTTTGCCCTGGCGATGCATTTAATCAACGTCAAAATGGATGGCAACGAGCTGCCAACAGCCCTGCCTACTCACCTGGTACCGCCCTCCAAGAGGCGAGCGGACTAGGATTAGACAGGAACAGGAAACAGGAAACCCGTGGCTGAGTATCGTTCGCTTCTCCACTGCTCCGTTCCGCGTACTGGTTCGATTTCTGGTGCGTTCAGCTTCTTTCCTCTTAGTTCCATCTTGCTCCTGCTATCCGTCTTCTCTCGGCTTCTAATGTTAACCCGATGACCCCCGGCGGTCATTCGATCGCAAGTTTGCTCACGCGTCTTCGTTTGTATCAACTTTGGCCTATCGGTTGGCCTTTCTTTTTGTGTGTGGTGCTGCTAGCCGTTAGTGGTCTCGTTGTCAGTCCAACCGCGGCACGCACACTCCTCGAACCATTACGCAGCAGGATAACGGACGGAACACCGAGGCTGCATTGTTCCGATATGCTTGTGCTAAAAGTGTGCAGTGTATCCCGTCTCATCTAGCATTTCGGTTTCATTGGGAAATAACGAATAAATAACGCCGTAGCCAGCGGCGCGGACGAGGATTTAGTTTCGCTTTGATAATAATGAGCTGTAGCAAACAAACATGGTCAAGAAAAACGAGGAAAACACACATGGAAGGAAAGGGCACAGCGCGAAACACCTCGGTATCATTTTCGTCATGGGGGTAACTTATTATTTATATTTAGTTAGTGAAACAGGCGTCAACGAAACTTTCGTCAAGAACACTCACACCGCACTGGACAGAGTTGGTTTCTTGTCATAATTAAGCGGAAGAGAGAGGAAAAACATATACAAGAGCCTACATGGGAGTTCCAATGTAACTTGCTTTGTTTATCACTTGATATTCCTTCAGCACGCATCCGCAGTTGCTTCGTGTATCTTGTTTATTATATTAAAAATGTGACACAGTAGGAAAAAGATGCAATACTAGCTGAGGGAAATGTATGTAGTTTCTAGCTTTAGAATGGCAAAGTACAGACAACATGAAAATATCTATGGCGCACCGTTCGATTATTATTGTTTCCAAAGCTCAGCGTCCCTGCGATAAAAAAGTAGGAGGGAGGATTTACCTTGCTGGGAAGAAAACAGATAGAGTGCCGCGTGAAATGGCGCGTTGCAAAGTCAATTTAATTCGTTTCTAGCGCGCTCGCACTTCAATCAAGCGCTGCTGAAGTTCTTCGCTCATTTCGAGGATTAAAATTATGCGCCGGCTATTAACATTTTGGATAGCAGTGCAAAAGCTGCACTACAAAGGACCGCCAAAAGCATTCTAAGTTGGCCGATTGTCGGGCCACTCATTCTGTTTCCATGTATCCAACGCTGCCGATCGGAAGATGTTTTGCAAGGAAATCAGTGTGGGAGGCAAATTTTGATTCCAGCTGGTGCAGTAGTTGTGCATCGTCCGGCGTGTTCTCCTCCGGTTTTTTCATGCGCATAATTTATACGTGTTGCTCCGAGTCGTCCGGCAAGGGCAGAGTAATAATAAATTAAAATGAGAACGACCCGTCTCGAGGTGAAAACAGTTTGATCCATTTTGTGTTCAACTGGTGTCGGCAACTTAGTTTTTCCTGTTGTCAGTTTGAATACTTTAGCGTTTCTCTTTCCGGTATATCCGGTGGTGCTGGAGGTTTTTTTCGCGCTTCGTTTACGATTAGCCCGATAACCGAATACTGCCTACACCGCTAGTTAAAGATTTTCCGAAACGAAAGTCCAGTCAGTTGCCAATTGAGTCGTTGGAAGGTATATAATGTGGAAAATGTCGTATGTTTCAATATAATTTTTTTGAAAGCGTTGTTTCAGGTAGGATAGTTTTTCGGGTAGTTCTACTTCATCATTGCTGAATGTGGTTTAGGCCGGGTTGACATGTTTCTTCAGATTTGTGCTTGCTTGCCAAATGATTTCAGTAAGAAAAATAAATATGCTTATGACGGATAGGAAATACGCTAGACTACATCACAAATTGAATTTATCACCGTTTCAGTTGAATTGCAGAGGATTTATTTAACCATTGCCTCAGAACGTTAGTTATCACCTCTCTGTTAGAAATGGTTCATGCGCTAATGCAATTTCGCAAGCAGAAGGAAAGTTATAAAAACACACAAGCTGATAAATTGTGACCACTGTGAGACTTTAGGATAGCTTCGACGACAAGGACTAAAATAAAAACAGATCAAAATAAATGTCATCAAGCAGAAATATTATACACATATATAAATATATATTTACAACGGAACGGAATGGTTTAGCATTTTTTATGGAATTTGTATGATAGCAAACAACTTAAAGAGAGACGAAAGAGGGAGGATGATGTAAAGAGAATCAAAGAGAGAGAGAGAGAGAGAGAGAGAGAGAGAGAGAGAGAAAGAGAGAGCGAGATAAGCAGAATGTGAGAGATGAATAAAGAAAGAGAACAAGGACAATGTAACAAAAAGCAAGAAATAGTTGTGACGAAGAAAAAAGAAACATATTGTGTTCCAACCTACGAGATAAAAGCCAGTTTTGGCAGACCATCCGATCACTGCTCTTAAAAGAAGTGTACTGTAGAAAGCGGATGGAGAGGATGGGAAGGAAAAATCTATATCGCAAGGAACCAAACTCCTACACCGCAAGCAAGCAAGCTCGATTCGGAATCATCGAAACCCGAAAGCATTACCGCACGTCTTCGATAAGCAAATGTTGTAAAAAGAAATGAATCATAACGGAACGACAATAGTCTCGTATATTTTTATGTTTACTTCTCTTGGCGGACAAAATTGTCCACCAAAGCGCATGGAAAGAACAAACGAGAAGATGGAAAGATGAGGCGAAAGGCGCCGGGTAAGTAGTGAGCAAGAGTTGACGACGGAAATAATCGATACGTGCGGACCGAGATTTCAGGCATTTTGGGTGTGCGCCGTGATTGTAATAATATAACATCCGAATGCAGGCGGAAAGTGTGGCTGGCAAACTGTGTTGTGGTTGGCTTAATATTTCATTTATGTATAAAGGTACCATATTTGTTTCCTGATTTGCCCAACGAGTACGCAACTTGCAGTATTAAATATAATATGTATCTAAACTGGTCATCTATTTACAGTTATAACAATTCTTTTTTCTTTTCTCCCATTCCCGTCAAATATTACCATTGTTTTAAAATTTAGGGACAACTTTATGTCGAAAAAAATCCCATAATGAATATCGCATGAAAGAGATACTAACGCGAAAAACTCGTTTGCAACGTCTAACTTTTCCCCGTATTTTTTTTATCTCGTCGTGCAAACTTTCTGCTGAGTGCGTCATCCGTCTCTAATTCCTCGAGTAGTCGGACTACAAGAAGGAAGGTGATTCCATGCAATGATTTTACCGACAGCGCCTGGGACTTCGTCCAGTGTTCAAGCGGCCGGATAGAGGAAATTAAAATTAACCCAACGAAATCTAATAATCTTAAAAGTTGTTGAAAGGCTCCAGTTTACACATTATCCCAGCGTCTCAGCGTCAGGTTCTGTTGTTTGTTAACGGCTGCAAAGTTGGTTCGCTTCCAATTATGACTTGTTTACTTATTTACTTTTTTTTTTTATTTATAATGAAGAGATAATATAGATACGACGTGATAAAGTGGAGTCCTTGTGGCCAATACAGCCGTATTTGCGTCTTGCAATATTCTTTTATGCTGTTTTTGGATAATCTATTCATTGTCATCCATGCAACTAAATCTCTAGTATGGAAAATTGCCTTTATATATATATATAATATATAGAATATAATAATGTATCATCGACACAATAATGCTTACGGTATGCTTTTTTGCCGCATCCTTGTCAAAAAGATAGCCGATTTCACAAAATGAGATTTTTACCGGTTTTTTTTATTGCAAACACCTCATAAACCACAAACAACTCCCATGCAAATTTTCGCAAGAAAGGAAAATTCTTCTTCTTGATTGTATTGATCAACGTTTATCAACATCTCTACTGTACTAGCTTATAATCCCACACAAAATGTTTCTGCGGTTCATTGTTCCAGAGAGGATATTACAGCCCACACATTGAATTACAATTTAAAGCCAATAATTCACCGTGCCGTATAAACTTGTAAACAATTTTTATCGAGTCGACTAAAATTATAGAATTTTCACAAAATTTGAACAGTGAGCAGTCACGTAGCGATTTCTTTTCATTTATTCTAGTAGTCATCGGGCAATCAGCGCCTACATAACCAAACTTAAACACTAGTTTACAAAGATAGATACAAAGATAACGAATAAAAAACTTAAGTGTAAGAAACATCAATACAATATTAAAACCACCTAAGCTCCTAAAACAGTGAACGAAGCAACATTCTTAGCTGATTAACAGACAAATTCACATCGGCCCTGTTTCCTAACATGACCACAGTCATCTGGACTAGGGGGCCGCTAGAAGCGAAGGTTGTGTTTCTGAATTCTGTCCTTAGAAACTGCCTGGGCCTCAAGCCCCTACCGGGAGCTAAAATAGTAATTCTATAGAGAATAGACGGGGCGTCAAGATTACCTACTAACAGCTTATGGGCAAAAAAGCACTGCGCCGTCATTTTTCTGTGTCGGAGAGATTCCAGACCAAACATTTGGCATCGAACCCGACAAGGGGACGTTCAGAGCGGCTGGCCCAAGGAAGACGACGGTAGAGGACTCTAGTGAACTTCCTCTGCACAGTCTCAAACCTGTCCCCTGTCGTCTGTTGCAAGGGACACCAAGTAACGCAAGCAAACTCTACAGTTGGACGTATATTGCTGCAGTAGAGCGCTTTTCAGCGAAAAGGGTCAACGAGGTCCTTGGACATACCTAATACAGAGCCTAACCAGCGCAGAAGCTTTACAACAGTTGCGTCGAGGGGATTTTAGGGCGTTAACTTGCTGTCATGAAGAACACCTATGTCGCGGACCACTTCTGAGCGAGGCAACACAGTTCTCGACATAACGTAATTGAAGTTTAATGGAAAACGCCTCCTAGAGAAAGAGACTACAAAACACTTGCATACGCTAACAGACATGCTGTTTTGATAACACCGCCGTTTAAATCTGGACAAGCATGTTTGCAGTTTCTGGCAGACGGCAAGGTCGCGCACTGGTAAGTACGTTTTAAGATTATCGGCATAGAGCAGCCAGTAAGAACATATAGGATGTCGTTAATATATAAGGTGAACCAGTAATGGGCCTCGTGGAACTTCGATTCGAAGATGAACCATTGTTGATTTAGAAGTGTCTACTCGATAAGTAGCTTCGAAGCCACTGTACTAAGGCGCAGTTGGCTCCATATTTGCGCAGCTTAGCCAATAGAAGATCATGGTTGTCCACGTCGAAGGCAGCGTTAAAGCCGGTATAGATGGCATCAACCTGGTTAGCCGTATCTGACGTGCCTGAACCAGGCTGGTCTCGATAGACCGATTCGACATGAATCCATGTTGTTCAGCCGCTAGGGTGTGCGTAAAAGCTTGTAGTAAATGACGAGACATAAGCGACTTCACATCCTTGCTACAGGCACACTGTATCGAAATGCCTCGATAGTTTCGCACGTCATCTGTCGGTTGGCCTTTTTAAAAACCGGGAATATCCATGGCGATTTCCATAGGTGTGGGAAGCTTTTCAGCTGCACAGACTTGTTGAAGAGAGCAGTCAGGATTGGTGCGAGAGCATCTCTGCAGTTGATGAGCAGCGCGCTTGGAACAAAGTCAGGCCCAACTGCAAACTACAGCTTCAGCTCGTGGCTAGCACAGGAAACCTCAGCCTCGGAGAAAGCAGGAACATCAACAGCATCAGATATGCAAGATATGATAGAAATCATAATTTTCTTATGCTGCTACGAGATACCGAAGCCGGAAGTTTAAAATATCAAATTATAGGCCTTGAATTATAGAGCATTTTGTGGAATACTTGTATAGTAAACTTGTATAGTAAAGTAGCGATGTAGAACTGTAGAACGGCACCGGGGAAAAAGGACGCAAGAATGTTTGGAACTTAAAACTATCAGTATTGCAAAAAGCTGGATGTTTGAAATGTTATCTTATTGGAATTAAAAACCTATGCAATTATTGAAGGAATTTATTTATGTATAACGATTAATAGAGAGGGGGCGGTAAAGAAAATCGAGGAGGGAATAGGAGTACGAAGCAGAAAGAAAGAGAGAGAGAGTCAAGGAGGATAGGGATCTTGTGACTTACGTTACGGTTGTTCGGGTTTATAATGAACCAAGGAATAAGACACCGTCAACTACTTTGAGGTTGTTGCCATCTTTGCGAACAGAACGAACTCCAGTGGCTTGCCACTAGTAGCTAATGTTTGTTGGCGGAAGCATAATTGTACGAGCTGCGTGCACTTTAAACGGTCTTGTTTATCAAATCCCACCAACATCTCAAAACGCTCATTCATCATATTATACTGTTGGTCTAATATGTCGGTCATGGAATAGCATCACTGCGATGCGGTGGAAATGACAGAACGCTATTTGCATGTTGACTAGTTATGCGAACATAGCAACATGCTTTCGAATACGTCATGCTAAACGCCCCGTAGGGATAGATGTAAATTTCAGGCATATTATTGCCCACCCAGCGAAAGACAAACATCTGGCCGTAAGGAAACAAAATCCCTTGGGGAACGGGGCCTCTCTGAACCCCTGACCGTGCCCGTGTTGCGTCGTGACAGGGTGCACGGATGATGAAATGAATTATTTCTCCAGCTATGAAATCCCACGGCGATCCGCTGGCCCTGCTGCCATCGTCACCTCGCAGAGTAGTGTCCACGGCCCAACGCCCCAAAGGAATCCCTCTGATGACACACCGATGAGGCTGTAACTGCCACCGGGACCGGCGCCGGCCCCGAGCCGGCCCCGGGCCCCGACAGGAGCCAAGCGAACTTCCAGGAGAGAATGAACAAATAACCAAATTCATCTTAATGTCGAAGCCCGGCAGTTACGCTACCGGCGGTTCGCCCTCGGGGTGGAACCATTAGCCAGTTGGTACGGTTTATCTTCTTTAAAACGTTAAAACCTGTACTGTGCGAGGAGAAACAACCGAACGCACCCTGAAATGCACGAAGCGGCTTTAAAGCAAACTAAATTTTACCAATGACCTTCGCCCCACGGGGTATTGTTTTTCCCCGAACAGGGTCGGACAAGGAAATGAGAATGCCTTAAGTAAAAAGTTTATTACTTGAACCGGCACGCTCCGGGAGAACCACAAATGAAAGTTAACCTTCAAGATCTTAGTTCTTTAGTGTGGGAAGTACATTTCGGTACCTCATTACGCAGTACTTACCATAACTCTCCATTTCTGGGTTCCACCAGTTTGCCCGGGGAAGATTTTCCTTCTCGCTATCGCCGGTTGGGAAAGCGATGGAGCCGAGGGTGGGCGGGCGCAGGGAGAAAGGAAGAAAGTACGCAACTGAATTACAGCAAAGATGAATGAGAACAAGAGAAATAATGTTCAATAAATAATGCAATAATCCATGCTGATTAAAAATTGCACGGAAAATGTATTTGTGCTGATTCTGGCCTTCGAACGATTGAACGTGACTTTAAGAAAGCCCCGCTTGTACATAGTATTTCTTTAAAGAGAACATGTTTTTTTTTCTAATAAACATTAAGGGTTTCCAGGAAGAGATGTACATGCACATTCTTTGTTAATGTTAAAAATATTGGTTTTGTCGAAGATATTGTGACAGCGGGCGAAAGTGACACGTGGCGATTTTGACGTAAATTTATATTTCAGGTGTATTTCAACAAACTCCAAGAATTGTATTGGAAAGTCCGTGATTTGAATCATGACACAAAATTAGCGAGCATCGCTGTGCACGTGCAATGGGGTCGAATCATGGTGATTTTAACATTTTCTTCCATATTACTTATGTAAATTTGAAATTTGGAATGTTTCTTTCTACGTGATTTCAAACGCAATCTATTTTTTTGCAATCAAATTAAAAAGGCCAAATATTACAGGAGCTCATTGCAATGCTGTGTTATAACGAAATTTAGAATTTTGTTCTTTTTTGAGAGATTTTTTTCGACGCGTGATCAAGCAACCTAGAGCTGGCCATGTGTGCAGCATTGAAATTCATGCTTTACACCGCGAACTTCCAACGTATTAACGATAAGCAAGGAATCAAAGTGGCCTTCACTCACTTTGACTTCAACCAAAAAAATCTTTAACTAAAACAAAAATTAACAAATGAGCATAAAAGTTACCCGGAACTGCCAAAACCCACTCTGTTTTTTATTCGCATTCGTTTAGCTATGGCCCTCGAGAATGGAGACGTCTTGAGCTCCTGACGAACAAAACCAAGATAAAATCTTGCCAATCGGTCAACCCATCCTCGAGTTTTAGCGGGGCATTCGTACACAGTTTCATTTTCATTTATGTGAAGAAAATTAAAGGTAGAAGATAGAAAATAGACGGCACGCGATGTTTCGCGAACGGTAAACGGGAAATATGAATTTAAAATTAACATGAGCCTGCTTTTGACTGCATTTCGTAATATACATAGTAGTTCGAAAGAATGGAAAAACCACAATGCTTAACCCACGTGGTGCGCGTTTAAACCCTGTTTAAAATTCCTTGCAGAGATGCGCAACGTGACTATAAAAGAACGGAAGCCAGCTGAGCTCGGGATTAAACTTTAACAGCTGGACAAGGTGGTGTTTGTCGTTTGCATGACAATTGGTTACAGGAGGTGGAATTACTGTACACTAACAAGGTTACTCACTTGAGTATGAATTGAATATAAATTAACACAAACATTGTAATAAAGTTACATTTTGAAGCCGTACGAACTCCATTTCTTCCACGAGTTTGATCGAAAATAGATCTTCTCAAATTAATTGGAAATTTATTGAATGATAGGTGGAAGGTTTTTTTGACTATTCGATCAACTGCTCAAATATGGAACACCTTGAACACGTTGTTCTTGGTCACATGGAACGTAATGATTGAGATCGTCTCGCGGTCGACCTTAGAGAGTTACATTGCTGCCATTTCGACCCAGCAGCTTGAGCTTGACTTGACGGTGCAATGGTCGGATTGTGCACAATTGAAGAAAAAAACCCATCATGCCGAACCAGCGAAAGGCTTGAAACACGCCAGCAAGTGGTGCTGATTGAATCACCACGAAATGTCTCATCGGAGGTCGGCTACGTTCACTGGAGCCAGTTGTACGCAGAAGAATTTGGTTCTCGACCCACAGGGATTCGATACTCGTTATGGAGACCTCTCCGCGACTATGAATATAGAAGCGGAGGGTAGCGTAATAACGGCAGGAAAGAACTCGGCAAAAAAGCGAAACGGAAGGGAGCAGACATCTTCTTCTTCATTGAAGCCGATAGGATAGCATCTGTCCGTTAATGGCGCACGGACGTTATCCGGACGAGGCTGCTTCTCCTGCCGTTGTCTAAGTGCTGGAGAAAGTCAATCTGTGCACTGCCCTTTAAAAGAAATATCGACGAAATCGGACGTAACTGTGGGCGGGGACGGGTAGGGCGAAAATACCCATAAAAGAAGCAACCTTGGAAAGTTGTTGTTTGCTGTCGGTTGTATGCCTTTTTTTTGGTTTAAAATGTGGCCTCCATGTGGTCGATGGGGACGGTCTGGAAGAATGGAATCCGCTCGGTGCCAATCGGTGTCACGATTATCGTATCTCAATCAAATGGAATCATTTCATCCCTATTATCGTTTTTTAGATCGCCTTTTCCTTCGAAGCGGGAAGAGTTCCTCAACCCGTGATCTTGGAATCATTTTATCATATAAAAACGGATCCTTGCAATCGGAGATTTTCCGGATCCTTGCGGCTTACGCAAGCCGAATCGTGGGTTTTGGGCGGGTAGCGAGGGAGATGGATGGACAGGCCAGTTTATTTTTACTGCTACAAACGAACGTACAAACACATGCGTTGAAAGGGCGCATTTTTGTGCCCACACGCTTTCGTCGCCTTTCCGGCACGCAGTTCGGTCATAAAAACGTTGAAAGTGGAGGTTTTCGGGCATCAATAGAATGAAACTTCACATCTCGATGAAAAGCGCCAGGATTCCGTGATTGCCTGCAACCGTCGTTTGACCTACAGCGGTTGTGGTTGGGTCGAGGATGACGACTCTGGGGTACATAGGAGTTGTTAGTGAAGGTTCACATTATACAGCGAACTGCTAGGCGTTGCTATGCCGGAATAGGCGGGAAAGATCGCCGGGAAAAAGAGGAATGGGAACAATCATTCAATTCGGCGCTGAATGACACTTTTGGAGAAAGATGTATTAAAAAGGTTGCTTTTCGTCGGTTCTGGTATTGTGGGTCATTCCACGATGTCTTCGCGTCGCCTAGGATGCTTCTTCCAACCCCGTACCAGCTCTTTATTCCACTCGAACGCTGGAAAAAAATGCTCGAGTTCAAGGAAACGAAAATTGGATCGTTGACCGCACACAACAAAAGAAGGGCACTAAACGACGCCATTTTGTGGGTAAATATTTAATTTTTATGCATCAACTACGCAGCCGGTGCTTCATTTGATACAAAAACCGATGGCGACGATAAAAAAAAAAAATGTCCAAAAAGCGGCTTTGTGCCGCTTTCCAGACCTTCTATCCAGATTTTGGAAAAGTTCAAGGGAAGCGTAAATCATTTCTACTGCACGACAAAGGGCAACACAGCATGTTACAAGGTAGAAATCATGAATAATAATTTACTTTTTTACCATCTATTCAGGCATTTAGGAAAATCCAGGATATATAGGATTCTGATGCTATTACTGTTATTATTATTATTATTACTATTTTATTATTAGTATTATTATTATTATTATCACCTCATTACAAGGACTGTTTAGATGTCCCTACAGCTTTTCTGCGTGTTTAGAAAGAGAGGCTATTGGAAATTCAATGTCTGAATCAAAACAGCGGGGTTTGATCTCTCGTGTTACTCATGATGAGCATGGAAAACCTTATAGAGCTCGATAGAATTTCGGATAAATGGATCAAAGAAATGTAGCAGAATATTATACTGAAGTAATGAAATGTAGTAAAGTTGACAGCGTCGTTAACCCTAATTCGTTTTAGATCCATCGTTAGGCTATAACACAGTCCAGAGTCTCATTCTTCAAACATATGTCTGTTCTTTTATGTTCTATGTCGGTTTATTATCTTTTATCCTCGAAATTTATGGATTTTATTTGTTGTTTTTTTTGTTATTGTTGGAAATACTAATTAGAACAAAGAAATCAAACATACACTCGGCTTCCATCAACCAAGATGTCCATCTTAGGTAGACAGGATTGCGAGATCTGTGAATTCAGATTGCTGAAGTTGTAGAGACTGAAGATTCATCGTTGAATATTTTCATTGAACGTATTAGCAATGTTTTAAACGGTACGAGATGTTACCGTTACCGTCTGGGTTGAATCATAACAATTTTCGTCCGCTTTAATAGCAGCGAATCATACGGAGGATATTTGTGGGAATCGATAAATAGATTACTTTCCATTAAACGGCTTCGTCGAAGATTAGACGATAGACGGGTATGGAAGAATTAGGAAGTAGATGGTATGGCATCGGTTAAAAGATGTTTAACACGCATGCTATTCCGATTAATTTCAATACAATTGAGTATGTTTTTTCTCTTTGCCAGAGAAAGGCATACATCAAATGGATAAACTTTGTCCGTTATGAAACGCACTTCCACGATCGAATTAATCCTAAATGGTCATAACTAAGTACTTACATTGTTACTAGTTGATGATGGTTTCAGAACCTTTCCCTGACCGAGCCCCCAGGGGACCATTGAGCGCTTTCTTCCACGTTTTACTAACTGAAGGATATAAAAACACATACACCGATTCGTAGAACTACTTTTTTCTTTTCACATTTATTGAAAGGGCCTGCTGAAAACGAATCAACCACACTGTGCACCGCTTTATTTTATGCATACGTACACTGGCTGCGTGCCGGAATGGCAGGTTGGCAAGTTCAAATGGCACCGTTCCATGGACGATCCCATTCGATCCTGCTTCATTCAGCCCGCCATCGCTAGCTTATCCTTCCGTTCCCCGTTCGTCGCGCCACAGCGGTATAACGCCCCTAATAATTGATCCGGAGCAACAGAGCGAGAGAAGGTTCATGGGGTTTTATGGTAGACCGTCTGCTAGGATGTGTACCGTCCGAGGATGCAGGATGTCCTGTGCGAAAGAAGTGCAGACGTGTGTCCCGCTGAGGCTAGTTGCACATGGTCCCATTTCGAAACGCACACTCACTCGTCCACGAATGCCTGCCACGGTGATGCCTGCGAGTCTGTAGCGCATCGTCGTATTTAGCAACAGTCTCCTTTTTCGTCGAATCGGCCCCCTGATCCGTTGTCTCCAACACCCTGCATCTTTCCGCCACGCTACCCTACTTCCCCTTTTCCCCGCCCTAGGATGATGCTTTGTCTTTTTAATGGCAGGTAGGTACTGCTCCACGTTAACGGCACGATTTTACAGCATCCGGAGACTAGGGAGCAGAAGCTGCAGCGGGGATGTGGGGTGCCTGTTGCGAATTAATTTCCACTCACCGTCGCGTCGGTGAAGTAAGGATGAAGTAGAGCCTACGTACAGGATATAATCAGTAAAAAACATGCAAACAGCAGAGCAGAACTAATAGGGATCCGTGGGAGCGCCCGAGCAAAAATGGCCAGGAAGGGTGATTTAAGGGCCGTGTTTAAACAAAAAGGGTGAAGGAGAGAAAGAAGAAGGTCAATGAGTGGGTGAATGGACATGGCGATAATGGAAAAAGACAAATAAAACTTCCGCTATGGGGAAACGCTGAAATTCGACGCTGGAGAGAACAGATTATGCCTTTCTAAGGAACCGGATTTAAAACACCGCTACAATGCACCTGTGCAGCAAACGTTGCGTCTTGCTTGTCCCCAGTTGGTGAAAGGATAAAGTGTCTAACAGGAGATGGCTGGAGCGAGCTGGGGAAAAGTGGTGAAGGAAGCGGACGGAGAGTCATCAGCAAGTAACGGAAGACGGGCTGAGGTGGAAAAAAACGTACCTGTTCGGCCGTGAGACGCTTTGCAGGATTATACCGCACCAGTCCGTCCACTAGGCCGATTTCGTCTCGGGTGGTGCAGCTAGGAAAGATGTTTTCCCAGCGCTCACCCCGCGCGTTCGGAAAGCGGATTTTGTTATAATCCGGCAGGCTTCGCACTTCGGGCCAATCCTTCACATTCGGCGTACCGAGCGTGCGGACCACGAGGGCCAGCTGCTCAATGTCGGTGGCGCCGGCGAACAGGGGGACGCCTCGGAGGAGCTCTGCGAAGACGGTGCCGCCGGCCCACAAGTCAATCGAAGGGCCGTATCGCTGGCAACCCCACAGGATTTCCGGAGCCCGGTACCAACGCGTGGCGACCTGTGGCGAATACAGCTTGTCCGCTGGCTGTTGCTGCGGATCGGCGTAAATGCGCGCTAGTCCGAAGTCGGCTATCTTCAGCACGTCGTGTCTGTCGATGAGCAGGTTGGCTGGCTTAACATCTCGATGCATTATATGTACACTGTGCAGGTACGCCAATCCCCTCAGCAACATGGCCGTATACCGCCGCACGGTCGCCCGAGATAGTGGATTTTCCTCGTCCCGCAGCTTGCTGTACAGCGTGTGCGGCATGTACTCGAATACCAGCGAAATGCCTGCCAAATCGGGATACATATCCAGTAGCTCCAGCACCTAGCCGCGGGCACGGTAATGTCAAAGAACAGCCAAAGCAAGTCAACAAACAAACGAAACAGCCGCAGCGGACAGTTGGCAAAGCAACCGTGCGACAAACTACCACACACAGTGCCTGTGTTCCCGAGGAAGCGATATGTACTCACATTGTCACATCGGCAGTGCTGCAGCGTGCGAATCTCCCGAACTGCGTTCAGCGAAACAACACCGAACTTTGTCCGCAGCGATAGCTTTTTGATGGCCACAATCTTGTCATCGCTCTGCAGATCCCGTGCCTTCACGACGATCCCGTGGACACCTTCGCCGATGCGACCGAGCAGCTGATAGCGCGACGGCATATAATCGTCCATTGTGTGCCACAGGTCAACCTTAGGACGGGGAACCGGAATCGGCTGATAGTGTTACTCCTGACCAACCGACCACCACGAACGCAGCCACTTTCCACACAGCGTAACAACCTCACGGTCACCGATACACTGCGTTTGGTGGTATTTTGGGTTTGGTTCAGTGCTTTCTTTCCGCCGGTCTATTGGAGAGTCGGTCACCCCGGATGTTTACTTTTAATTAGTGTCGAGCGATAAATTTTTTCAACATAAACTTACCATCACAGGAAAGCCACCATTTTCGGCACCGTACGGTCAGTATCAGTCAGGGAAAATATTCACGTTATCGTGCGTTCCTGCGACGAAACGTCTACTGACGAACGGCAAACTAACGCATTTGCCCATTCCAAACTGCCGTGCGGACAACAAACCGGAAAACTTCAACCTCACTGTATCGCGTGGTGTTGTTTGTTCTCCGTAACCCTTGGTAACCGGCCGCTCGGTGCTAGAATGGTTGGTGACTATTCTACCTTCCCCTAACTTCTGGTCGCAAGTGGCAACCTTTACTCTCTTTCTCGCACTTTCTCTGCTGGAGTATGAAGCTTTGCGTTGGAAGTTGTGTATCGCTTCAGAAGCTAGTTTGCACTTTCTAACACCTGTCAGAATGGTAGTCACGCATGAAAAAGAATGATACCTTTCTGGTTCTAGCCAAATTTACCAATCATTTCACTTCGTGATTTTGACTACCATTTCATGTGATATCCTAAAAACGGTATATTTTCGACAATAGTAAGAACCGTAGAGGGAGCCCATCCGTAATCTGCTACTATTGAACGGGTTTGACGCTTGGCAAACACGTGCAATTATGTTGCTTACTAATACATGAGAACATTGAAACGCAATCCAATTTTGGTGCATCCTAAAGAAAGCCACAATGCCTATTACTTCTTGAGTTAAAATATTTCTGTGAAGGTTTTTTGAATTTTCAGACCAATGCTGAATTCAAACACAAAACATATAATATAACATATATAAAAGGAGGATATAATGACTGGTGTGGGATGGTTTTATACGTTTTATTAACTTTGATATCGATTGATCTAATGTAAAGGCTGGTAACAGGTAATTTTTAGAGTTTTAACATTCCATAACGAAGAAAAAGTTGATGGTTTTAACTAAATTTATTCCTATAATGTATTTGATTTTGCATAATTCATCTTATGAAAATCAAATCTGTAGAATGGTAGCTCTTTAATCTTGCTGCATCTTGCTATACTTGTTCGTAAACTAAACTCCGTTGGGTTTTATATATGATAAATGTTATCGTATTTAACAATACGGAAAGTTAATGTAAACTGATAGTTCGTTCAAACGTTCGTTGTCCATTGTGATTGTATTATCCAAAGAACTGAACTGCTACCATTTGAGCTATCAGTATAGCGTTTTTCTTTTTATGATTTTTTGTGGTTTTTTGGGCTCATTTAATTGCGAAATTGTGCGTAAACCTTCGGAGTATGCCCTTTTTCCTAAGCTGATTTTTTCTCGTCTTCTCTGGAAGGGTATCTGTTAGGTGATGTGTCAGGGTTATGATTAAGTGACGTAGACAAGGGATCTTGTTTGAAGATGGTAAACGTCCAATGAAAAGAGTAACAAAAATCACAACTTTCGAAGGCAGCTTTCTTAAAAAAAGAGGGGACGAATACTTGTAGGGTTTGTAATAACATAGCGAAGATGCTCGGTTAAAAAATAACTCGATTAAAATTCAGCCAAGTTGCGAACAATAGCAGAGGTGAGAAAGTAAAACCGAGTGATGGCTTTATAAATTAATGCTCTGGAATTTCAGTCTGAAGCAACCACCGAAAGTTTAATAACTTTTCGGAGAACTTCATCACGGTGCTAGTTGACTCTTCCAAATGTAATCCTATCGATTGCAAAATTCTATTACTGGAATCAATAAATTTTTTATTAGTTTTGATGATTCCGAAGACTGCTGGAGCAGCAAGTTGCACGTAGTTGGAAATTGGTTTATAAATAATTCATTTGGCAATCATTGCGATTACTGTCCTTCGTCAAAGCTAGGTTCCGCTCTATGCTTTCTTGTTTTGATTTCTTCATGTAAAAATAAATTACCGTCCCTGGAACCAAGTATTTTTTGATTCGATTTGCAATACCTGAAACGTAGAATTATGAGGTACTAATAACTTGGATGAAGCAACCAAGACAGCTGGTATTTGAAACAACATGAAAAAAGAAGTACGTATAATAGTATAATAGCACTTTGGAACACATAGAGCAACAGTGTACTGACTGTTGTTGCTATTTTGATTGTGGGACATCAACTGCGCTGCGTATGAGTATATGAGTTCATTATCGATTGATTCGCAACAGATTGTTTTCCAACCGAGCGAAACCACATTCGAATACAAACACTGTTCATAAACGGAATATGCGTACCCTTATCAAGCTTACATACCAGATTAGCCTATGTTCATTCTGACACACAGAATAAAAAAACGGGATTCATTGAAACTTTTGATAACTTGTCACAAAGTTTTCAGCACCGTGTCTTTCTTTCCCAACGGTACTGAAATTAATTTATTTTTCGCCGGATGAATACAGCTGGGCGTAGAAGTATCGTATCTGTAACAGATTTTATGGTCGCCCCACCACAGCTGCGAGAGGGAGATGAATATTTTGGCCTACCAACCATTAGTTGGAAAAAGACAGCATAGAACAGTGCTATATAAAATTTATTTGTGAAGTTTATCGTGATGCCCGTAAAATTAAAGTGAAACTGTCCATATTTTCGGTAGTCTTTAAAAAACTTTGACCAATATATTGCCTTGTTTTCAAATATTTACCATCGTTGGTGTTCTGGTTTCATGCGTTTTTTCTTTCAAAACTTTCAAAACCAGTGATGGAAGTCAAAATATACATCTATAGTTGTTTGCATGCGTTGTTGTGTATTGTACGGTGCAACAGAACGAAAAACATTTTCCAAATTAGTTACACTAAAGGTGTAACGCAGTTCCAGTTGGAGGAGTTATAATTTTAAATTAATTTCATTGAACGACAGTTATTCAACAAATTAGATATATGCGTTTCCCATTTTATTTGTTTGAGCCACCTAATAAAACGTATAAGCGTACCATTTTGTGTTACTTGTAGAGACAGTGACTAAGTGAGAAGCCCTTCGCTGCCTACTGCAAGAATTTTGATCTTCAAATATTTCTTTTCCATATTAAAGTTAAGATAATATGACAGTAATGTGTTATGTGTTATCAATACTGACTAAATAAAATGCTGAGCAGACATCGAAAACCGTGCATGGTACCTATAGCGTTTAATATTCAGTGTGGTGCGTTTGACACTAAATGTTATCGCAGCCCTCATAAAATTAATACTTTGAGTGTCTTCGTTCCGTAACGATGATAATGACCGCATAAACCTTCCTTTTTTCATGTCATCGAGTACTTTGCTGCTTATCAATCAATTTTAACCTCGATCAACATCTCCACCGCGGAGTATTGCGTCACCTGGAAAAATTGATACGTTAAGCAGAGTCATTCAATTAATTTCCCGATAAAACCAAGTTCCATGCGTAATGCTCCGTCGGTAGGCAGCGTAAAAAATCCACTAAAAGTAAATGGGAAGAACTTTTTGATACCGAATTTGTTGCTGTGTGTATCTGTAGAATGGATCAAAGGCCTTAGTCATTTGGCGTGCCCTGTTTTCATTACCGTTGAAATTTAAATTGGAAGTCATCTTCCGCCGTACAGCAGCTCTCTTTAATGTGCTGTTACAAGCTTTTGATATTCTAATGAGATCAGGTTTTCTCCTCAGTTCTAGTAATCGAAATCCCCTGGCGTTTTCCAATCTACACCGCTACGATTTTTCTACCGTTGGAGCTGGATGCTGGATTTGGCAGGAGGTATGCAAGTGCGGTGGGCCATGAAATCACGAACCGCTTAACGTTCGGTACAGAAAAGGCTGGAAGTAGCTGGTTACTTCTGTTGCAGGCCAGCCAAAAGGTGAAGGACTTAAGGAGGATGGTTGGTGAATAAGATAGTGCCTGCACGATTCCAAAGCTTACGCTTCTTCAAACGAATTCAAGCAAAGAAGATGAATCGTGCTCGCTAATTAATTACCTAATTAAGGGATAATGAATTAAAGTTTTACTGTCCCAAGCTATGGGATCCGTGTGATTGCGATGTGGCCATGTGTTGCCTCAGACTAAGTATGATTTTTCTTTTCGGTTCTTTCGGCAGCTTCGTACACCGATGCCACACTTGTCGGATGCTATTCACTATCGGAATTGAACTCTTAGGAAAACGGTCGGACCTCATGTACGCCCTAAGGCTGAGCCATGTGGCGTTAACACATGGCAGCAACCTAATGAACTCCACAAATTGTCCCGGTGGCATATATGTGCCGCGCCGTGAGCAAACGCCAGTTAGTGTGCTATCCGTGTGATCTGATACGAGGCACCCGGTCAGCCTTCATGCTTAAACTTCTGTCTGACTCGGGCGGCTTGTGCGCGTAGTACGATTTTAATTAATCTTATCGCTATAATGACCTGTCAGAGAGACAGACAAAACACACACAAACGATTAAGACGGGAGACTGGCCCAAGACTGATTTGCGACGATTATGGGATGCTCAAAAGGTGAGTGTGGAACGAAGCCACTGTGCTTCGTCAGTTTATCACTGATGCTGCATTTGGCAGATCGTAAGTAAGCTGTTCCAGTCCAATCTCAGCTTCCTCGGTAAGCGTCTAGCGAGCGGTGGCTTGATTGTCAAATTTGCATCATTTCTTCATTGTGCATGCAAACGTACAATTCGTCCCTGAGGAGAATGGCGGCGCGCTCCGGTGCGAGAGCATTGACGTGCCCTCGTTATTGAAGAATTCCGGCTTAAAAAGTCATTTTATGCAAATGATCGATGCGATGGTGCTCCCATACTACGGCTTCGTTCCGTCGCTTTGGGGACATTTCAACGTCCCACGCTTCTCGGATGCGACAACTGAGACGTTTTCAACGCCATGTAGCTGCTTCTCAGCCAACTCCTGGTATTGGACTCCGTGTCTCTCTAGGGAACGTGTCACATATATTGCCTGCGGGATGCGGTTTTAGACGATTTGGCGCTGCCTTCTCCGATGATCGCGTGCTTCTGTGGCAAGTTTCCCGTCTGCGGGATCCACGTTCTTGTGGCATTCGACCACCGTGATGGTGCTAATGGAGCCGGAACGCCGTCCGCCATAATGTAGACTTTCAGGGGAACTCATAAGGGGTGCTCCCTTAAGCGTAGCGCTTGCATGGACGGATGTGTTGTATGATGGTTCATAAATATTACAGGCCGTATCATGTACATATATACTCCATGCAACCCATATGTGGTTCCATGCGCAGGCACGCAACTAGCCGGATCTTCCGTTGATAATGAGCCCCATAGGAGCTGTATAGATTTGTAGGGTATTGCAGCGGACTTGGAACCTGGTTGTAAGATAGCTTCCGGTTGCTTCATATCTTCGAAAAGTCACAAACTCGATGAAGAAAATACTCCTTGTCAGTCGTAAGCCGAGAAGTGTTTCTCAATCGATAGGAACATGAGCCGCGTTCTATTGAGGAAATCTGATCCCAACTGCTACGTTTGTTCGGTCCGGTCGAGTTCCTTTAGCTAGTCTCGCAAGGATACACGATATTAGGTTTCAGTTTTCGTCCGGATGGGAGGTTGAATGGAACCGCCATAATTCAAAACTTATCATCGACCTGTAACATGTGACGAAACAAACGAGAAAGCGTTTTCTACATCGTACAGTTTTCCCGGTCCGGGAACCATTTTATTTTCGCATGACACGTTCAATGCTTTAAGCTAGCTTTACGACATAGCATGTTCGTGCCACCGGAATCTTCGGCCTATTTGTTTGAAGACCAACTCTTCTCTCCCTTTCGTTCACTCGGCCAATCGTTTTTCTGTTTCTCTGTTTCGATCCTAGTTTTAAAGTTGAGTGAGAAAACATAATCTCACTCTCTGCTCACTTGCCGTTTCAGTCGGGTCCAAAATCAAGAGAAATTTGCCAAACGAATCCAAAAACCATCGCGCATGACAAGCAGGGACCAAACCGAAGTCGGCACGAACATGCTTCCAAATTGTGGAAAAGTTTTCCGCTTGTTTTCGCGAACGATCCGACGACCAGCGAGTGTGATGGTGTTAGTTCAATGCGACCCTTTGCTCCCTTTCATTTGAACATTCACCAATGTCAGTTTTACGACCACACTGTTACGCCACTGGCCACTGTTGCTCATTTCCATCGGCAACCCGGAAAAATTTTCTCTGTTTTTCTTCGCTACTTTGCGTGAGAAATCATCTGCGACCGTGCTAGGGTGTCGTCGTGTGTGTTCTCGGCTTGGTTAGTGGTACCCGAGCGGATGCCGAGTCTCGAACCTCCCACAGGCAGCCGAGCCAGTGATGAGCCCTATAACGGGAGAGAGATCGAATAGAACCACTCGGGCAGTGGCATGCCATCGAAAACTGTCTTTCCAGACTTGCCATTAGGTCCTTGCCAAGCCGAAGTGACAGAGTGTACTCTATCCGTCGATATCGAATCGCTTTACGGGATTCCGTACCGTCCAAAGGTGTGTAGTTGTTAATGTGTCTGTGCGTTTGAGAATGGGAAAAAGGACCAGGTCCTGTATGTGTTTGCTTTCACCAACATGCTAAGGGAATACTATTTTGTATTTTTCCTCCAAACCCGTGGTTATCAGTGTGCTTTTCCAGGTGCTCACTGTCAATCGTTTGCATGTCGAGAAAACAATTTAAAAAAAACCTAGATTCGACACGTTAGATCCTTTTTTCCTACTCCACCCGATTGGTTGTTTATCGAATCTGAGCAACGTCATGGAATTTGTGTCCCTGTCGGTCGCAACGGAGGATGTGGTAAAACGTGAGCATATCTGTGTAAGTGTTGTGTTTGAATTTAGAGAAATTATTACCGTCACCACAGAAACGGCACACTCCGTGAACATGTTTTAACAGTGCATATCCTGCTGCTGTCCAAAAGCCTAAGGAAACTTACGACACAAATGCTCCCTAGTGCTGCTAAACGATACTAAACGCTGACGGCCGCTACAGTGGAAGCTGAGAGGCGTACCACCTTCACGGCCGTCATCATCACCGACGTAGTGTCCACTCGGGGACGGGCGGTGAAACTTTACGGCCCACGAGGTGGAGTCGAATTTGGTTCGTGTTGAAAGTGACCCCGTCCACCTACCACTACTAGTGCTGGCAGCTCCAATCGTCATCCTCGTGGGGCAGATGGAGAGTGACCAAACTAACTCTGCCCTTTCGCAACATCGTAGCAGCGTCTCTCGGTATGCGTTGCGTCGCGGGTGTTGTCGGTCCGCCCGTCAGTCATCAGCTCGTGGATGCTGCCCGCGAGTCGCTAGGAAAACTCCGGTTGACTCTGGCATGGAGCGGAAGATTTTTGTGTGTGTTTTCTGAGATTCGTACGTGTGCACAACACATTCTTTGCACAACAAAAGTGCATGTGCCTGTGTGTATGTTTGGCGCATTCAAATTGGCAGCATGTCATGAATAGAATATATGGACAAACTGGCAGTAGCCGGACGAACGCCCAGCATCAGTTCCTTCGGTGTGGGGTGTTGGCGTTTAGAGATTCGTCCGTTTGTTATCTCACTGGAAAACAAGGACCGTAGTGATGCGTGTGGGCTGTAGGGCGCGGGTTGTTTAATGGAGAGGCAGAGAGGAGGGGGTTGAATGGAGAGAGTGTCATGCATCAACCGCACGTGGAAACCGGGGTTCGGTGTCGCGCGACAATCGTAGTGGCGATTGTGGACGAAAAGAAATGCCGAAAGCAAACACACTCTGCAGACATTTATAGCTATCGTCGGACATGGTTGCAGCAGGGGCAAAATCAGGTTGCAGGATTTGAAGGAATGTGAAGTGAAAGGCACGTTGACCCAACTGCATGCCTGCACTTTAGGACTAGCGTGATAGGTTGCCTTATCTCCGTTCTTACTGGTACGTTTTCGTTGGCTATCTTCGGTTCCACTTCCTTTACCAGGATATTCTATCCTGCTCGCAAATGTTCCCTGTTGCCGAACCGTGAGCGCAGCCACCATTTATTTTTTTATTTCATTCTCTACCAACGATCATTTTGCTTTTCCATAGTGCCCTTAAGAGATAAACAATTTTCTGGAAGGATGTCGTTTCCAACTTCGTCGCCGTCGTCGTCTGTAAATGGCCTCCTGTTACCGCAACGGGCAGCGAGGGCAAGCGCAGGATCGCCGACGGTGCCCTGGCTGGGCCGTCTCTAGACTGCACCGGATATGGGAACCGCTGTAAAAACAGCGCCAGGAGCTCTGTTAGGTCCAACTACTGTGCGAGTCTGCTGAAGGCGAACGACGTAGTCGAAGAACCTCTGGAAGGCAATCACGCGGAGCTAACGGGAAAGTCGCAGACGTAGGCTAACGTGTAATTTCGTGAAGGGCTCAAGCGAAGGTCGCTGCTGGAGCTTGGCCGGGCCGTGTAGCCGCACGAACCTTGTGGGTCACGTATCCTTGGCACCTCACTAACGGGCAAGTTCGGCTAAAGCGGGTCAAAGAAGTGTACACCCTCCAGCGCTACATGCAGGACCCAATCGAAATTGCAGAGAACACGCACTTACCCTTCTCACATGTGATTGTTTATGTAAGCTCATGAAAGCGCGCGTGAGAGAAAGAGACGAACGGCGAGGTTATTTTGCCTTCGAGTGGCCTTCGAGTTGTGAATCAATCGGTAGAATCGACCCGAAATTAAAAGAATCGCAGCTTAGCGGAGCGATTGCACGGCAAGAGAAATGCTGGATGATATAGATGGAGTAAAAGAGTGCACGGTTCGTATATGTATATCAGTTTCACATACTATTGCCAGTTCTTAGTTGCGATTGTTGCAAACTTTGCCAGCCATTCTGGACGAAGGTAAAATTCAAATTCATACGACCAGCACAGTGAGCGAAAGTGATGGATATGTTGGTGAATGCGTGAGCGAGTGAGTCGTGAGAACAGTGAAATTGGTATGTGAAGCACATGAAAGGAAGCTCAAATCGCTGGGCCTGAGTGGAAAAGAGAACGAAGAATAAGCTGCACGAACAAACATCGGAATGGGTTAGCACCCGGAATCAGCCGTTAATTATTGATAGAGATCCGTTTTGGACCGGTGGACCGATTCCGATTCGTGCCATCGGTGTGTGATGGCGGCTCGCTGAGTGCCGCTGTGTAACCTATGCATCCAGTTGCGTACCCGTTGTAAGCAACAGTCCGAATATCCCAGTATCCCTACTCCAGGTAGACGGAGGAACGCTGTTTTCGGTTCAAAAAAGGACTAAATTGCTTTTGCGTGCCTGGACAATAAGTAGAAAGTGTGAGAATATTGGAAAGATAGTTGTAGTATGTGTACCGCACATCATATAGCCTGGTGCCATCGTGGAGCAGTAGTTCGACTTGTGAAAATGGTAAGCATACGGTTACCAGACTTAACGCAGGTGTAAAATCAACGTTTGACGTTTGACTTTCCCGGCACGTTTTGACTTTTCCGGAACAGAGGCCAGGGATTTTAAACAGTAATTCGAAGCAGCCATTTTGAAGCACCATCAGCACGGTCGAGCGTGCGCTAGGCTAGGATGTCAATTTTCCGCAGTACCTTTCGCATGTTACATGACTTTGGGCCGGTTGCTCGTCCCTCCTATGACGGAGCAGATTTTATTCGGAGTGTGCCGTAGGAAAGATTACTGCTTTCGCTTGCTGTGGGCACCAACGTCAAAAATGTTACGTAGGCGAAGAAACAAATCGAAGTAGACAGCAGAAGCGTGCTGTGGAATCGCAGGGGCAGCAAACTGGACTGCTACGAACTCTTCCGGACGCATCTCGCACGGCTGCCAACGGGCAATAAAAAGCAGCTGCCTATAGTGGTCTGAGTTCTTGGATTACTTCCTCGCTGGCAGCAACCTAACAAATCGATGCTGAAAGTAATGGTTTGGCGGAAGATGAGATAAATCTTCGATCTGGTTATCTCTCAATGTGTCGTGAGCGACATTAGCGAGCGCTGTCAATAAGTGCTCCAAAAACTGTACTATTATACAGACAAGCCCAATCAATAGAGGTTAAAACAGAGCAGCTTGTATACAAAAAAATATATCCAGAAACACCATTTCGACAAAAAGGCTCGGATTTGCAGAAGGCCAACCTGTTAAGCAATTCTGTCAAGCATACGCACACCACTGAAGCTAAGGAATGAATTGTGGCCAGGCAGTGCACAGTTTGCGCAGGTGTGATACTTTGTTGCCTGGTTCGGCTCAGTGGAAGGATTCTCGGTGTGTACAGTGCTAGTAGCTGGTATTGGCCGACCAACCTCGTTGTCGTCACGGGACGGGAAGTGATGCATCATTCACAAAAGCAACAGCAACGTGGAGCAGTGTATTCGGTGCTGGAGGGTCGATCCGCAATGCATTAGTGTGTTGATTTGCCCTCACCTGCTACGATGGGTATGAGAGACAGCGCAGCTGTCCCGGCCACTGCCAGCTACCGAGAGTGAGAACGAGACAAACTGGTGCCAGAGTCTACGTGTCACGCCAGTGCGAGTGGACCAGCGCAGACCTAGTAGCGCAAGCAGTAGCGGGTGTAAAAAGCGTCCGCTGATTCCACGGGTCTATTTCGTGAAGTGTGCTAGAGGAAATGTAAAAAGAAGAAATTGTATCGAAACGCGGATGTGTAGTGAAATTGCATTTCATCGAGCCTTGTAGGGAGCACAGTGCTGTTACTGCGGATGCCTCGTGAGCGAAAGAGTTAGTGCCCAACACGCCTTTCTTAGGAGTGTGAGTGAGTGTATCGTGCGGCAGGGAGATAGCTACAATTCATCATCGTTGCACACGGGCAAAATGCACCCAAGCGAATCCTACATAACTGACGACGTTATCGTTTGATCGTGCAAGCCACAGCAGGAAATACGAGGAGAGTTACGACTGCGAGTTAAGGGGCAAACATTCCCACCAGCGCCGCGAGCCCGAATTGAATCAAGGTAAGTAAAACCTACGCTGTGGTCTGGATGTTTCAGTGTGGTTGAATATTTTGTCTTTACTCGTCGCTAGTTTCTCGCGTCGTCAGTGCCAGGATGCCGGTGGCGGAAATACGCTGGTTGTTATTCAACTCGGGCGTTTCGGTTAGATTTTTTTCCGCAACTGAACCGATGCTTGCTTGCTTTTTCCTTTCCTTCATTTTCCGGCCTCCAATGATGCAAGCGTGAAGAGATATCAGAGGCCTGCTCCGTCACGGTGTTGTTGTGCTATTACATCAGCAGATTTCTGGTTATGGTCCTGTTTCTCGAGTACAATATCGCAAGTAGGTCGGCTAGGGCGAGATGAGTCCGAGCCTCGATGGCAAGTTGCCTGTAAGATAAGCCTGTAATAACACCGTAACGATGTTATCACTTAATTCAATGATGGAGGAAAAAAATCCGTCGAGAATAATCGCCCTTTTATCGTTTTGGTAGCTCTTCCTACTACTGTCTCGATCTTCACCAAGGGAGTTGAAGGTTTTTCTGAAAGTATATCATTTTTTGCCCTTTGCGATATTGTCAAAATATTATACGTTTCGACTCGTTGGCAGTTTTGTTATCTACCGATTTCACAGAACAAGAACCACTTAGGCCAAAAGAATGTCCGGCCAGACAATTTCGTTTCGAGATCCTCCAAAATCAAAATTAGGAAAAAAACGAATCAAAGGACGTTGAGGGTGATGGTTTCTCAGCAACCTTCCACTGACTTGCTGTATGTTTCTATAACAACCCTAGCTTATTAGATAGATTCGAAATACTGCTGTTCGTTGCGGCCGCAAGACTAGGCGAGTCCTAGTCGTTCAAATGCCCACGAAACGACACGTATCCAGAGCATCATCGGTGGGACGAGGATTTTCCATGGTTTATCGCATAAACCCAACAGCAATTACACAAAATCTCCGCTATGGTTGCCAACGAAACTGTAACGACACGAAGCAATCAACCCCATATACATCCGACGCTACTTTACTTACGTAGCAGCCACGATGAGTCTTGCGGTACTTGACAGGCCACAAAAAGCGGTGTATATTAACTCCTAAATTTGATCACCGTGCCTATTGTTTGACCTTTTATGGTTCGTTTCTTAGCAACAGAGCCTAATCTGGAGGTCGCTTTACTTTGATCTAAAATTGCAACACTTGCGGCTGTACACGATGGAGGCGCCTGGTGCAATGGAGACGCCTGGTGTAATGTCGTGTAACATATACGGAACATTCGTAAATGCACAATGCGTAAAGTAGTACATGCAAAATAAGTAAAAACAAACTTGATACAGTTTTAAATTAAATTGCTCATCTGGGCACCAAGAGACCCAGGTGCACCCGTCGAGTTTTATATATGCTCGCTTGCTTGCCTGAACGCTTTGCAATAAGTCGTCCAGATTATTCGGTAAGGTTCGTGGCGGATCTGTTCGGTATCGCTGATGGCAATACTCTCTAGATAATTTTAAGACTATTGCTATGCAATATATTGGCGCAACTTAGGCCCAAGATGGATTCTACTTAGGCGCTCATCGGCCGAGGCATATCTCTGAAAGTTATTGCCATCGTTTGCAGACAAAACCTGCCACAGCGCTTTAAAATGTCAAAGGCGGTCTGAGGTTCAGTAGTATTGATCACATCACATGACGCCAGGGTGGAATCTTTAGAAATCTTTGATTAATGTAGGAGAACTCTTGCGATTGATTTTATTACTTACCAGCTGATTCGCCAGATTTCCGGTACAGTACTGATTCAATCCGAGCAACGATTCAATCTGCCCCCAGTACTATAAAGAGCTGGGGAAAGGCATTCAGCGACCGCCCACTATACATTCTTTTGATGTTTCCCAAGCTAGATAACTTGCTTATGTTAACGGTGGGTGCAATGTCAATAGTTCTGTATTTAGTAACTGGTCCATGTAGTTTCTTGAGTATCTCAACATTAATCTCTTGCACGTCGTCATTTTTGGGAGCTAGGATAGCTCTTTCTTTTAATCGCATTCATTCATGGTATTTTTGTGAGACTGTTCGGTATACGAATTCAATTAGTATATTCGGTAGAGGACTACCGAAGACTGCAATGACAACAAAACTATCTGACAAATCGATAGTTTCAGATTAATCAACGGCTAGCTATTCTTTATCTAGGGAGTGGAATCGGTCCGGTAGACTTGGCGTGATGCATGGGCTCGCATACATACTACATACATATATACAAACATACATTTTTATTTATAAGAATATTAGACCAAATGCAAACCACGCACAATGGTCCAGACTCAAACGTCAGCCCAAACTCGCAATATTGATTAATTCCGTGGTCTGTTGTTTGTATGAACAATAAACAGAACGCTCCCGGTCCATCATTACTGCGCAATACTAACAATCATGTTTCCGACGGGACGAATCCTTTGTGGTCTTCCTAGAATGTTTTGGGAGCGAAGCGCTTGGTTGAGATGTGGTTTAATTAACTCAAAGCGCCGTGAACATCTCTAACCGTTAGGGACATTGCGGTCCAAGTGTCCGGGGGTGCATGGGTGGTTGGAGTGTGAATCCAATTTGCAAATAGAACGTTTTCCATATGTTTTATTGCTGACGGCTAAGCGGAACAGGCATACATAGTGCATCAAATGATCGGCAGTGCGGGTTTATCAAGGAAATATCAACAATTTCCTCATTAAATGGCACTCGTCACCTGTTGGCTAGCTCAGGTCGAAATGCACGTGCAATCTGCAGCTAAAGAAATCCCGCTCGTTCATCACGCACTACAAAAAAGACAACATTATAATGAACTTTCAAAATGTACATTACAACGCCTTACTGGAAAATGTGTATCTAAGAGCCTAACAAAGTTGTGCCTTTCAAATATCCATAATTTCATTCATGATTATGGCGTCTTCATCCGCTTCTTAATGGGTTTTTGGTTGCTGGGAGATATGGCCTAAATAAGGCTAGGGCATATCGTTCTCGATTGATCTCAAATAATAAATTCTATATAACTTGATTCCTGCGCTCAACCGAAGATAAAATAAAATATTACTCGTTTTCTTCAATTTTCGGGTTCCTTACTGGTATTAAACGTTCCATTAGTATTGCTCAACGATGTAAAATAAACGATGTTGAAGTATCGTTGACGGATAATAGTTGAAACTAAAATAAAGCATAGGACAGAGTTTCATTTGATTACGAAATTTGCGTTGATAATTTGACAGATTTGAATCATTCTATGTTCGATCAATTAACGTAGCAAATTCCAGTCCTGGCCATTACCACAATTTAGATTTTTCTTCCAACATACCGATGTCTAGTTTTTGATCGGGTTCATTCAAAAGTTTCAAATTGTGTGTGAGGACGATCTTTAAATGAAAAAAATGTAATGGAGACTCATTCGGCACGATTAGTTGCAAACGTGATCAAGTAGTGTTTACACTATTAAAGTCGGTTTATTCAACTATGAATGAACACTTTATAGTTCAGTTTATTAAAATATTATTTAGATTAATTCGTTTATAGACTGTTAAACATAGAATGTAAGTTCAAAATGTGTACCAAGATCACAGTTTTTTTATCCGTAAAACTTAAGTTACTATAACCTAAATCATTGAAAACTATCACAAAGATTTACGACCTTTGGCTATATTATATTAACATAGGGCATGAGCTTATGTGACGGCCATGTATTCGAATTTAAAATAGGGCATTTTGAGAAAGCATGATCGTTTGTGTTCGCAGTAATCTTTCGTAAAACTCCTTCTGAGTAAAACGAAAAGAATTTTTTATATAACATACGCAACTTATATTTAATCTACTGAATATGACTGATTTTTACATTCAAAATGAAGCAAAAACAGAGAAATTTGTTTCATGCGTCTTCATTGAATCTGACAGTTGTTTGCTAAACTTCAACTGGTACAGATATGATACAGATTTGGCTAGGATATGAGCATATATCAATGATAAGGCGTTTTTATTAGGCTCGATTCAAACATGTTTAATTGGTAAATTTGATTGAATGCTCTTAACTGGCATGGTTTCACGATTTTCCGAATATAAAATTTTCCAACATATAATAGATTTTTAACTGAATTCTGTAAAATGACCATCGTAACAACTAATTGATTTGCGAGAAAAATGGCCATTTGCCCACACTACTATAATAAAATGTATGTATTATATAACCATGCCATAAAATTTAAAATAAATTACATTGGGTATTGGAAGTACTTTCAAGCCATTGTACTACTTCATCCGTAGTGTATTTCAGTCGAGAATATTCGCAAGGCAATACATCGTTCAAACAATCGATTTCACCTTTCTGAACATTTAACTCAATCCCTTACCGATGTCTGCGCATTGATTTGATTTCGGTTCCATTCGTAGCTCCTCTTGTTGCACCATTACTCAGTCTCAAGAGTTTTTCAATGTAATTTGAAATTTTACACTGAACTGCAATGACAAGCGACGATGCTCGGTATCAATGGAATTCGTTCATCATACCAACTAAATCTGAAGCACGTGCTAGAAATCGAACGAAAGGCCAACTTGAAATCAAGTTGAACAGTGAACTAAGTTAGCAAACGGTACCAGAGAGATCGATTGATTAGCGGCACATCGCTAGGACCAGTGACGCACACATACGTACCGCACAGACGGCGTTACAAACTAAATCGGACAGAAAAACGCCGATGCATAGAAAAAGAGTACGATGGTCGGTCATGCTGGATTACACGGTTGGTATGATACACC
Source organism: Anopheles plumbeus (assembly GCA_034621735.1). Taxonomy (NCBI): domain Eukaryota; kingdom Metazoa; phylum Arthropoda; class Insecta; order Diptera; family Culicidae; genus Anopheles; species Anopheles plumbeus. The sequence continues at coordinate 46,113,454 of JAOEFI010000003.1, forward strand.
CAGGCAGGAGTTGTTCGACCTGGACTGTGGTCAGAGCAATAGGACGCTTGAAACATGTGAGCAAAGAAACCCGGAATGAACCATTGTCACCATAATGGTCTTGAGATCACGTTTATGAGGTTTTTTTTAGCGATGATCCATTCGTAGGTCATTGACTTCGAAAAGCGTGTTTTTTTATTCTTCGTTTAGCGGAACTCCTATTTGGAGATACTTTTAGCTTTCTTTACGAAAACGTCAGCATTTTAAAAGATGGTTGATGCTTTTCTCGTTCTATATTTAACAGCCATTTCTTCCAAAAACTGGTTCAACTATCTAGCAGTGTTTTTGAAGATATTTTCTTCTTTGGCCCTCTCACAGTCTTTGTCTGTATTGATCATCAGACCTATTCTTGCTGCTTCGCGGTTGTTATCACAAAGATATCGAATCAGCACCGTTTGTGCTATAATGTTCAGATCGTTGGAAGCCGCACTGCCGCATCACTTTAATGCTATTTATTTCACAGAAACTTAGAAGATACAATCTATCCGCCCTATGGCTGCCATGTATTAAACTTTGAAATCACAATCAGTGCATTCATAGTACCATACCACGCTTGGGTATGGTAGTGGTATTCAAATACAAAATCTAATCCCAGAGGACTCTTTCGTATTTTCGACGTCTCAACACCACCAACACCAACTGGCACATTCCTAATCAGCCGACGTCAAGTATCATTCAGTCAAGTATTGAAATTGACCCTGACTTTCCACGGCGAGTAGCATAATTGAGTTTGGTTGTATATGCACTCGGGGCAGAAAAAAACAACCTGTACCGCGAGGCAGAAAACATTCAATCTCAACTGAATCGTTTACTAGTAGGATGCGTTGATGTGAACTGATTTTCTCTGATTAAATTATCGTGCTGGAAATCGATTTATTTCCTTCTCGTTATATCCGATGAGAACGGTACAGAACGAATGTTTGTCTACACTGAAGCAGCAGACCTAAAGTATTCATATGTGCATACTTCAACTACTACTCAACTATCAAAATATTGTATTGAGTTGAGTTGAAATGTTGAATCAAAAATAGTCGAATAAATTTATAGAACACATTTATATTCTTCGAACATCCATTTGTGCCACACAATGTAGAGCTATTTATCGTAGATTTATTACTATTCTTCAACAAGTACCCTTTGATTGACATTGACACCAATCACGGATTTGGTCGCAAAGCTAAGATGTATTATATTAGGTCGTCAGTAAAGTATTTGCTTATTTTTACACCGACTTGTTTTGATGCCCATATCTCTGTCATTTTCAAACCCATTTTGACAACCGAGCCCTCGTTTGACAGGTTTCAGGCTACATTTTTTGTACCAAAGTTGCCTATTTTGCGTCTTGAGTTAACCTGTGCAAGGTATTAAAATGAGTGAGATTTCTGAAGAACTGCGCTACGTGATGCTATTTTACTTCAGCAGCTTACGGGAATGATGCTGTAAGCACTCGAACAACACAGGAGTGGTTCGCTCACGGAACTTGCGAGGATATTGCGATTATGTTGGACATCTCCCGTACAACCATTCAACCATCTAAATAGGAATTTAAAAAAAATCCTTTATCCTTTTGAAAACACTTTAAAAAACGCGAATTCTTTATTGATGACCTAGTATTTAATTTCCAGGCGTAGCAGATTACGTTCCTTGATATCCTAATAGCTTCGGAATGTCATCCCATTTCTTGTATTTACATGTGTTGAATTTACAGCACCATTTTTTCCGAATCATGTCTCGTTAGTATGAATTTATTGCACCAAGTTTTACATCTATTATTAATGGACAACTCTGATTCAGATGAGAAAATACTCCACAAACTCGACAGAAGGCAAGCTGTTTCACTTTCCTCGCGACGAGGATATTTTTCTAATGATCTTCCCCGGCGCCCCCGATAACAGCGATAGGTGATAAAATGATGATTGTTCTGTGCAGTGTGGAAAACACAAAACACCCGAACCCAAAATGGTTTCAAGCAATTGCCATCGCAACGGGGATTTAGAATTTGGGATTACATTTGCTGACCTGCATTACATAATATCCACATGTGCACCATCCGGTGTGAATGACGGTTTAATCATTGCTACTGACGTAAGCGTGCTCCTGCAGACGACAGCTTTATCGTCCTGCCACCGCCAGCAAGGCCACCCCGAAGGGTCGTGTTTGTGTAGCCTGTGGTACAAACTCTGACCAAATACGTACGAAAAACAAGTCCCGAATCACTCAAACACCGACCAATCGACGTCGCCGGGCATACGTGATTTTTCGCTCGGTCCCGGATAGGCATGTTTTTAATGCCGAAATATCCAAAGCATTGCACGTGCTAGGCTTCGCCCTTCGCCAGTCTCAACCTTCGCCGAGCGGCGTTCGCACCGGCAGTAAGTAAATGGCGCAGAGAATACGGATAGAACGGCAGCAACATTTATTTTACACCGGTTGTGGAGGACGCGCTTTTCACATGCGCCACGAGTTTCGGCCGCTTGTACCGTGGCTATTATGATTTCGGCACGATGATAAGCACATAAGAATTAAAACACGTCCTTCCCGTTCTTTTGCTCGGTTTTGTTACTCCAGTCCCTCCACTCCCCACATCCTGCCCGCCCCATGCGTCCGAGTGGAAAAATGTAAACCCATTCCGTGCTTGCCCGTGGCACGGGTGTTGTGTTTCCGCTTCCGGTTCCGTTTCGACACTTGGACACAGCCTATGTTAATCGTTCTGTTTCACGGTGACGGTTGCGCTAGCATTGCTAAATTCCCCACATCCGGTATCGGTGTCAAACCGGTGGGATCCATCCCTGGGGTCGGGGGAGGCGCATAAAAAATATACACACAGAAAAAACAACTTCTTTATTGCCTACCGATTCTACTGCTACATCACCGCAACGACACGGTCCAATAGAGACAACTTGTACTGGCGCAATTCTGGAACCTGCAAAAACCTACGCATTCATTTGATATGCAGCCGAAGCGCGTGGGTTGCCGTGTGTTTTGAGAAGAAAATAACGACACACTCCGAAAACGATCCCCGTAGCACGCAGCGTGAGCGGGCAGGCAGGCAAGACAAGTTAGAAGTTTCAAATCACTCGAAGCGGGCAGCACACACGCAGAGCGAGACGTAAGCATGTAACATTACAGCACAACTTCGCGAGATGAAATGAAAATGTGTCTTTTGATTCATTACGCTCGCCACATGGTTGTGCGGGGTTCGCGCTTGGGATGTACGGGTTCGCCCAAGGAGTGTCCCGCGCCAGTGTTGGAGCGCTTCACACTTGTGCGCCCGGAAGGAAATTAATCTTCACCGGTATCGCGCCCATGATGCACTGGTGAAAGGATCAAGTTTCCTACACCATAGAGCCTTTGTTCTATATTGAACCTGCTTCCGGCACCTACGGCAGAAACAAACAACACGACAGCTTCGGCAGCGCCCCAAATTAGCGCCGGCTATATTAGGCAAGAATCTTTATCCAGCGTCTCGCTATGGAAGCTTTTCGAAAAATTTAATTTCATTTTATTCCGTTTTTATTTACCCTCTTCGGGCCTTTCGGCGGAAACCGGCGCGATTACAAGAGGAACCGAAGCCGTTCGTGTCTCTGGCAATCTCACCGGCGGTGCTGAGAGACAAAAAGATCGGTCGCTTGGTTGAAATTAAATTGATTCCCAAAGAAGCCGCACGGAATTAATTTACATACTTAATGTGCACCTCACAAGCGGGCCGGCGCTGTGAGTGAAGCTTCAGGGTGTCCCTGGTGCCCTTCGCGGCGAGCTGTTCTGCTGGGAAGGATCCCGGGGAAAATTTAAACACCCCAAACGCGTCCGGAGCGTAATGAAACGTAACGAGCGCTAGACCCGAGCGCCCCCAAACGTGCTCCATTCCGCAGGAAACGTCGGTTCGTCCGTCTAGTTTTGGGCTGGCATGGTTGGAACAACTTCGTGCACGAGGGATTACGCTGAAGGTAGCGCAACGAAACGAAACAAATGAAACCCAGAAACGCCGTGCAAGACTGGCGCATACATGTTTCTGATCTGGATTGTCCGTTCGAATATGGTTCACCCAGCGGGCCGATGGAGGCGCCTGGTGTCGAGTGATGGTGGCGAGATAAAATGTAAACTATTTTACCCTCACCTCTCGAAGGGGTCAATTTTTCAGGATGAGCACCCACACAGTGTGCACAGTGTAGACATCTGGTTGGCACCGGAAGGGGATAGAGCTTATTCCTGGGTTAGGCCTAACCGAAACGGGAAGAGCGGAATGTCCGCTGAAAGAGGGATAAATTATACTTTCTCCATTTCCATCTAATAATAATAATAATTCTCCACCGGAAAATGTTCGCCCGCACTCGCGTCTGAGGATGAAAGGTGAGGGAGGTAGTGCCTGGTACAATAAGGTTTCACATTCATCCATCCGTCCGCAATCCATCCAAGCCTACGCCATCAGTCATCGCCGTAGCACCTGGACCAGGTTGAAAGTACATTTTGACCGAATACACACACACACAGGCCCACCCATACCCGCATGCACGTAATGTAGGTTGAGAACGCAAGCCACGGACAGGCACACTTTCAGTGGATCAAGAATCGAGTCCGCTTGCTTACGTCACATCCACGGACAGCCAACAGGTGCGCTGGTGCCGGTTTTCAGTTTAACGGCGTTGAAATCGAATCAACTGCGAGTGCCAGGACTGCTTCCGGGCGTTCGGCGAGGTGCGACGGGGTAATGATGATGGTTTGTGTTTACCCAAAATGAGATGATATTATCTTAAATTTCAATTACTTTCATTTGCCAGCAATAGGGCAGTAGGGGACGTGGAGCCAACCCGGCCTGTCAGCTGCGTTCCTTGCTCCTCGCTTCTAGCAGCCCGGCTGTCGTTTTGAAATCAAGCACCGGTGAAGCTCCCGATGGCGAACGTTTGGTGGGGCTAAAGTTACTAGCCAAGGGTTTAATACGCACCATCGGAATGTGCCAGCGGGCTGCTGCCTGCCTGCCTGTCCGTTTAAGTTCGCGTTTTGGCTACGATCAAGAGTTGTTACCGTCATCAGTATAATAGTCACCATGGAGCTGAATCTTCTCCAGTTGGACGCTCGTTTCGTGTTATCATGTTTTCAATTTTAATGCCCTCTAATTCGAGCAGGCATGTCGCCGCTAGGACTGGCGTGGTTGGCGCAAAATTGTCATTCCCTCACTGCAACAACCAGCGCCCAAACATCCTCCCATCCTCGACTCCCTGGGCGATTGTCCCCGAACTGACCATACCACCGTGTTGTCAGACTGACGTTTGTGCCCGGCACCATTTTATCGCCATTTTGTGGTGACATTTGCTAGGCGAAACGGTCCCCCGCCCCGCGGCCATGTTGGAAGTGATGGGAAACGGTAGCCGGAACGCCAAACATACTGGGCGTTATATTAGATTTTGTCCACTCGATACCGCCACTATCTATCCTTTGTCAAAATAATTAAATTTTGAGTTCGGTTACTTTGCTCCCCAAGTGGCGAACATGTAAGTGGAAGAGGGAAGCGTTGGCGCAGTTTTAGGGACAGCTCGTCTCTGGTGAATCGATGGGGTTAAAACGCAGAACAGCAAGCGTGAGAGCCGGTAATTATATGGTTCGAAAACATTCTAATCCTTCCGTGGGTGAATGTTAAACAATCGCCATATTCTTTTTACACAACATGTGTGTTTCTGTGTTCATGAGCCGCACGTTTCACACCATTGATTCGAAACAGAATATTTTGCTAAAAACTGTGTTCGAAAACTGCAATGTTCGAGCAGCTAGTCGCCGCTGACTTGCAGTGGCATGGTTCTAGAAGATGCTTTTAATTAAAAATCTGCTAACATTAAATAAAAACAATGTAATGAAAACGTTAGTGAATGAATGAATTACATTTTCCTAATTTTCAAATATTTGCGTTATAATAAATTAACTTTCCGGTCATTACGAAGGCAAACGAACGTTTATTTGTGTTGGTTTGCTTCACCAGGCTTGATTTTTCGAACCCATTCACGGCAAAAAGCGGGAATCTGTTGCTTTGGAAACATCCTTCAAGCCGCTGAGATTACATGTGGACCGGCTGCAAGCATAAAAGGGTATTCGTCGGGTTTTGGCAAGCCTAGGAGTGTTGATTCTCTCCCCACTCCAGTGCAGTCCATCCTCCTATATTTACTCGTTTTACATACCCTTTAGTCTCTGTCTTGCTTTCTCTCTTTCTATATATATATATATATATATATCTCTCTCTCTCTCTCTCTCTCTCTCTTTCTCTCTTATCTCTCCCTGTATTTATATGTCTTTTTTTACTTGCCTAATACACAAACACAGGCTTGTTTGCACTGTTTGGCAACCCCACACAGTTTTGCAAATCCCGGAGATGGACCGGGTGGGAAAACAAATCGGCAGACAGGGATCGGCACATCACCGAACGGCGCAACCGGGTCGGACAGGAGTCGCAGAGTAGGAGCGAACGGTTCGTAGACCCGCTGCGTGTACGCTCGCCAGCGTATGCTGATTGGAAGGGCTAGAAATTGGACACGGCCGTGTGCCGTGCGTAGTGAAGCGTAGCGGCAAATTTGTTTCGTTAATTTTGTTTTCCATCGAAAATGGTCGATTAACGGGGACTTCCTAGAATTAGCGCAAAACTTTGAAAGCTTTATTGATGTTGCCCAACCCAGCAGCGGTTAGGGGTGATGCAGAACGATGGTACGGGCGGTGGCTGGCCATTGGAAGGGGTTGGGTAATTTGCCCGTCGACTGGTTGGGGCGGAGAGGAGTCTGTTCTGTCGTTCGGGCCCAAAAGTCAACGGCAGAGCAGATGAGACAGACATTTAGCACAGTATGCACGGGTACCGTCACTGCTATGTGCTTTTTCGCCTCCGAATACATACAATCTAGTTAATGGAGTGTTTGTAGCTCGTCTTGTGCGCTGTGAAGGGGCCGTTCTGGGAGCTTCTGTGCTGGAGTCGGCCAGTTCTCGACGGCAGTTCTATTCCCGGCACGGCGGGGTAGAAAATTTCGATCTCGAAAGACTCCGTAATGAGGCATACGGATCGGTAGTCTTGTCTTGCGCAGATTATGGGCGAAAGATCCTGTAGGAGGAATATGAAAGAGTGTTTGGAATTGGTTTTACACTACACAAGGATAGACAATTTGGCACGAGAGCACTATGTAGGGCAACGTTAGAATCTCATTAGTATACGCACCGTGTGACATTTGCTGTAAAGCGATCCTGCGACACTGGAAGCACAATTATGAAGGCAAGAAAGTATTGCTTCCATTTCCGTCCGTAATGTCACTCCATTCACTCTCACTAATGAATTATGTATCGACTTGTTCTGTCCGGGGTGGACGGCTAGCTGGAGTTCCCGGCAAGTAGCATATAATTGATTCATGATGATGGTGAAGGCGTGGATCGGGATCAGGAGGAAACCGATGCTGGTGATACGGATCCCTCCCATATCCATCAAGCCCTGGCGGACATCTTGATGACGGATCGGGCGGTTTCCAAAGGGGGAATTCGTCAGCAATGTCGATGATTGCACGGAAGGCCGTGATGAATCCCTCCTGCACACGTGTTCTGTGTTGTGTATTGAGGACGAAATATTAATGTTGTACCATTGTCGGGGGAGCGCTTTTATCCGGAATGTTCTCCCGTCCGAATTCTCATAGCATCGCTGGGAAAGCTGGCGAAAACTATGCTATTATTCATTGCGACCCCCTCCACCAGACCATCTCCGCGGTATTTTGGCATCCCCGGCGGTCCCATCCTCGACGTCCCCCGAACGCCCCGAAGGGAGCCGAACACGCTCAGATGCTGCTGTGTGGTATTCCCGTCCAAAAGCGGAGGTAAAAATCAACCTACTGCTGGACCAGAGGGCGCCCCTGACCAACCGCCCAACGCCGGGCACCCACGGTAACGAGTGCGGGGACAAACTTCTTAGCCGGGGAAACAACTTGTCCAAGTTCATGAACTTTGCACCATCCATCCCGGCACTCTGCGCCATCTTCTTACTCGAGTGGTCGTTGTTTGTCCGACCACGCAGGCCGGAAGGACAGCAATTATTGATCCATTCTTTCTCTAATGAACAAAGGTCGGCGGGCACACGCTACCCGCGGCACGGGACGCTTTGCAGTAGGTCAAACCGCAAAACTATTCAACCCCGTTGATCACAAAGTAGAAATGATTACCCCGAACTCGGAACCCTTTTCGGCGTCGGTGGTGCCGCCTGCGATCGTCGCGGCTCGGCGTTAAATGCGCTGAACTGAAAATCACGAATTCGGCAGTTTGTTTTCCCATGCAAGCCCGTCCCACAGTCCCATGAACCTTTCCTTCGGTCCGCCCAGTTAACATCCCACACTCAACTCACAATCAGACCACTAACTCAATTTCCCGGGAAAACCTGGCCAATTTACACACAGCTTCCCGCACACAGTAGAAGAGGCGTGGAGGAGGCGGAGACAGTGGTGGCACCCGAGTTTCTTACGCTCCGAGGGAACGGCTCCATGCCTGGCGCCACCTCTACCCCTGCTACCTCACAGTGCGGCATCGGTTTGCTTCTCCACCAGCCACAGCAAGACTATTCCGCTACTTACAGAATGAGCGGCGAGTCCAAATGCTTCGGAAAACCTGGCATGCTAGCAGGTGGAGATGTAGGTGTGTGTGTGTGTTTTTTTTACCCAGTCTATTATGAACGGGTTCTCGGGCCGATTTTCATGCATTTCTTTGCTCCCTAGCACATGCTTCCTAGAGCGCTCTGGTGATGCCATTTCCTTCCCATAACATTCACTTACGTCACACGGTGCTATTGTTAGTCCTGTTTGAACATCCAGCAGTGCTGGATCTGGCTTCCAACTGTAGTGTACCACTCCTGTTTGGTACGTGTGTGTGTATGGGTGAGCATGGCTCTGTGCGGGGACTGTAAACTCGAAATCACTCACCGCCATGATTCCACTCGTTTCGACTACGTTTTTTCCCGTTCGTTACATCCACATCCGCATTCTGGTGAGGCCACATCCGATACCGGTACTTAGCAGCACCGACCGGAACCGGAACGTTCTTGCCGTGGCATTCGCGCACTGCACTGGAAGAAAGAGATACGTAACCGGTAGGTAAATGTACTCAATCTATCTCACCGCCCCGAGTCCACCCGTCGGACCCGTCGGATGGTTCTTGACGGCCGGCCCCCTTTTTTTCTACCTCGGAAGTGGTAGTCGCGGTTATGGAAGCGGTTCTGTCTGCATTTATCTTCATTTTCAATTCCGACTCTGACGAAGTCGAATTATTACGCTCATGAATATTTAAACAGCAGCATAAGAATTGCCACACGACCAGCCCGGACCTAGAGCGTAAGACGACGTGAGAATCCAGCGGAAGGAAAGAACCGGGAAGAACCACTGAAAGAGTGGGAGAGAGACGCAAAGAAAGAGAGGGAGGGAGAGAGGGAGGGAGAGAGGGATGGTGATGGAAAGAAAAAAGAGAAAAACGTGGAGAGCACGCACAACCACTTGCCACACTTCTTGCAGTACACGTACAGTGCGCCACCGGAGGTGCTTTTTTTCTGCTCGATATAAACAACCTGTCTCTCGTCCCGGTTCCATACACTTCCCGTTCATCCATCCATCCATCCAATTTTAACCGTCAATTTATCCACCAGCTTTCCCAGTCATTGCTAAACTTTTTCTTTTACTTTTTTTTTATATTTTCGCCCCTTCGCACGACACACTCGTTTCGTTCTCTGCGGCACGGCAAAAATCTACTACCACATGGTCTAAAATCGGCCGAGTGTCTCCATTGCTGGAATCCGGGGTTTGGTGGGTCGGCGGAGCTAAAGTTATGCTTCGTGTTTTTCTTAGCATTTGCCCCCGGAGCAGAACGGGCGGATGAAGGAAAAAAAACGAAACCCAGACCACGACAATGATGCTGTTAGATCAGGTGGGGTGCAACCAGCGCACATCCGAGAATCCCGGAACGCCACGTAGCCACAGCAATCTTACCTGCGCTCGTGACTTCCTCTCAGGACTTATCCTTTGCCGCCTTCCCAGGGCAGGACTTAAGACATTATGTAAAGGACGTGAAGTACAGACACACAAACACACACAAATAGATACACAAAGTGGAACACATCATCCCCAGCGAAGTTGTGGTCTGGTTCGTAGCGAAATCTCGTGCTCGACTTCCTCCTTCCTGCCGTGGTTCATCTGTTTTCTTTTTATTAGTTGTATTATGATTACCATTATTACTATTTTTATTATTACTCTCATTCCAATTCCCATCACGCTACAATGCATCCGCACGTCCTCCGTCCGCCTTTGCCTGTCGCCCAGTAGTGCCTTAAGAATGCGAGAATAAGGTCATCCCAAACTAGCTCATCCGTGCTCATGGCGACGGTGGTGCCATGACGACGGTGAAGTTCTCTCCAGAATTGATTTCCTCGCGTGACAAGACGATCGTCGGAGGACGGTCCGCGACCTTCTAGGTGGGTTCCCTTTTTTCGTTTTTGCCGGCGTTCGCTGATTCGGATCATAACTGAATTATTGGAATCGAATCCAACGAGCGGCCTTGCTGGTACCCGTTTTCCATACGCGTGTTGGGAAATTCGTAGGCCACGGAGTTGTGCGCGTAGATCAATCCGGCAATTGGGGCCATCGAGTCCGGGAGAAGAATCGAAACCAGCTGAAAATAACGGAGCAGCAAAGGCATCCGCGTATTTGCGATGAGAATCAAAAACAACTTCAGATGGCTAAAGATAACTCGACCGCGTGGTCGTCCTCGAAGAAGAGAGCACGACGGAGACAGAGCAAGCGATAGGGAATGGGGTGGCGATGAAGGGTTAGAAACGAATCAAACCTAGTAGTGAAGCAGGTGAAGGAAAGCGACGTCGATGTGCGGAGTAGATTGGCAAATCAATTTTCTGGATCATTTACTTACCTTCGGGATCATGGTGGGCTTGGAAGGAAGACACGCCATCGCTGGCGGAACACTGGATTCTGCTTCAGCGGTGATAAGGAAAGCGGAATCGAAAGACGACAGACCAGACGGTGATCGTGGCATCATTTCTCGGAATCATCCATATTCTTGTCGGTGTGCCTGCGACTGACGTTGCCTCCTGCGATGCACCTTTTTGCGATGGCCGGGTGGGTCGTTTTTTGTTACGAGTTCCCGTGTATGCATCGTTCGTTTTTTGTCCGTTTGATCCATCCGTGAGCTCTCCGGGATCCGCACGAACGACTGTTTCTAGCACCGCTAAGGGCGGATATTGCGCTTTTTCTACCCCATTACGGACGGCCTCCGTGCCAGTTCCAGCTTCTTCCGGTTGCTTCCACCCCCCGAATCCGGTAGGCATCCCCTTCCGGCTCGATGACAGCATGTTCTTCCGATTGAAAATGCATAATTTGTCTCTGCACACCGCGGTGTGTATTCGTGTTTGTGTTTTTTTTTCTTTCCCGGAGGCAAGCAAACTCTCGACAGATTGGAGGTACCGTTCGACTGTAAATAAATGCGGCACAGGTTTTATAAATAGCACACTGCTGGAACACATGTACCCCATGTGTCCTTGGGGACTCTCTTGGTGGTGGGCTGAGTTGGTGGCTTCTTGTTGAAATGACACCGAAAATGACAAAAATGGCACCGACGATTCTGGGATTCCATTGCGCAACTGAACGTTGGCCGGCGAGGGTTTTACGCCAAACGTGCACACGGGTTCTCGCGAATCGCACGCGAGTACGAACGAACGGCAACAGACTGGCAGGAAAATTGTTGTTTCCTGCCTGGCGCTTCCCGTAGCACCGAGGTCCGGACTCACATTGCATTGGCTTTTCACTGCTAGCAAGTCCGGCCGGTGTGTACGTCTTTTTCAATGTTTTGTTATAAAGTTTCTTTTCTGTTCCGTTTTCTTCCTTCTTTTTCCACCAACGGTGCCATGGCAACTCTTTTGATACGTTTAGCAATGGTGCCGGTTTGGGCGCGTTCCGATGCTTGTGCAGTATCCTTCCTAGTTTCACGCACACTAAAGAAAAAAATTATCGGGCCTACTCGAGACAGGAGCGCTTGACCGAAGGAGGGACTAATAATAATAATAATAATGTTAATACAGAGAGCTGCCGAATATGGGACGGCTCACCCAATTTTTGTGGTGCTTCCCGCAGCCCCTCCCGAACCAACTGCCTCCCCAGCGGCCGCCACTTTTTGCCATGGCAGCGGTGTGTTTATGAAATTTATTATCATTTTCCAGGCTTTGCGCCACCCACCCAGCCACTCCGCTTAACGGGGAGATTGTCGATCCAGGCAGCGTTTCTTGACGCCGAGAAGTTGGCCGGAAGATACAAACTGCCTTTTTACGTCCATCTCCTAGCTCTTCCGTGGCATGTGCGCTCGGTGGGTGGCGTGGTGGACATTTCTAACGTAAAATATGGGTGACCTTTGGCTCAGTAAGTCCCTAAATGTCCCAAGGTATCCATCCACCCCCGAATGTTAACAGTGCCACCGTGTATTGCCAGTTGGGTTGGCGGAATACAACGAGGTCCTTGCGGATGTCGCCCAAACTCTCACACTCTCTATGTGTGTTTGTATGTGGCGCCATATTTTTTTTGCCGCCATCGGTGTTTTTGGCAACAACACCGAAATTCATTCGAACATCCGAGAGAATTCCAATGTCCCACGTCAGCGCAGCGTTCTACTTTTTACACCGTTTTCCTTTCATCAACTCCACCGGGGTGGACGGCAAAGCGACTACCCTCGTTCTGCGGAGCTGTCCAGCTTCCTGCTAATCGGTAGGGCTTGAACGCGAATTACTTTCTCATAATTAAACACTCGCCCCATTTCCCCGCTCACATTCACACTTGAACATTTACACCTCCATTTCGCGATGAGTCGAAAAATAAAAGTAAATAAAAATACCCGAAACGGGTTGGAAAAGAGTTGTGAAAGTTTTTTTTCGGTTATTCTATTTTCTTTCTCCCCTTCTCCAGTCGTCCTATTTCCATTCACAGAACGACTCACACATAAATATAATACATACCTACACATATTTCCACACTCTTTTATTGTCTTCTGTGATTCTTTATACCCTCCTTTGCCATCCCCGAGCGTAAGCAAGTTTGCATAATTGCGATAGCGTTTCCATTTTTACCTCCCCACCCGAACGACATCATAAATCAAAGCAAAGACACTCCGCAAAAGAACGGCGACGATTGTGCGACCCGGGAAATGTGACCGAGAACACGCGAACCGTGGAGCTGAAATGAAGGTGAAAAAAAAAACCCACAATGCAAAGCGAACCAAACGAAAATTCCCACAAAAATGTGAAATGCAAATCCAGTGGAAATTTTCATTCGACCAAAATGGCAAAACGCGCCATCCCGAATTCACCTACACTGGCGAACCGGAAGAAGCACCGGCGGACTATTTCGTCCATGCACACGCAAATCGAAACTCACGAAAGCGATTCGACCGGACACAAAGCGTTTACATTTTTGCTCACTGCCTTTTGCGCTTTTTGGAAATCGGAACGGCGGCGCCGGCTTTAGATTTGAGACCCATTCAAAGCAATAAATCGAACTAAAATTACATAAAACGAAACCCCACCGGATGCCGCCCCATCACCTTGGGGAGAAGAAAACAAAAGGGACCAAAGCCGTAGGAAGACGATTGTTCGTTTGGACTAAAACGGGAGCACACACTCGAGGGCCGCTGTGGGCGGTGTGCATGGGTGGGAAAGTGGGGGGCGGAAGGGGCCCCAATGGCCACGCCCCGGTCTGCACACCGATGATGGAGTTTGGAGCCGGAGTCATTTATTATTGCTCTGTGATTGGGATTTTGCTGAGTTATTTTATTTACGGAGGATTTGTTCTGTTAGTTGCTCGTCCAGTCCGGTTCCGGGCTGTGGAGTGTTCCCGGTGGCAGGACTCGAACGGACCCCCCTTTAGACGTGTGTGCTTCGGTCGGCACGTTGAAAGCTTTATGACAGCCCTCCGTGTTGGCAGCGGGCAGAAAAGATAAATGCATTATAGATGCCCTGTCGTCAAATTTGTGTCACATCATGTATGACCGCCAGGAGCGGGATGTTTATTTAAAAAGTCGGAAAATTCATTTACTGCGCACCAGTTGACGAATGATATATGGAGCCACCCGGGGGTACTATCGATGGATGGAAATTGAAAACGGCCCCGAAGCATAGTCTGGCAAAGGAAATCCTGTTCGTCCAGGCGTTACCTGCACTAGTAGCCGTTATTCCGTTCCCCAATTTGAAGCGATTTGCGAAAGCGAAAACTAAACTTTTATGCGCAACGTTTTCACGCGGCATCGTATCGTATATCTGTAGGCAGATATGGAAACGCACGCTCGGTAGTGAAATTGGCAGTTGCTCTAGCTGTAGCAGGGAAAATGTGCTTTCCGCGACTCAACAAGTGAAAGTGGCTATGGGAAAACTGCGAATCCGTAGTCGTCCGACTACGCTGCGTAAATGCGAATATGCACATCTACCATTTAAGTGTATTAGATTTCCCGCCTTCACGTAACAAGCAAATTTCGACGCCAGTCCCCGGGGGTAGAGAAAAATTAATGATGGGTTGATTATCACCAATTTTTTTGTAATTTTAAATTCCGTACGTACCGCTTGCGGCAGCATACGTCCGTCCGAGTGGAACGGTAATGAGACAGAACGGCAAAACAAAAAAGCTGTTTCCTTCATCGGCTAACGTAATGGAGTAGAACTGAGCCAACTTCAAGTTTTTAATTGAACAAAATTATCCAACCATGCCGCAGGTATTGGACAGTAGAACGGCCGAGTAGATGAAATTAATTGAAAGCGTTTTTCCGTTTATTCATTATCACGCTTATTTTATGACACGTTTCGGTAACTCGCTGAAAGGGGCGCTACTTATGTGGTATTTCGCTAAACGTAACGGTAAACGCTTCAAATTATAGAACAGCAGATTTATCTGTTAACTTTTCGGATAGTTTACAGAATCTTTGCATCTCTCGTCGAGGGCTACTGAGAAGCTAATGTAAAAAGGATCCGGTCAGCGGATCCGGTCAGCGCGATTCGAAGCTACGGAGTCTGATACTGTATCTGAATTGCAATAAGAGAATAATCAAATAAAAATGGTAATAAAAGTAAAAAGATCTCTTTTCAGGCATCTGCTGTAGCTAGGGCGTCTGGCGATGGGCTAGTGTCACTCGCATTTCAGGGAGTGGAATCGTTGTTTCTTGCAGTTCTTAATTAATTTTTTCGCAGCAGCAAAGATATCTCATGACTTTGATGAATATTTATCACCGTGGCCGCGTGTGCCGTACTCTTGCATGCCGCACGTGTGATATTTCCAATATGCTGCTTCCTCGAAGCTCGATGGTCGAGCGGAACGTTGTGGTCTTGCAAAGAGCGCGAAAAAAAATCAGTCAAGCATAGAAAACTGAAATTTAGTATGCACCGTACCATGCGGGAGACAGCCCGTGCCATATGCCTGTGACAAGAGCATGTTGGATGTGGGTTTATCGAGAAATTTTCACACAATTATGATTGAGGAACACATGAGGAAAATAGAAAAAAAAAAACGGTTGAACAAACCGTAGTGACGAAGAACAGTCAAGATCTATTACAGCATCGCTGCGTAGTATACAGAGGGGCTGTGGAAAGGCCAAGATCCGATCCAGGTCCGGATTTCTTCTTACATACTCGTCTTCTTCAAACTCCTTTGACCTCTTTATTTGTGTTGTTGGAAGGATTATTTATTCCACGTTTAGTTTCATGCTGAATGAAGGCTTTCAACCTATAGTCGATCCTGGATATAAAAAGATTTGCTCATCAGGAATTCTCGTTTAGATGCCGTGTGTTTGAGTGTCATATATAATGGTGTCAAATAGTGGCTCTCCACTAAGGTTCTTCCTTTTTCCGAATAGGCTTCATGCATGTTAACTGTATTTTTATTTGCTTTACTTTATCTTCCTTCTTCACCGAAGTGCCAAACTATCGCCAACTCGTTCTAAAGTCAGCACATTCGAGTCCTGTAACTATTTCAAATTTTGAAAAGGAAAATAAAAGCAATTTTCATTTCAGTCAAGGCTTGTTTTATTATATCAGATAAAAACAATTAGATATATTAGCTATTAGCTAGATCATCAAACATAAATCAATGAATCCTTCATCGACACGAAATGAGAACGGCGATGCCAAATTTTTCTCGATTTCATAACAAATAAAACTCATAAAAGCTGGCTGTGATTTCGAAACAACGTTCTCCCACTGCATTAAAATCAACACTCAGCTATACATACGTGTATTCGTGAAAGCGGGTGTGCAGACGAATAGGACCAAACTGCGAACCTTATGAATTATTCCAAAATTTCCATTAGGCCGTTGGGAGCAAAGGTAACTGTGAGGGCTTACAAGAACCACCAATGAAACATAGGCTTAAGGTCTTACGAATGGTGCCGGTAAATTCGATACCGCTGTTAACCAGAGCACGGATAAACGGTACTACGGGCCCGCATTATAGCCTCCTATTTAGATATTACCTGCCAATGCCATGGATGGAAGATTTATTTGCTCATGATGGATGATTTTCGGCGCATCGATAGCGTCCCGACCATCTCGCACAAATCCGGAATTAGATCCCATCTAAGCCAGGTCCACTTCTTTACTTCTCGCTCGCATCCCCGTTCGTTCGCCCATGCTTCTCTCAATTCAAATCACATGACGCGTTTCTTTTTTTCTACTTTCTCGCCCTCCAGCCTATGACCGGAAGATTGGTTGTTTACCCGTTCATCGGACGGACGGCGCTGGCCGACGCGGCCCGGCGGTAGAGCAGTAGCGGAGTGGGCGTGAAACTCAATAACGAATGCACGGCAGGGCGAGGCGTAGGCAAAAGCAGAATAAATAACCGAAACACGCCAGATTCCGAATCCACCGCATTTGCCACCGAAAGTCGCATCGCATCAGCGTCAGGACGACACGTCCGGCGAATCCGGCGAGCAACGAGGCCTGCCCGGAACATAATCCGAAATCGATCGCCCACAAAACAATAAAAGTGAACGCCAACTGTACGCCTTCCGGCAATCCGGCGCTTCCCGTGGCGGCGGCCCAGTCCGACCAGCGGCCC